>OZ024831.1:48248752-48586287 GCA_964016985.1 Anodontia alba
AATTACTAAAATTGTTTAGCTAGGCTGGAAAACAATGGCCACAAGAGCTAAAAATAGAAACACCTTTAAAGGATATCTCAGCCTAGGCAAATGGCCTGATTTCAAGTAATTTCACAGAAATGCTAAATTTGTTCGGCTCTGGTGAACAAAATTGCTAAAAAGAATAAAAAAAAAAAAAAACCCAAAAAAATTCAACTTCAAGCGGTATATTCGCCTAGGCAAATATCCCTATTTTAAAATAACTTCATAGACTTGTTTTCTCATATGACCCTTTTTCCAATATTGCTAAATCGTTTTGCTAGGTTGAACAAAGTGGCCGCCAGAACTAAAAATAAAAATAGGAAAACAATTTTAACGACATCTCCACCAAGTCCAATGGCTGAACAAAAAGCCGCTGAACTAAAAAAAAAAAAAAAAAGGAAAGAATAAAAAAAATTCTTTAAATGACATCTCCTTCTAGGCCTGATTTGAAGATAATTTCACAGAATTGTTCCTATTATGACCCTTTAACAAATTACTCTGATCTTTCTGTTCCGCTGAACGAAATAGCCACCAGAGCTAAAAAATTGAGAAAAACCTTCAAACGACATCTTCTCCATGGCAAATGAACAGGTTTTAAAATAATTTCATAGAAATGTTCCTCTAATGAACTTGATGGGAGGCATTGTGGCTACGTTGAAATTCAGAGTTGCAAAAATCGTTCGATTCCGATGTTCTAAATGGCCGCTATGGTGCTATTTTGAAATGCTTCAGTCGACATCTCCTCCCAACCGTAAGTTGGATGGAGCCGAAACTTGATCGGAGGCATCGGAGTAACCTAGAAATTAAGAATTGCTTAAATTGTTCGATTGTGATATCCAATATGGCCGCCATGGTGACCATCTTAAAATTTTTCAAACGACATATCCTCCCAAAATGCAAGTCGGATTGATCCTAAACGTTGGTAGGCATTGGAGTGACATAGAGGACTCAGAATTGCTAAATTCGTTTTGTTCGATATCTATGGCGGCCATCTTGAAAGTCTTCAAACGATATCTCCTCCAAAACTGTAAGTCGGATTGAGAGGAAACTTGACTGGAGGCATTGAAATGCTATACAGCTTCAGAATTGCTAAACTCTGTCCGTTTCGATAACCAAAAATACAGATACGACGGCCATCTTGAAAATCTTCAGATCATATCTGCTCATAAACCCGTTAATCAGATTAAGTCCAGACTTGGTGGGAGACACTTGTGAGACAAGGAGATTTAGCATTGCTAAAATCGTTCCGTTTTAATGTCCAAGAATTGCTAAAGGTACACTGCTCTAATAGTCAAAATGGCGGCCATGGTGGCAATCTTGAAACTCTTTAAACAACAGATTCTAAATTGCTAAAGGTAATCTGATCTGATAGCCAACTTTAAAGATGACTACCGTGGCACTATTTAACATATCATGATCAGCCTAATAAAGGTGAGCGATTTCTGCCCACTTGGGCCTCTAGTGAAATGATTTCCTTGGGTCACCGTCCTACCAAATTGCTCAAACCTTCCATTCCACTTAAATAACCTACCGTTTCATTTGTACAAAATGGGTCAGGTGAGCAATCAGGGCCACTACGGCCTTCTTGTTTAAACAAAAGGCGGTAGAGATGTCAATCCGTCCGTCCGTCCATCCGTTGTATATCCATTTGTCTGTCACACTATCTCCTCCTACAACGGGGGCGAGGGGGGGGGGGGGGGGAAGGGGAGGAGTAATTCAACCAAACTTGTTACATCACTTCCTCTAATGGTCAGGATGTTCGACATTATTTTTTCGACTCGTCGGTCCAGCATCCGTCCGTCAGTCCATCACGCTATCTTCTCCTAAACTACTGAGCGAAATTAAACCAAACTTGCTACATGACCTCCCCTTATGGTAAGGGTGTGTGGGAGCAAATCCGGCCGTCCGACATGCTATCACCAACACTAGAAAAGAGCGTGGGGATTTGCAATAGCGCTGCATTGACTGCGCATTCTAGTATCTTTTTAAAACAATTTTTGAGTTAACTTTTTGACTGCAATGTATTTTGAGGCTATAACAACTGAAAATGACGTAAAAGATTACAGCTATGTAATAAAAAGGTTATAACAGTAATATTGCTGGATAATAGGCCGCATTGGTATATACATGGGTGCTCTTAACCTCATAATATTCCAAATTAGTACGATGTTAAGTTACGTGTAACAAAACACTGTAATATAGTATTGTAATAACATAGAATCATAACAAACGTATGGCCATGGTGGTTCCCTATACTCAATTTTATTTATGAATTAATGACATGCAGTATCCAAAACAAATACAAACATATATTAAATGACAAATACTCGCAGTTTGTGTGTGCATTTATGACTTCTATGGTTCGGTTTTGTCCAGCAAAGGCAATACCCTAAATGTCAACAATTGTTTATAAAACTAAATGTAAATGATAAGCCAAGTATTAGATAAAGCAGTTACTGTTTCTGCGAAGAATGCCATTTACTCTTCCAAACCCTTGAGCAGCTAGTTTCCCATTGAGTAGTGAAAATACTGCCCTAGAGATTTAGGGTTGTCTTATTACAAACTATATATTGAACAACCCGGGTCAGTTTACTGATGTCAGTTTGGTCATCATGGTCCAACTTGTGTGTGTGTGTGTGTGTGTGTGTGTGTGTTTTTTTTTTTTGTTTTTGTTTTTTTTTGTTGTTTTCTTTGTCCTGGCTTTAGATTGCCATTGAGCACTCTTCTTTGTTTCATTGAAGTTTTGATTGTGTGTGTGTGTGGGGGGGGGGGGGGGGGGTGGGGGGGGGGGTGGGGGGGTGGGGGGGGGGGCGGTTACTGTGATATTTCACTGGTAAGTTAGAAGACCCTACCCCGACCGAAAAAAGAAAAAATCTAATTTTGAGCGCACAACAATCAAGGGCGAGATTGCGATCGTGTAACGCCAACAGTTATTTTTGCCGAGGGGCCGATCCAAGGCTCCTCTTTTATTGCTTAAATATGTATGTCGGTTCTTGCAACTAAACCATTGATTGTGTCTTGTCAGTCTTACCACACTTGTCTTAAAAGGAGCATATCCCATTTACTAACTGCTGATGTTTAAAGGTTGGTGGTTGAGTTGCAGTGTAAACACTGATCAGATGCCGCATTCTCCAGCATCTGATGAGGGTCTACACTGTTTGCCCAGCCTGTCTTTCTTAATACTTTGGATAAAAAGGGTACTAGCAGAACGCGGTTCTGCCCAGAAATTAGTTTAGCCTTCTGATTTCTCAAGTACCTCGTTTGTCTGGGAACAGTGGATAGACTGCCTTTGGGTCGAGCTATGTCTGTTTCAGCTACATGTTTTTGTTCGAAGCAGCAACCTTGCTGTGATTCTTTCATCTCCCACTACAAATTCTTCAACATTCAAAAACAAACTTTGCCCACTCAGCTGATCATAAGAAACAGGTTTCATCTGCAGTGCCAGATAATATCGTACCTCTTCTGATATAAACCCATTTACGTCAACTGGACTCTTCTACTACAACTCTATGGACCAGTCTGTTTACAACAGCAGGGTGTCTGGTTACTTTTTAGCTCACCTGAGCCAAAGGGTCAAGGTGAGCTTTTGTGACCGTCGTCCGTCGTGCGTTGTGCGTCGTCCGTCGTCTGTCTGTCAACTTTTTACTTAAAAGGCATCTCCTCCTAAACTGGTGAATGGATTTTGAAATAATTTTACAGGGATGTTCCTTAGATGACCCTCTACCAAAATTTTCTAAATGGTTCCGCTCCGCTAGACAAAATGGCAACCAGAGCTAAAAAAGTGAAAAAAAAAAACAAAAAAAAACAAAAAAAAAAAAACAAAAAAACTTTAAACGACGTCTCCTCCCAGGCCAATGGTCTGATTTTAAAATAATTTCACAGAAATGTTTCTCTCATGCCCCTTTACTGCTAGAATAGTTCTACCCCGCTAAACAAAATGGCCGCCAGAGCTAAAAATAGGAAAAACGTTTAGACGACATCTCCTCATAGGCCAATGGTCGATTTCAAAATAATTTCACAGAAATGTTCCTCTCATGCCACTTTACCAAAATTGCTAGAGTGATTCCGCTCCGCTAAATAAACTGGCCGCCAGAGCTAAAAATAGAAAAAAAGCCCTTATAAACGACATCTTCTTCTAGGCCAAGGGCCCGATTTCAAAATTTTACTGAAATGTTCCTCTAAAGCCCGTTTACCAAAATTGCTAAAATGGTTTGCCTCCGCTGAACAAAATGGCCGCCAGGGCTAAAAATAGAAAAAGGGTGCAGATTGCCATGCGTCTGTCAACAGTTTATTTAAGAAACATCTTCTCCTAAAGCGGTTAATGGATTTTGAAATAATTTTACAGTAATGTTCCTTGAGTGATCCTCCACCAAAATTGCTAAAATGGTTTCGCTCCGCTAAACAAAATGGCCACCAGAGCTAAAACTAGAAAAACCTTTAAACGACATCTCCCATGCCAGTGGCCCGATTTCAAAATATTTTCACAGAAATGTTCCTCTAATGCCCCTTTACCAAAATTGCTAAAAAAGTTCCTCTCTGCTAAACAAAATGGCCGTCAGTGCTAAAAATAGAACACCCTTTAAACGACATTATCTCTTAGGCCTATGACCTGATTTCAAAATAATTGCAAAGAAATTTTCCTCTTATGACCCTTTACAAAAATTGCTTAAATGGTTCCGTTTAGCTGAGCAAAATGGCCACCAGAGCTAAAAAAGGAAAAGAGCGTAGACTCATGCGTCTATTAACAATCTACTTAAGAGACATCTCCTCCTAGACAGGTTAATGGATTTTGAAATAATTTTACAGGAATATTATTTGTGTGACTCTCTACCAAAATTGCTAAAATGGTTCCGCTCGGCTGAAGAAAATGGCCGCCAGAGCTAAAAATAGCAAAAAAAAAAAAAAAAAAAAAACTTTTAAAGGACATCTCCTCCCAGGTAATGGCCTGATTTCAAAATAATTTCACAGAAATGTTCCTCTCATACCCTTTTACCAAAATTGCAAAAATGGTTATGCTCGGCTGAATAAAATTTGCCGCCAGAGCTTAAAATAGAAAAAAAAAAAAAAAAAAAAAAAAAAAAAAAAAAAAAAACTTTAAACAACATCTCCTATTAGGTCTATGACCGGATTTTGAAATAATTTCACAGAATTGTTCCTCTTATGTCTCCTGACCAAAATTGCTAAAATGGTTCCCTTTGGCTTAAGAAAATGGCCACCAGAGCTAAAAATATAAAACAAGGGCATAGACTCTCATGCGTCTGTCAACAATTTACTTAAAAGACATCTCCCCCTAAACCGGTCAATGAATTTTGAAATAATTTTACAGGAATGTTTCTTGAGTGACCCTCTACCAAAATTGCTAAAATGGTGCCGTTCCGCTAAACAAATTAGCATCAAGAGCAAAAATAAATAAATAAATAAATGAATAAATAAAATAAAAAAATGAACATCTTTTAAAACAACATCTCCTCCTAGGCCAAGGGCCCGATTTTCAAAATAGTTTCACAGAAATGTTCCTTCAATACCCTGTGCCAAAACTGCTAAAATGGTTTTGCTCTGCTGAACAAAATGGCCACCAGAGTTAAAAATGGAAGAAACCTTTAAACAACATCTCCTCCTAGGCCTATGGCCTGATTTCAAAATAATTTCGCAGAAATGTTCCTCTGATTAAGTCATATTCTCCTTGAGTGATATGATACTCAGGTGAGCGATATAGAGCCATCATGGCCCTCTAGCTATTATTACTACGTTTTATAGAATTTCGTGTATTTAATGCAAACATTGTAGACGCTGATCATGTGCCTCGTTCTGTTTCATCTGATCTGGGTCTGCACTGTTTGCCAGTTGACATTTTGGCTAATGTCAAGTGTTATTTTCTGTCACAAAATAAGAAAACATATTTTTATTTAAATATTACCTACTTTTGTTTGTAGTCAGCGAGTTAGAAAGCTTTCAACATTTAAAGCACTATCTAATATGCTTGTATAAAATGTAGGCTACATTTGTGTAAACTGTTGAAGCAGAATTAGTATTCAGACACATAGTCCAGAGCAAGAAAAGAAGACTTCCTAGGCTAAAAGTTGGTACAGTAAATCTGAACTTCTAAAATTTATAAAATTACATATAGTAACAAAGACCATCTGCAGTCTGTGCATCCCTGTCCAGCATGAAGGTGTGAAGTCTGGATCCTTGGTGTTTACCATATTTATTCTAAATATTCAGACACCTCAAATCCATACCAACGCCCAAAATTCAGACAAGTCCATTATACTACCTGTTATGTGTCTAGAAATTGCTGGATGAGTGGCAAACAGTGTAGACTCTGATCAGATGCCGCTTTCTGCGGCATCTGATCCGGGTCTACACTGTTTTCTCAGGCCTGTCTGTCCAAATAATTAGGGTAAATACGCTACTAGTAGATTAATTTGATGATTTTCCCCTAGCAAATCATTGTGAGCTAGGTACAGGCCTTGGCTAAGCAGTTTCATTTTAATCTGCTATAGGCCTTAATCATCAGGTATTTAAAACAGTCTTCTTATTTCTTCCTTATATGGTCAAGGTATATCATTTATATTCAAATGAAATGACCAAGCTTTTTTCCCGTCACCTACTATTTGTTTCTTACTGCAGACAAAATATATAGGCCAGATACTAAGCAAAAGTACACATTTAGGGCATGTGTTAACAGCAAAAGACCAGACCAACCTGCACATCTGAGCAGTCTAATTAGGACCGTCACTCTCCGCCTACAGAATCACTGAACACTATAAACTATGAAGTTGTATAGCAACATTCTTCAAGTTGTGACGATTTGATGGCTGATCTGTATCTTTACTGTTTGAGCATGCCCAATGACACCTTTTGGTATTGGTAAGGTCCTATGTGTAGATTCAAGGTCTACATTGCCCAATTACAATTACCCGATATATCTGCAAATTTTGCAGGTTAACACTTAGAATTCAATGTAAAAAAATAAACAGACAACCTTTTGATTTATTATTATTATTATTTTTCAAGAAACTAGGCTTTGGCATGTCGAGTAAGGAGACAATTTGCATGAGAAACATATGAAAACATGAGAAAAATATCACGAATTTGTCATTTGCTGAATTTGCCAAGAGTGTGGTAAAGGTTACTTTATAAAATAGTCAGTGTGTTGACCTTGCAATTTAAATGTTAATTATGTTTTCTTTTCTTTCTTTTTCTTTTTTCTTTTTTTTTTTTTTTTTTTTTTACTCACGACAAAAAGCTCTCTGAACATTTACTTGTGGCCATATGTTAAATGTGTGAACTGAATGCATATATAGCAGACAGCATTTTACAATATTTCTCCTATTGTTCCATAAATGCATATACATCATTTTCAAGATTCAGTCCTGGTAAAGCCATATAACTTTCATGGAAATTTATCATGAAATAATTTCTATATTCACTGGCCCACGCCACCCGCCCAACCCCACACACACCAGCTTGCTTCTGCTGATTTATGAAGGGCAGTTGTCAATTACTGCCAAAAAGTGTGTGCATAAGCTAAAATGATTTACACTTAACATGATGGGTAAAAATTTCAGCAGACGACAGTTTGAATTTTTTTTCCAGAAATAGGATATGACATTTCATGCAAATTGTCTCCAAAGGACATTTATGCAAATTTTCTCAGAAAAGGTGTGTGTAGGTTTACTGACGGGCTTAATATTGTTGACTGGCCGTATAACTTCAGATACCTTCCCCCTCCCTCCCCGACACACAAAATCATCTCATTCGTTGTCAGCCAGTCATTGTCAGTGTGAAAACAACTCGTCTCAAATAGTTTACGATATGAACTGGGCCAGTGTTGTACGGTATTAACAAGTTCAGTGTTACTTAGTCTGTTTGGTGCATAGAAGACACCTGCAGATGTTGGAGCTAATTTGCAGACAGCAGTTCTGATTATCCATTCCAACAAAGCAAATTTTTACAAAGTTAGCATTTAATTGCATAGTGAGGTAAGCAACAAGAACAAAACTAGTCGAAAAGAGGTTTTATTGCCTTTCAACGTTTTAAAGTTGAAAACAAAAAGTTGATTAATAAAGCTGTCATAAAATTGGCCCTGTTACAGGCCGAGGGCAGTCGTATTGGCCTGAAGATTTCTGTATTGGCCCGAGGCGCAGATGTATTGACCTTCGGTGGCTGTATTGGCTCCGAGGTTTCGTCTCGGGCCAATACACCAATCCTCAGGCCAATACAACTGCCCTTGGACCTGTAACAGGGCCAATATTAAAACATCCATTTAATAACATTATAATACTGACCCCTCTGAACCTCTCTTTTGTGTGTGTGTGAGAGAGAGAGAGAGAGAGAGAGAGAGAGAGAGAGAGAGAGATAGAGAGAGAGCGAGAGAGAGAGACAGAGAGAGAGACAGAGAGAGAGAGAGAGAGTTTTTTCCCTAAATCTTTGTAACTTTCAGTTTTAGCCCTCGTATAAAGCTGAGTCAAAACTGTATAGAAATCATGCCAAATATTGCATTGGTATGATGCAGGCTGTTTGACACATATTAGAACAATAATGACTTAGTTGATAAATAATACCATATATTGTATTACTACGAATTTTGTCACGTCCTATGAAATCATTTATTATTACAATACTTAGAATTGCAGATCAAATCATTGCCCTGTCAAGTCAGTAGGGACCTGCGCTTACACGTTAGTCAAACATGGATTAACCCTTAGCACTCTGGATAAAAATTTCAATAGACATTTTGATTTCTTCCCCAGGAAATAGTATCTGACCTTTTATGCAAAGTATCTCCAATGGAGACGACTTGCCTGAAAATTTGAATAAAGTGTCAAATCTTGTTTTCTGGGAATAATAAGAAAATAACATCAATTGGTCGTCTGCTGGATTTCCCCCAGAGAGTGGTAAAAAAATCTTCATAGTTATACACACAGTTTTACAGCCCCTGGTAGGACTGTATTCATGCCCGAAGAATCCGTGTCTGCATAACTGTACTTTGAGCCTGACATGACTGAATATCGTTTTACTCTGTTCTTTGTGTCTGAAGTTTTATTATCTATACTGTCTGAACCCAATAACCGCGTTTATCGTATTTGGACAGATAGGCCTATGCAAGCAGTGTAGTCTCAGACCAGACATCGCACTGTGGCATCTGATCAGAGTCTACATTGTTTGCCACTCGCCCAGCAGTTTTTAGACACATTAAAAGCTAGTCAAATGGACGTGTTTACATTTTAGGACAAGTATGTACAATGCAGTTTAGTTGTCAGAATATTTGGGTAAATATCGTACAAAAATCTATAAGGAAAACACAAACTAGCATGCACTGCACGTTCACTGTATCTGGCCAGAGTCTTCACTTTTGTCACCAAATATCTACTCTAAATATCTGGACATCATTAAAACTGCTTATTATACTTTTCTTTAACTGAACAAGTTGGCAAGGTCAATTAATCTGTTGATATGTCTAAAATGTTTCAACTGACTGACAAACAGTGCAGACCCAGAACAAACTGCTCCTTTAAGAACTGAATTTTGATTAAGTAAAGCGTCTCATCTAGATCAATGCCTAGTAAATTTCATTATTATTTTCTTCCACCGAGTGAACATTTTCTTATGTTTTAATACCATCTTCAGCAATGAAATAAATCGTTACGGCTGAAAAACCCATGTCAGTCGGGAAACTAAGTCATATGTCATATAGATTGTTGTGACAAGGGCATGTTTAAATCGTTAAATTACTGTCGTTTTCCATTTCGTTCTCCTGACAAATATAAAGATATCGTATGTATAAAAACAAGGCATTTGTATCAGGAAGCGTCATGCATAACCGTATTTTTGTCATTGTTGAGAACACTGCCGTACAATTACTTATAAGGATATCAAAATTATTTTGCCTGAGTGTTCTCAATGATCACAAAACGGTAGTACAACACATCTTCAACTTTTTGTATTTTCATCCTTGGTACATAGGCTGAGTTTGTTCTATTTTTTATCAAAACAACGAAATTCATTATAATAACGATTGGCCGATTTGAATATTTCCACCCAGACACCCACCCAAAAACGAAAAAAAAAAAAAAAAAAAAAAAAAAAAACAACAACAAAAAAACAAACAGAAAAAACTGGAAATGTGTCCACAGTAAATGGATGCCCCCGCTGTGGGGTACCTGACTATAAAACTGCAAAATTCTACCTGGTACAAATGTCTTAACCTGAGTCTAACAGGATCACTTACGTACGTATGTACGTACGTACGTATACACACATTCGTACAGACGGACGTACATTCGTACGCACGTACCCACGTACGCACGTACGGAAAAAAGCATATGCCCTCGGCATCATCCGATGCGCGGGCATAAAAAATCTATAGTCTTTTTCATTGACTTTATAAATTAAATGAGCATCACCATGTTTCTTTGTTAAACTGGTAAATAGAAAAAAAAAAAAAAAAAAAAAAAAAAAAAACAGGTTGTGTGGGTACACATTATTCTGAGCTTCTTTTTTTTTCTATTTGGTCTTTTCTAAAATGAATTTATATCTATTTGTTATCTTTTATCGGCATTTTGCTTTGCGCAAACATACATTTATTTTAACGGAATAATGGAATTAGTACAAATTATAGTTTCTTCAATTTTCCCACTTCGTAGGGTGGAAAAAAAAAAAACCCGAAACGAATCGGAAGCGTTTTCACTCCTGTGTGTTAACAAAATGCAGAAAAAAACATTAGCACCAAAAACACTTTTGGATGGATATCTGTTCAGTTGTTTAAGGGAGAGTTAAATGAAAGCTAATGAAATTTCTAAATTTGGCTTGGTTCTCAAAGCACTGAATGTTGAACAGAAGAAAAAAGAAGTTATAAAACCATACTCAACAGAGATACATGCACAGGTTATGTAACTAAACTTTATTCATGACATATTCGAACTCTTCTGAATCCATTCACATAGAACTAACCTCAGAATTTGATATTTAATCCTTGTCCTGCTGAATAAATCAAAATGTCACACCAACTTCTGGTTTTCAGCCAGTCAGGTTATTAATACCAATTCACTAACTTTATGACAAACAGTGAAGATCCAGATCAGTTGTTCAGTAGCCAACTGATCTGTAGCTAAACTGTCTTGTAAAGACAGGGCATATATACCCGGATTCAGCAGGACCGAGGTTAACATCTTGGTTCTAACAGATACTAGTGTATTTACCCTTAATATTGGGACAGCTAAACTTCTAAGCATGTTTTTCGTTAAATTTGAACAGGTCCATTTGACTAACTGTTTATGTTTCTAAAAATGCTGGATGAGAAGTGAACAGTGCAGACCATGATAAGATGCCACATTCTGTGGCATCTGATCTGGGTCCACATATACTCAGTCCTGATTGTCCCAAAAGTTTGGGTTGGTACAATATTCTTTTCTGTACGTTTCATGTGAAAGAAGCTCTTTAATAACAAGAATTCGCCAAATCGCTATGTCGGTACTGCTGGTGGTAATCAGTGAGATGTAGGTCAAAGTCAAGATCAGTAACGATTGATTGCAGTGGGAAGGGTTATCATGAGGATATGTGTATAAATTTTCATTAGCCTTGAACTGATGATAATTTAATTTTATAACACGGTACTCTTTTTGCAAGAGATTTAGCTGTTTTGAGGGGGTAAAACTTGACCAAAAATATATGTATGTTTTTAACTTCTTCAAAACAGAGATAAAACATATGCTATACTTTAAGTTTTAAAAGGTGTATGTTTTTGAATAGAGGTAAAATATCTGCTATATTTAGGGTTTTAAAGGTATATATTTTTGCATAAGGAGTGGCACACGTCCATCCCTGATGATAATCTAAATGCAGTTGACTCATATAAGGACTAGATATCAAGCTTTCTTCTTGCTTTGACAGGGGTAGTACACGTACCACTACAGACCCTAAATCCAGCTATCCCTTTGCCCCATAGAAATACATAAATTTTAAGATATTGATTTTAAGACTCTCATATTAAAGTGGGACACGTACCACTCCCTGGATTGTGACCTTTTTAGCTCACCTGAGCCAAAGGCTCAAGGTGAGCTTTTGTGACCGGTCTTCGCCCATCGTCCGTCGTGCGTCGTCCGTCGTCCGTCGTGCGTCTGTCAACAATTTACCCAAAAGACATCTCCTCCTAAACCGGTGAATGGATTTTCAAATAGTTTTACAGGAATGTTCCTTGTGTGACCCTCTACCAAAATTGCCTAAATGGTACCGCTCCGTTAAACAAAATGGCCGCCCGAGCTAAAAAAAGAAAAACCTTAAAACGACATCTCCTCCTAGGCCACTGATCCAATTTCAAAATGATTTCACAAGACTGTTCCTTGGGTAATCCTCTATCAAAATCTCTCAAACTGTTTCGCTTGGATTAACAAGATGGCCGCCAGAGCTAAAAATAGAAAAAAAAAACTTAAAACGTCTTCTCGCCTGTCAATAAGTTACTTAAAAGACACCTCCTCTTAAACCAGTGAACGTATTTTTAAATAATTTTACAGGAATGTTTCTTGGGGGCCCCTCTACCAAAACTGCCTAAATGGTTTTGCTCCACTGAACAAAATGGCCGCTAGAGCTAAAAATAGAAAAAAAAAACAACTTAAAACGACATCTCTTCCAAGGCCACTGGCCCAATGTCAAAAAAAAAAAAAAAAAAAAAAAAAAAAAAAAAAATCACAGGAATATTTCTTGGGAGACCCTCCACCAAAATTGTTCAAACTGTTCCGCTCGGATGTACAAGACGGCCGCCAGAATTAAAAATAGAAAAAAACAACAACTTTAAATGTCATCTCGTCTGTCAACAATTTACTTAAAAAGACATCTCCTAAACCAGTGAACGGATTTTGAAATAATTTTACAGGAATGTTTCTTGAAGGACCTACTACCAAAATGCCTAAATGGTTCCGCTCATCTGAACAAAATGGCCGCCAGAGCTAAACGTTCCGCTTGGATGAACAAGATGGCCACCTAAAAATAGAGAGAGAGAGAGAAAAAAACAACAAAACTTTAAACGACTTCTCTTTAAACAGTGAACGGATTTTAAAATAATTACACTTGACTGTTCCTTGGGTGACTCTTTACCAAAATTGCTTACCAAAATTGCTTAAACCGTTCCGAATGAACAAAATGGCTAAAAATAGAAAAAACAAAACAAAAAAAACTTTAAATGTCTTCTCCTCCTTAACTAGTGGATGAATTTTGAAATAATTTCACAGGAATGTTTCTTGGGTGATCCTCTACCAACATTGCTCAAACCGTGCCGGTCGGATGAAGAAGAAGACTGCCAGAGCTAAGTGGTCACTATTTTTTGCATCGTCTCCTGAACCAGAATTCCAATTGACTCGAAATATACGAAGCATCGGAGTGACTAGTAGATCAAAATGAAAATTGTAAATAAGCAGCGCTTATTCGATACCACCTCTACCCCCCAACCCTCACGCATAAAGCATAAAACTTTTTTTCTATAAAAATTTAAGTTACAAAGTGCCGGCATGACCTTGAAAATAAGGACAAAGATCACCAAACTCTAATAAAACAAGATTTCTAAAATTATTAAGAAAGCTACACAGGCAAAACAAAAGTGTTACGGACATTAAACATTGCAAATGGGAATAACTATAACAGTATTGATCCTTTTTCTGTAGCAGCAGCATCTCCTGAATATGAACATTTATGCAAAATGTGTTAAAATTCCTAATAATTCTAATCAAGATATGCAAGAAAAAAAGATAGAGCGCACACAAGGCTCATTTTTTAGTATTTATAATCAAGTGACCTTGAAAATAAAGTCAAGGTCACCAAAATCTAATCACTTCTTTTCCCCATCCTGAAGATGTATCTGTGCTAGTTTGGTTAAAGAGATAGTGTGCACACAAACTTTTTACTGCATTAAGAAATTTCACAAACGGCAATAGCTCCAAGAGAATGGGCCCCTAGCCCTTACTTTCTCTTATGTAGGTACACCTTATTGATATCAATGTGTCACACAAGTTTTATCTATCAAAATGTGAGTTTCAAAGTATCAGTGTGACCTTGGAAATGAGGCCTAGGTCGCCAAAATCTAATCACTTCTTTCCCTCATTCCAACGAAGTATCTGTGCTAGCATGAACAAATTCCATCTAAAGATTCATGAGAAAGGGTGCACACAATGGTCATTTTTAGAGTCTTTATAATGTACTGGCCTTGAAAATGAGGTCAAGGTTACAAAAATCTAATCATTGCTTTCCCATGTTCTAACCATGAATATGTGCTAGTTTGTTAAAATTCAAGCCATTGGTTCAAGATAAATATGCATACAAGCTTTTTTCTATCAAAAGTTGAGTTTCAAAGTGCCCATGTGACCTTGAAAATGAGATAGCGGTAACCAAAATCTAATCACCTCTTTCCCAAATCTCAATTATATAGTTGTGCTAGTTTGGTCAACTCAAACTATTGATTCATGAGATAGAGTGCACACAACACTCACTTATTGAGTATTTATAATGCAGTGACCTTGAAAATAAGGTCAAGGTCACCAAAATCTAATCACTTCTTTCCCCCATCCTGATAATGTATCTGTGCTAGTTTGGTCAAATTCCAGCCATTGGTTATAGAGATAGTATGCACAGAAACATTTTTCAAAACTCATTTTTAAGGTTTTTTATAATGTAGTGACCTTGAAAATGAGGCCAAAGTCACCAAAATCTAACCATTTCTTTCCCATGTCCTAACAATGTATCGGTGCTTGTTTGTTAAAAGTCTAGCCATTGGTTCAAAATATAGTGTGCACACAAGCTTTTTTCTATCAAAATTTGAGTTTCAAAGTGCCTGTGTGACCTTGAAAACGAGATAAAGGTCACCGAAATTTTATCACTTCTTTCCCCAATCCCAATGATGAAACTGTGTTAATTTGGTCAATATCCATATATTGATTCACGAAACAGAGTGCACACAAGGCTCACTATTTTAGTATTTATAGTGTAGTGACCTTGAAAATAAGGTCAAGGTTACCAAAATCCAATCAGTTCTTTCCCTGATCCTTAGGATGTATCTGTGCTAGTTTGGTTAAATTCCAGTTATTGGTTAAAGAGATAATATGCACAAAAACGTTTTATTGCATTAACACGGCTTTCGTTTTTAAGTATTAATAGTGTAGTGACCTTGAAATTCCAGCCATTGGTCAAAGAGATATTGTGTACACAAACCTTTTACTTCAATAACAAGGCTCCTTTTTGAGTATTAATAATGAAGTGACCTTGAAAATAACGTCAAGGTCACCAAAATCTAACCACTCCTTTTCCCCATCCTGATGATGTATCTGTGCTAGTTTGGTCGAATTCCATCCATTGGTTAAAGATATTGTGCGTAACAAACTTTTAACTTCATTAACAAGGCGCCTTTTTGAATATTTGTAGTGTAGTGACCTTGAAAATATGGTCAAGGTCTCCAAAATCTAATCACTTTTTTCCCCTATCCTGATGATGTATCTGTGCAGGTTTGTTCAAATTCCATCTATTGGTTAAGGAGATAAGGTGCACACAAACTTTTTACTGCATTAACAAGGCTCACATGTTTTAGTATTTACAATGTAGTGACCTTGAAAATAATATCAAGGTTACCAAAATTAATCACTTTTTTGCCCTATCCTTATAATGTATCTGTGCTAGTTCTGTCAAATTCCAGTCATTGGTTAAATAAGATATTATGCACACAAAATTTTTACTTAACAAGACTCCTTTTTTGAGTATTTATAATGTAGTGACCTTGAAAATAAGGTCATGTCACCAAAATCTAATCACTTTTTCCCCCATCCTGATGATGTGTCTGTGCAAGTTTGGTCAAATTCCAACTATTGGTTAAAGAGATAGTGTACACACAAACTTCTTTTCTGCATTAAGAAAACAAATTACAAAGGGCAATAACTCCAAGATAAAAAATAACTGAAATCATTATGATCGGAAATCCAAGATGGTTGCCCTAGCAACATTTTCTCCCCAACCAAAAGGGCAATTGACTCGAACTTCATTGGAATTATTGAGATTACTTGTAGATCAAAAGTAGCTCAATCATTCTGATTGGAAATCCAAGATGGCCGCCATCTTGAAAATCAATATTGAACTTCTTCTCTTGAACCAAAAAGCCAGTTGACTCAAACTTGTCTGATAATCAGGTGAGCGATACAGGGCCATCTTGGCCCTCGTGTTCTGATTGTTGTTATTGTAACAGTTGTTATCCCCACTTCCGATAATCTTTCGTTCTTAGCAGCATGTGGTACACATACCATTAAGACCATAAATCCATTGTCTGACAAGGAGTGGTACACGTACCACTCTAGACCAGATTGTGACCACTTCTGATTGTTTGTTTGAGGTGAGGTTTTACGTCCCAGTCAACCCATTGGGGTCATGTCGAGCGCGGTCAGTTTACTTAGCCACATCTTTACTGGACAGGCGTCTGCTTGTTGTTGTTGTAAGAGTGCTATCAATATTTCAAATAATCTTAAGTTTGGGTTTCTTTGACAGAAGTGGTATGCGTGCCACTCCAGACCATAACTTCATCTGCTTCTTTGCCCCACAGAAATCTTAACCAAAAATTTGAAAATATAAAGACTGGTTATAGGTCACTTCTCTCAAAGTGGTTCGCCTACAACGCCTACAACTCCCTGAATTTCGACCACTTCTGATTTTGTTGTTGTAAGGGTTATCTACACTTCAGATAATGTACTCTAACAGTTTTATGCTTACAATTCTAGAACAGAATCTCACATGACTATTTGCTGCTTAGAAGTATTTACCATACACTTGAAAACAAATACTGATTATTAGGCCGTTCTCTCAAAGTGGTACACGCACCCCTCCCTGGATTTGGAGCACTTCGGATTGTTATTATTGTAATAGTTGATATCTATATTTCAGCTAATTCTTTTGTTTCCTCGATAGGGAGTGGTTAGTGTTACCATTCTAAACCAGAAGTTTAGCTGCCTCTTTGCCCCATAGGACTATATTAACCATAAATTTGAAAATAATTATTGCTTTTGAGACACGTCTCTCAGAGTGGTGCGCGTACCACTCCCTGAATTGTGACCACTTCTGATTGTTGCTATTGTTAGGGTTGTTATCTACACTTCAGACAATAATTCGATTTCTGTGACAGGGAGCTGTGTACTTACCAAGTTCTCTAGACCAGAAATTCAACCGCCTCTTTGCCCCATAGAAATATGTACCATAAATTTGAAAATAAATATTGATTTTAAGACTCTTCTTTCAAAGTGGTACATGTAATATTCCCTGGATACCACTTCTGATTGGTATTATTGTAACAGTTGTTATCAACACTTCAAATAATCTTTTGCTTTCATTGACAGGGAGTGGTACATGTTTCACCCTCATCTCATACAAAGTACTCTATACTTCGTATCTATCAAAAACCACGTATCTTTCAAAAGAGTCTGTAATTACGATAAATGTTTAGACGTTTCACCCATTACCATAATAGATATAAAATTTTAAATTTACTTTAGTGTTCCAAGATCTGTCCCAAAAGTGCAGGTTTCTGATCACACAAGCAACTTGAACTGTGTCAATGCGTTTTTCTTCAATAATTCTGTCAAATTATTTAGAGTAAGGTCGGGTCACTGATCACATGAGCAGTCTGATCTTGGTTAATGCTGTTTTTTTTTTCAGCAATTCTGTCAAAATATTCAGACTAAGTAAGCATCATACATACATACATACAAATATTTATATACCGTATTCAACCTAATAGCCAATCATACTCCTATCAGCGCACAGTTAAGCAATTTCTGAGACTTAAGATAACAGCCCTCTATATTGATCATTTCTTTATAAAATCATATGTTGTTGGTATTCATGTGAATCGCCTAAACTACTCAAGACAATTTAAATGATTTTATAAAAGAAATGAAAAAACAACAACAACAAATATTGCATAAGTATGATTAAACAGACCTGCATGCAAGCCTCTGCTGAGGTTTCTTTGAAGTGTGCCCTTATTAGGTAGATATTTTTGTTGGGCTGTAACGAAACATTCACCTCATGATACAATACATATCGCGATATTTGCCTCACTATACGATAAGTATCAAGATACTATTTTCATGCATGAGTCACAAATTGAAAGTTTGGAAAACAGGTTAAAAACCGTCTCAGAGATTCATTCTCTTGTACCAATGCCTATGTAAGATTGCCCTGTCAAATAAGTGATCAGTGTATTTCAGTAACTCGTAAGAGCTTTGTAATTTGATATAAACTGGTCTTGAAATAAGTTAAAGCTATTCTTTTCTTTGGAAATTGCACTTTTGGGCTTATTGTCATGTATCACGATACTAGTCCCAGATACGATACGCGTATCGTCAGAAAAAGTATCGCAGTACGATACAATTTCAATGAATTGTTTTGCCTCTAATATTTTACATTTTTTTTTTTTTTTTTTTTTTTTTTTTTTTTTTTATGTTTGTTTTTCAATAATTTGAAAAACCTAAGAACACAGTGCGGTAATTGGGTCGAATATGGTATATGATTTTGTAAGAAAAACAATTCTTGTGATCTGAATTCAAACTTTATTTACAATAGTAAAAGAGAAATTGACAAGTATTTAAATCACGAATATATTACAACAGCATAAAACTAGTAAAAATAAAAATATATCATTTACCTAAATTCTTTTCTGTGCATTCCTCTGTCATCTGTGTTAAGAAATTCAGTCCTAGAAATAGGAAAGATATCATCGTTTTGTGGTTAAAACAACAAGGCTTTAACTCTTACAGCTATTCAGACCGTCAGTCCTGAAATGCTAATCAAGGTATAAACATACTAATGACAGGCACCACATCACGTCCAAACATTATTATACCTCATAATAATTTAGGGATAGAAACTGATGAAATTTTAACACTTATCTGCTGGCAGTAATCCCCTTGTGCAACCAAGATTTACTTCCCTGAAAACTGACATCTTATTTCTTAAAGAAAACATATTATGGGTACTCATTAGAAGCTGTGACATGCTTCTAATGAGTTTCCACAGCATTCCAAAAATTGACCAAATTTGCCGATGAGTAATCCCAAACCAGATTTCTACAATATCAATGCACATACCAAATTAGGTGAAAATTCATTGAGATTTATTCAAGTTATTGTCCTGAAACTGAAATACGGATGTGTTGCGGACAGATAACCCTGTCAAAATTGACGAAATTCGCCCAGTAGCAATCTAAAAGTAGCTTTTTAAAATGTCAACGCACATACCAAGTTTGGTGAAATTCCAATGATATTTACTAAAATTATCGTCCGGAAATGAAAATACAGACGTGTCACGGTTAGATAACTCTGTCAAAAATTAAACAAATTCGCCCTTTAGCAATCCGTAACCAGATCTCCACAACATCAATGCAAATACCAAGCTTGGCGAAACACAATGGCATTTACTCAAGTTACTGTCCAGAAACAAAAAGACAGACGGACGTACGACAGACCGACGGACGGACGGACAGATTGACAGACGAACGGACACATGGACACCAACGTGATACCATAATATCCCGTCACTATCGTGGGATATAAAGATAAAATATCGTCTGCCAGTATTTTGCTAAGCACTTAAAAACTAAGAATAAGAAATTCCAGCATTTCTTAAGCTACTTAATATACACTGTATATAGATATACGGTAAAAATTCTAAAATTTGAAGATTTTAATCTATACATTTTCTTCCCTAAAATTTTGCTTTTTATGCAGTTTTATCATTTATTTAAATATTACTAAAGTGGAGTGGCAAACAAGGCAGACCCTGATCAGACTATGCGGTATTTTTTTTTAATCATTTCTCTGTGAAAAAAAAAAAAAAAAAAAAAAAAAAAAAAAATATATATATATATATATATATATATATATATATATATATATATATATATATATATATATATATATATATATATATATATATATATATATATATATATATATATATATACGTGTGTGTGTGTGTGTGTGTGTGTGTGTGTGTGTGTGTGTACCTCATCCTATCTGGAGCTATATCAGACAAATATTAAGAAAAGTTCGATCAGGATCTGCACCTGCTTGTCATTTAGTAACCGCTTATCAGAGACATGATCTGGTACTCTAATAAAAAGTTTCAAATACTGTATATACCCTACGTGTTCGGATACATCAACTCCTTACCATACTTTTTCCAAATTTTGAACAATTTACTACGATGTTGTCTAAAATTGCTGGATGAATGGCAGATTGTGTAGACCCTGATGAGCCGCCACATTCTTCGGCATCTCATCTGGGTCTACACAATTTGCTCAGGTCTGTATGTCTGAATACATACGGTAAGTACGGTATTGGCTATAAGCTTAAAGTCTTCTAGGTAGGATGCGTATCCAGATACGACTCTTTTTTGTTTTCAATCATCTTCAAAAAAAAAAAAAAAAAAAAAAAAAAAAAAAGTAGATATTTATAAGAAGTGCTTTACCGAGCCACTTCTATTAAGTATTCACAACTTTTTTTTTTTTTTTTCAATAAGACAATCAATGAAATAGTGGCATGAACAAAATGTATGCAAGTCATATTTTTTTAGTTACAAAATTGATGACGAATTAGTGTTTTACGCCCTTTAAACATTATTTATGTCATACCGAGAGGATGCAATGGTGATAATGTAAGGCTCTGTGAAATCAAGCGCCGCATTGAGATAGTTTGAATTCCACTTCCGAACTTGGACCTTGTGACCCAAAGTCAGGAGCGCTAACCATTTGTCCACCCGAATGCACAAACATAAAATCAGAAAAGTGAAAATCATAACTGCAGCAGGCGACATTCTATTTTTTTTTCAGAGTAAATAACATTTCATGTGAATTTGGCAATTTCCAAAACGTCTAACAGACAAACAATGCTAATAATAGGTCAGAAACCAGACAAAAATGACAAACTATTACAAGCCTCACAGACTAACAATATCAACAAAAACTATTGAGACGAGAGAGAAGTAATAGTGGCTTAGAAAGGAGATAAAAAAGCACATTTTCCAAAATTCTCAAAAATATAAAAAATGTAAATAAGAGGAACATGATGGTCCTTTATCGCACACCTGAGCAAAGAGATTTGCATACTAATCCAAGTTCTCTGTTTTAATATTTGTGTATAAATTTTATGATCAAGAAAAATATGATGGTCCAATATTTTTGATAAATTGAAATTAGTCAGTGGTTTCTCACAAGAAAATTTTCTATAGATATATAAGCCCCGCCCCCTGGTGGCCATGTTTTTTTTGTTTTTTTTTTTTTTTTTTTTTATTATTATTATTTTTTTTTTTTTTTTTTTTTTTTTTTTGACGTATAATGATGGCTTAAACAAAATCTTGATAGAGGGTTACCAAAAAAAAAAAATAAATAAATAAATAAATAAAAAAAAAATAAATAAAAAATAAATAAATAAATAAATAAAAAAATAAAAAAAAAAAATAAAAATAAAAATAAAAACATTGCTGCTGTATTATATTGAAATTGATGCAATGGTTTCTAACAAGATTTTTTTTTAAAGTTTTCTAAAGTTTTCTATGTATATATATTTTTTTCTTTGACGGATCATGATGACTTGATCATTCTTCATAGAGGATCACCAAAGAAACATTTCTGCTAAATTTAATTGAAATCCGCCCAGTGATTTCTGACAAGAGATTGTTTTATAGTTTTCTATTTAGACATATAAGCAAAATAAGCACCCCTCCCTCTCCCCCGCTCCCCCACCCCCATCCCGGAGGCGATCGATGGTTTAAGACGAATAATGATGACGTGAACAATCTTGGTAGAGGGTTACCATAGAAAAATTTTTGCTAAATCACATTGGCATCTGTCCAGTGGTTTCTGACAAGAATATTTTTTAAGTTTTCTATATCAGTATACAGGGAAAATAAGCCCCAATCCCTGGCGGCCATTTTTTTTTTTTTTTTTTTTTTGACGAATTCATCACGAAACCATGCCTATATAATTATGACCCCTTACACCCCACTAACTTATATATTGTAAAACTGGGGTTTACAGGGGTATACGTTGTTTTTCTTATTTCTGCTCAAAAAATAGATTGTGGTAACTCGTTAGAATCGCCTCGCCAAGGCGGTTCTAGCGAGTACCTACAATCTATATTTTGAGCAGAAATATGAAAAATATCAGAGTTTTTTATCTGAAATTTTTCAGATTTTGGAGGTGATTTTTTCTATATATTTGAATAGGCTTGTTTTTGTAATGTATTACGGTTTGAAAAATCTTTATATAGGATTACCAAAGTAAAATTTCTGTCACGTTATACTGAAAACGGTCCAGTGATTTCTGACAAGAAGATATTAAATTTTCTATATAGATATACAAGAAAAATAAGCCCCGTTCCTGGCGGCCATTTTTGTTTTCTTTTGACGAATCGTGGCACTTTGAAAAATCTTGATAAAAGGTCACTAAAGAAATATTTCTGCCAAGTTACGTTGAAATCGGTCCAGTGTTTCTGACAAGAAGATTTTTTTTAAAGTTTTCTATATAGATATATAGGAAAACATAAGCCTAGTCCCCTGGCGGTCATGTTTTTTGACGAATCTTGATTGCTTGAAAAATCTTGATAGAATGTCACCAAAAAAACATTTCTGCCAAGTTATAAAGAAATCAATCCGGTGACTTTTGACGAGAAGATTTTAAAATTTCTATATAAATATATAAGGGAAAGTAACCCCCCCACTACACCCCCCTCCACCCCCCCCCCCCCCCCCCCCACCCCGCTCGATTTTGTTTTTGACGAATAATGCTAGCTTGAACAATCTTGGTAGAGGATCACAAAAAAAAAAAAAAAAAAAAAAAAAAAAAAAAAAAAAAACTTTCTGCAAACTTATACGGACATCCGTCGAGAGGTTTATCACAAGAGTATTTAAATATTTATATGCACCGCCCCACTGACGGCCATGTTTTCTGAAAAATCACGACTAGTTTAACAGTCTTGATAGAGGGTTACCAATGAAAAATTCCTGCCAGATTATACTGAAATCGTTCATTTTTTTTTTTTTTTTTTTTTTTTTTTTTTGATGACTCATGATGGCTTGAACAATCTTGGTAGAGGGTCAACATAGTAACATTTCTGCTATCGATCTAGTGGTTTCTGACAAGAAGAGTTTTAAATTTTCCTGTCTAGATATACAGGGAAAATACGTACCCCCACCCCACCCCCTCACTCCCACCCCCATGATGATTTGGTAGAGGACAAACAATCTTTCTGCTAAATCTTATTGACATCTGTCCAGTGGTTTCTGACAAGAAGATTTTTTAAAGTTTCTTTCAGACTTATTACAAAAATAAGCGCCTGTCTTGAGCAATCTTTGTAGAAGGTTACAAAAAGGAACATTTCTGCTAAATTATATTGAAACTGATCCAGTGGTTTCTCACAAGAAGATTTTTTTAAAGTCACCTGTATAAGTATATAGGGAAAATATTCCCGCTTCTGGCAGCCATGTCTTGTGACGAATCATAATGGCTTGTACACTATTGGTAGACGACACACGAAGGACGAACGACCCTGATCGATGACAATAGCTCACTTGAATCACTTTTGTGCTCAGATGAGCTAATAATAACACTAAAACCAGACACATCTGACAAGCTGACAATAGTCTCACAGATTTAAACTGAGGATTAGCAACTGCTGTCAGACTAGACGAAATGGCAAATCAAACCTCAGCCTTTTCATTAAATTTAGAAGTATACGGCTAAAATCCTAAAGTAGAATGCACCTAGCATGAAGATTAAAGATGATAAGTCCAAAAGGACGAAAAGGCAGAAGGCTGTCTTGGAAGGGGAGGAGGCAATCTACCGCCTACTAATGAACAGGCTCAAAACTGCTTATAACTGTGAAACCAGACAGCACTGGCAATCTCACTGATTCAAAATCATTATTAGCATCTGTTGTCAAACCAGACAAAATGCCAAATCAAAACTATTTATAACTTTGAAATCAGATCTAATACCTTTGAAATTAGACAACAATTGCAATCTGTCAATAGTCTCACAAACCTAAAAGTGTTTGTGTTGAGGTTTAACAGCCCAGTCAACCCAATAGGGTCATGTCGAAGGCGGTCAATTTACCTAACCACATTTCTACCGGGTGGGCGTAGTCCTCTAAGCGGTTGAACAGTATTGTGCACATTCTGCCGCTAGAAACTGACAAATCCCTTCATGAATCAGCGAAAGGGAGAGAATGACTGTAGAAAGTATTACATCATCGAGCTCCACAAAATAATGTTGCCGACCTCGGCGGGGGTCGAACTCTTAACCTCCTGATCACCAGTCGGACGTGCATGCAACAGAGCTATAGAGGCCGGCACCCAAACGTAAAATGAAGTCATCTTTAGTAAATCTGTCACACAGGAGATAACGGCCAATTTTCAAAATGACCATTTTCAAACCAGTTAAAATGGATTATTTCTCACAGTTTCACATGGACATGCGTAAAATCAGACATTGCAAAAGTATCTACAGAAGAAGTGACTCCCAAAACTACATTTGTAAACTTAAATCTCTCTCTTTTTTTTTTTTTTTTTTTCAGGCAAATAAGACTTGATATTTCAAATCTTATTTTTTCTGAACAAAAAAGATAAAACAAAACAGACAGGCAAACAAACAAATATTTCAAAACCGCAGTTATATACCACAAGTTAAAAACTTCTTTCAACTATCAATCAAGAGGGCCAAGATGGCCCTGTATCGCTCAGTCGCTCACCTGATTACCATACAAGTTTGTATTCAATTGGCCTTTCGTTTCAAGAGAAGAAGCCAATTTCCAATCAAAACGATTTTAGCTACTTTTGATCTACATGTCACTGATGAAGATTCGAATCAGTTGGTCTGTTGGTTCAGAAGAAAAAGTTCAAAATGATTTTCAACATGGCTGCTAGGGCGACTATCTTGAATTTCCGATCAGAATTATTTTAGCTATATTTTATCTACATTCCCCCCCCCCCCCCCTTTCCTCCTCCCCACCCCCGATACTTCCTATCAGGTTTCAAGTCAACTGGCCTTTATGTTCAGGAGAAAAACTTCAAAATAAGTTTTCAAGATGGTGACTGTGTTGGCCATATTGAATTTCTGATCACACCAATTTTAGCTACTTTAATCTACAAGTCACCGAGATATTTCTATTTAGTTTCAAGTCGAATGGCATTTTGGTTCAAAATAGATTTTAAAGATGGCGGCAAGAGTAGCCATCCTGGTATCAGATCGGAACGATTTTAGTTATTGTTGATCTGCAAGTCACCCTGATACTTCCTACCAAGTTTCAAGTCAATTGGCCTCTCCGTTCAAGAGACGAAGTTTTATATAATTTTCAAAATGGCGGCTGTAGCGGCCATGTTGTATTTCCGATCGAACGATTTTTGCTATTTTTGATCTAATTTCCCCGATACTTCCAATCACATTTTGAGTCAATTCAGGAGAAGAAGCGCAAAACAGATTTTTCATGGCGACCATCTTAGATTTCCGGTCGGAATGATTTTAGCCGTTTTTGATCTACAAAGTCGCTCCCACACACACACCCCACCCCCCACCACACACTCACCTCCCCGATCCCGTTACTTCCTATCATGTTTCGTGTCAATTTGTCTCTCCGTTTAGAGGAAAAAGATCAATTTACAAGATGTGACGGTCATATTGAATTTTCGATTTGATCAATATCAGCTATTTTTGATCTACAAGTCACCCAGATACTTACTATCAAACTTCAAGTTAACTGGAATTTCGGTGCAAGAGAAGAAGTTCAAAATAGATTTTTAAGATGGCGACTATCGCAGCATTCTTGAATTTCAAATCGGAACGATTTTAGCCGCTTTTTTAATCTGCAAGGCACCCTTATGCTTCCTACCAAATTTCAAGTCAATTGGTTCAAGAGTAGAAGTTTAATATAGATTTTCAAGATGGTGGCTATGGCGGCCATTTTTGATTTCTGATCGGAATGAGTTTTGCTATTTTGATCTACATTGCCCTGGTACTTTTTGAGTCAATTCAGGAGAAGAAGCGCAAATTAGATTTCCAAGATAGCGGCATGGTAGCCATCTCGGATTTCCGACTCAAACAATTTTATCTGCAAGTTGTCCCGTACTTCCTACCAAGTTTCGAGTCAGTTCTTATCGGTTCAGGAGGAGGAGCGCAAAATAGATTTTCAAGATGGCGGAAATATTGTATTTCTGATCAGAAACAGTTTAGCTATTTTGATCTGCCATCCGCCCTGATACTTCTTACCAAGCTTCGAGTCAATTTCGGTTAAGGAGCAGAAGTTAAAAATAGATTTTTAAGATGGCCGTCGCGGATTTCCGATCAGAACGATTTTACATTACGAAAACACGCTTATTCAAATAGATTGAAAAGTTTACATCCAAAAAAGGAAATATTTAAGATAAAAAAAATCATATTTCTGCTCAAAACATCGACTGTGGGTATTCGTTAGAACCGCCTCGCCGAGATAGTTCTAACGAGTGTCCACAATCTATGTTTTTGAGCAGAAGTAAGACAAGTAATGTATACACTTGTTGACCAAATGTTGTCTATATAAAAGTGAGGTTTAAGGCGGTTAAAATTATATAGAAGTGTTTTCTTGATGGGTATTTTTGATCTGCAAGCCACCGTTATACTTCCTACTCGTATCAAGTTTCGATTCAATTGGCCTTTCGGAGGCAAAAAAGATTTTCAAAATGGCCGCCACGGCGGCCATCTAGGATTTTAGATCAGAAAGATTTTAGCTTCTTTTGATCTACAAGTTACCCCGATATTTCCTACCAAGTTTCGAGTCAGTTGGCCGTTCGTTTCAGGAGATAAAGGGCAAACTAGATTTTCAAGATGACGACCATGGCGGCCATCTTGGATTTTCGATCAAACCGATATTAGCAATTTTTAATCAACAAGTCAACTCAATGCTTCCTGCTAAGTTTCGAGTAAATTGACGCACACGATGGACGACGGACAACGCATGACGTAAAACGAACGACGGACAATGACTGACCACAAAAGCTCACATCAACCTCTTCGAGCTCAGGTGAGCTTATTATCCAAAGCATAAAACTGCTTCTCTTCTTGAGATTTAACTTTTTTGGGCAAATTCAAGACAAATTGATAGTATTTTACTCATTTTTTCTTGAAAAAAGGGCTGACATTTAATGCAAATTGTCTCAGCTGTAGATAAAATGCATAAAATGTCAAAACCTGTTTTCTGGGGAAAATAAGAAAAAAAATCTATATGTCGTCTGCTTAAAATTTACCCAGAGCGCTAAGCGTTAAACAGTGCTAGCTTAGTGGATAGCATGTTCAAATCACAAGCAGGTCATTGCGGATAAATCAAACCAAACTTGGGTTGTGACATTTTTTTCCAATCGTTTAATTCGAAGTAAACTTGTCATGAATCCAAAGGTTGAGTATAAAGTGGGCACAGAGTAAATTGTGTTTATTTGTTGGTGTTTTACCGTCTAATCAGCACTATTACTGTCATGTAGGGTGGGTCAGTTTATCTACCCACGCTTTTCCTGGACATTCTGCGTCCTCTAATCAGTTAACCAGTACGTGTGCATATATACTGTCGCCATTAACTGACTACTGCCCTTTTTGAATCAGAGGAAGTAAAGATGACAGTAAAAATGATTTCTTTACCATGATTTTTGTGGCTGAGCTGGAATTTGAACACGTCACCACTGAATCTGCAGTCAGACAGGCTTCAGACTTCGCTATGGAGCCTGGCTTAGGAACATGAAGATGTGCTCTTGTATAAAGACTGTATGGGCGATCCATGAAAGCAAGGCTATACAAATGCTTGTACAAACACACAATACCATAACACAACTCAACACCACCCTAAGTGTCCATCTTTATGCTCTTGCCCTTGGCACCCCTAGGTGGGTGAAAGTATGTTTTACTAAATTTCCAGGGTTGTCACCTAGGATCATGTTAAATTCAAAATCGTACAAATCAGATTAGACATATATGCATTAAACGATTGGAAACAAACTATTAAAAACCAAAATAGTGCACACCTCCGGATAAGAATAGGTATCCAGTAAATATTTTTATTTCTCCACAAAACATATGTCGTGGGTACTCATTAGAAGTGCCTAAGCAAGCATTTCTAATGAATACCCACATGTTTTTGTACAGAAATAACAAAACTCATTTTTTTTATCTGGAGCTATGATGGAAGGACATAAAAGTGTAAACACTTTATCTCTTTGTTATTTATATGTAACAAGAGGCACAAAAAAACATATGACACTTTTTACATGCTTACAGAAAACAACCGAAACGTAATACCATTATCGTTCTAATCCAACAAATAGGTAGAGAGGAGCTGTCCAATAGGAATTGGGTTACAATGCTGCGGGCAAATTTAGTTGCCAAACATGCTATTTTTCTTATTTTTCTTGGGAAATAAATTCTGACACTTCATGCATGTCTCCTTAGGAGACAATATGCATGAAGCGTCAAAATTTTATTTTCTAAGAAAAATAAGAAAATCACTTCAAGCTGACATCTGTTAAAATAATTTGTATAACCCCGAAGACCCATTTCCTCATGGCATGACTCAGATATATAATATAACAATTCTTTACCACCGTGTAGCATCGACTCCGGAACTTGCTACTTAAAAGTACTAGCGAAACCAATATTGATCGCAGGCATGGCACACAGTAGGGTGAGCAAAAAGTTTTTACGTGCTTTTCGAGGGTTTTGTCCTTGAAAACAAATTTGATCTATGTCAGAGACATATCTATCTATTGCCTGCTTCCACAAGTCTGATAACAACTTACTGGAAATTGCTGAACAAATTGAAATCTTGGCAGCTGGTACCGAAAACAAATAATCTCTATCGTTAAAAGTACTCGTTTTTGCTTTGATTAAAGACTCCTGACCTTCTTTTTCCATGCTGGAACATTCAGTTGGCTAGAAAAATAGTTATGTAAAAGTCTTAATTAAAACACCCTCTGTTTACTGCCGTTTTTACCAAACAAACAAGGTCCAGTGGAGTACGGCGACTTGTATTTTTATGTACGGCATCTTGCAAAATTGTTGAATTTACTGTAAAGCTACTTGCATGATAAAATTGCCACTTTCGAAACTGTGATTAGAAAACAAATAAAAATGTGTTCTGGTAAACTGGTAAATACCAGTGTGTTTCGTCGTTGCTTCTGTGTGTTCCTGTATTTCTATAGTGATCATACTATTCTTCAGTTATTTTAAAATTATAACGGCGGCCTAAATTTTTGTTTGTTTGGTCTTGTTTTAGTTGTTTGAAGTCGTATTTTATATTATGGATAACTCCCCCACACCCCAACACACCGAGAAATCTGCGTATTCAATTTGAATTTAAACAAAACTCACTGAGGTGCATGCATGTTAGTTTAGCAGCGACATAGACAAAAACCTTGTATAAAAAGTATTCATCTTTTTTAAGAAGGTGGTGGAGATTTCTTGTGATTAACGTAAAATATACGCATGAGAACAATTCACTTTCAATCCACGCATATGCAGACCGAAATTTATACAACAATCTAATATTATCCCATAATCATACACCAATCGCTAGCATTTCAGAAATTATTAACAATAACAAAATAAAAAAAAATAAAAAAATAAGTAAATAAAAAAAAAAAAAAAAAAAAAAAAAGAAAACATCATTAAATTGAAAATAAAAACTTCCTCTAATAGAAAAAAAAAATGTTTTTCCCTTACTAGTCGAGCTCAATAGAAAAACTTCGTACGTAAATAAATAAATAAATAAAACTTCCTTTCGCGAAAGTAAAGTTCCTTTCGTTGTTTAGACCAACCTGTCTGTCCCTGGTGTTCTAATTAGTTATGAAAAGCAGACCGACAATAAAAGTAGCGACGAAAGGCAAATAATGTCTAACAAGCCTTTGTATTTAGTTGTAAAACATGTTATAATACACTCTTGTATGAACGCAAAAAAAAAAAAAAAACAAACAAAAAAAAACAAAAAAAAAAAACAAAAAAAAAACAGAATTTTGGATTGGTGGTGTGTTTTATACCCCTGCGAAGGAAAAAATCGCTAATAAAAGCACAACTAGGATCCAGATTTTGACAATAATACCAAACTAGGTTGGAAATAGTACAAAATACCCTCTGAACCTTATACCTGCTGGCCTCAAAAGGCATTGAAAATTTAAATCTGGACCCGGGATTACATGATCGGGATCGGGGAGAAGTCTGGCATCAGTAAATTGATAGCCACAATGGAATGTCATACGACAAATATATGCAGTGAATACCCCGCTAAATCTAACTTTATATAGAAATAAATTTGGTTTACAGGGTATTACTCATTACTGCTCAAAAATAAAGATTGTAGCTACTCATCGAGGCGTTCTAACGAGTAGCCACAATCTATGCTATGGCTAAACATAAGGAAAACATCGGCAAAAATAGCGTTCTGATATTTGATGACGTCGAATATCGAATGTTCATGGGTTTTAATAAGAAATGGAAAAGAAAGCACATGTTGTTGCAGGTTCGGAGCTTTACCAAAAGATACCATCTAACCATCACGCCCAGGTAAAATATGCAGAGTGAATAATGCACTGAACATCCCCGTCATAGCACTTTATGTATAATTGTTCATAGCAAAGCGCCGTACAATTGCTAGCAATATGCCGTCCAGTATTTTACGTAGTATTGCAAGTTTCCGTACTCTAGCCGTCGATCGTTTTAGCCTGTTTTATTCATTCCCATTATTGTTTGGTAAAAAATCTTCTAATACAGCCAGCATAAGCAGCAATGAAACGAGGATTTATTCATACCACTGAATTAAAGATTGTCACAGACGTTTCTATCATAAATTTACAAGTTTGTGAAGCTGTCATATATTTTTGCGTAGCAGCCACGTACCAGCCGAATCTTTTCTGTATTAAAATGGCTGTTTTCAATGTGTTTAAAAAAAATCTGTTCCAGAATTTCAGAGAAAAATAAGTTGAGTAAATGTGGAAATTTGTTTTAATTTTTGACACCATGTAATAACACCAAATTAGGCGATTACCTACCGTCGACATTATCCTGGTTCACGTTCATCTAGTACTTTTGATTAACAAGTTCCGGAGTCGATGCAACACGGTGTTTACATGCAAAAATACGTTTCAAACGTTTTAAATGTGACTTGCAAGGTAATGCGCCTTCACAGAGTTTCATGACTCTTCACTTGTAGTGTGGACAGAATCTAAAACACTTAAGTGTGCCACAAACAAGAATCATTTATGAACTAAAAATGAACAAGAGGCCCATGGGCCACGATTCGCTCACCTGAGTTAAACAGTCATTGCATATATGCAGATGTCATGCAACATTCTTCCAGTACGGACCGAGCAACTAGAAGAAATTTGACAGTGCCGTAAAAAGGTCAAAGACAACCATAGAATCATCATTGAACAAATTTGATAGACCTTGCGTCCCCTATGCTATATATCAAGATTCTGCCTCAAACTTTCTTGGTTCTGCAGAGGGAGGTTTTCAAGTGTTTCTACCATATATGGGCATGGCAATCATTTGGTTTAATTGTGCAAAACATTTGATCAAATTGTTGGTACTACTTCCACAGAAATTCCGATGTGAAATCTGTTGAAAACTGGCACGCAGTTTCAGTGAAGAAGACATTTAAAGATTTATAAGATTTTATACATGTACAAAGCCTATGGGGCAAGAGCATATACCCCAATGGGGATAAAAGGTTTGTTTGTAACTGACAAGTGTGACTTCTTTAAACATACAATGTAAATTTCAGCCATTAATCTTTAATACATTTTTTTAATAGGTTTTCAAAAATTTGCATGGGGACGCAAATTTGTCTTTCTCATAAAAAGATTGAAGGTCATCATCTGAACAAACTTGGTAGACCTTGAATCCGCAATGCTATATACCAAGATTCAGTCTCTACGTTCTCTAGGTTCGGGAGAAGACTTTTAAGTATTTTTACCATATATGGACATAGTAGCCATCTTGTTCAATAGTGTCGAAACATTTGACAAAAGGCTTCATGGCAAATCTGGTGAAAATTAGTCAAGCACTTTTAGAGAAGAAGATATTCAAAGATTTCATGATTTTAAACATGTAATATTGCCGAGGGGCAAGGGCTTATAACTTCCAGGGGCCAAAATTTTGATTGTAACTAAAGACTTCTACCACTTTAATCATGCTTTGGAAAATTCAGCCATAAATATTTAGTACATTTTCAGAAAATGATTTTTCAACATTTTCCCCAAACAAGAGTATATAGATGCAAATTTGACATTGCCATAGGATCATTCTAGGATCATCACTTGAATAAACTTGGTAGACCTTGAGTCCTCAATGCCACATACCAAGATTCAGCCTGGAAGCTTTCTTGGTTCTGGAGAAAAAGGCTTTTAAATGTTTGTTTTTTAACCATATATGAGCATGGCAGACATCTTGTTGAATGATGCAGAACCGTATGAACAAATTGATAATAGCCTTTCGCCAGAAAGCACAATGTGCAATCTGGTGAAAATAGATCAAGCTGATTTAGAGAATAAGATAGTTTAAGATTACCAGATTGAATACATGTGTATAGCACAAGAACATGGGCATATCGATAACCCTAGGGGACAAAATTTTTATTGTATCTAAAAAAATGTTTTCTTCTTTGGTCACACATTACAAATTTTACCACTTGGCTGTAATACATTTGGAGAAACTGTATTTTCAATATTTGACCGTGCCGTAAAACGGTAAAATATCAATCTAGGGTAATTATTTAAATACACTTGATAGCCCTTGAGTCCCTAATACTATATAAATAATGAGTCATGACGCTTTCTTGGTTGTGGAGAAGATCTTTAAGTGTCTTTTACAATATATGGGCATGTCTGCTACCTTGTTTAATGATGCAGAATAGTTTGAACAATTTGATAGTACGCTTTTGATAAAAGGCCGAATTTGAAATCTGGTAAAAAAAAATTTGAAAAACTGTTTCAGAGAAGACGACATTAAAAAATTACGAGAATTTATACATTTATATAACACATATAACTAAAAACATGAAAGTTTTTCAAAAAGTAATCACGTCATTTGCTCATCATCCCCTATGAGAGTGTAAAGTTTCAAGGCAATAAGTTATAAAGTTTTAAGAACTCTTGCTTACAAGGTTAAAATGATTAAATTTTCAAAGAGCCATAACTCCAGAATAGAATTCCAGAATCTTTTCAAAGACTCTGGAGAAAATTCCGGATTTTTTTTTTAAAAAGCTGATCAGGTTATCTACTCATCATTCCCTATCAGCATGTCAGGTTTCAAGACTATAGCTTAAATAGTTTTTGAGATATCTTGCTTACAAGGTTAAAATGCTCAAATTTTCAAGGGGCAATAACTGAAGATTTTTTAAGTTAAATAGCTTATCTATTTATCATCCCTATTATCAAGTTTTAAGAGAATAGCTCAAATACTTTTTTGAAATATCTTGCTTACTAAGTCAAAATGCCCAAATTTTTAAATGACCATAATTCCAAAAAGAATAAATAAATAAATAAATAAATAAATAAATAAATAAATAAATAAATAAATAAAATAAAATCCGGATTTTTTTTTTTTTTTTTTTTTTTTTTTTTTTTTGTTAGCAACCCTGTAATAAGGTCATCTTCTCATCATTATCAATCTATTTATCAAGTTCTGAGGCTCCAGCTCCAAAAATTTTAAAGATATTTTGCTGACATAGTAAAATGCCAAAATCTACAATGGGCCATTACTCATGAATTATTTTTCAGAATTTATTCAAAAGTTAATCAGATCATCTACTGATCATTACCAATCTATTCACTAAGATTCAAGGCTCCAGCTCTTGAGATATTTTGCTGAAAAAGTAAAAATGCCCTAATTTACAAAGGGTTATAACTCATAGGACAGTTTTTTTTACAATTTATTCAGAAGTCAATCAGGTAATATCTACTAACCACTAACAATCCAATCGTAAACTATCAGTATTCTAGCGCCAACGTTTTTTTTTTTTTTTTTGTTTTGTTTTTGTACCGCCGAAATTTACAAAGGCCAATACTCAAGAAGTATTTGTCAAAACTTATTCAAAAGTTAATCAGGACATCAAATTACTACCAATCTGTTCATTGATTTGCAAGGCTCTAGCTCCAACAGTTTTGTTAAGATATTTTGCTGACAAGGAAACTGTACCCAAATTTACAAAGGGTCATTACTCATGAAATATATTTAAAAAAAATGTTCAGAAGTTAATCAGGTCATCTACTTATCATTATCAATCAATTCATAAAGTTTCAAGGCTCTAGCTTTAATAATTTTGACAAGGTAAAAATGCCCAAAATTACAAAGGGCCATTACTCATGAAGTGTTTTCCAAAAAGTTAATCAGGTAATCTACCTGTCACTACCAATCTATAATCAAGTTTCAACGTTCTAGCTTCAATAATTTTTTAGATATTTTTCTGGCAAGATTTCATTCATATTTTTAAAGGGCCATAACTCAGGAAAGCGGCATAGTGTTGTCGAGAAAAGAATTTGTGTCAGCTATTCTTTCATGAGGAATCCATTCAAGAAATTTCAAACAGTAGCATGCACGTTTCTAAAGTTATGCTATGCATAAAAAAGCGTGACGAAGAGACGAACAGATGAACGGACGGACGAACGACCCAGAAGCAATATGCCCCTCCAACTTCTCCGAAGTTGGGGGCATGAAAATTGAGCTATGAAGCGTTCTTGGTTCTGGAGAAGAAGATTGTCAAGCGTCTTTTACCATATATAGGCATGGTGGCCAGCTTGTTTAATGATGCAGAATAGTTAGTGCAATTTGATAATATGCCTTTGTCAGACGGCCCAATTTGAAATCTGGTGAAAATTGGTCAAGCTATTTCAGAGAAGCAGAATTTATAAAAATACGAGAATTTATACATTTATATAGCACAGGAACGAGGGCAGATAACCCCAGGGGAAAATTTGATTGTAACTGAAAGTGTTTGCTTTCTCGATCATACACTATAAGTTACAGTTATTAGTCTGAAATACATTTTTAGAACTGGATTTTCACTATTTCTCCCATACAAACGAACAGGGACGAAAATTTACCTTGCCGTTAACCGGTCAAATGTCAACCTAGGGTCATCGTTTGTAAAAAACTTGGAAGACCTTGTATGTTTTTGCCTTATATATATAGATGTGGTCATAGTGGCCATCTTGTTTAATGGTGCATAACCGTTTGAACAAATTGATAATAACCCTTCGACAAAAGGCCCATTGTAAAATCTACTGAAAATTGGTCAACGCTATATCAGAGAAGATGTTTAAAAGTGATAAGAATTTATATATTATATAGCAAGAGGTAAGGGCAGATAACCCTAGAAGAAAATTTTGATTGTGACTAAAAGGGTTTGCTACTTTATTCATACGTTGTATGTTAAAACCATTAGTCTTAAATTTGTTTTGAGATACTGAATTTTTAATATTTACCCATACAAACGCATAGGGATGCAAATTTTACCTTGACGTAAAAAGGTAAGATGTCGACCTAGGGTCATCATTTGAATAAACTTAGTAGACTTTGAGTCCCCAGTGGTATATAACAAGATTAAGCCTTTAAGCTTTCTTGATTCTGAGGAAGAAGATAAACGTTTAAGTGTTTTTACCATATATGGTTATGGCGGCCATCTTGTTTAATAATGCATAATCGTTTAAACAAATTGAAAATACCCCTTCGACAGAAGGCTCATTGTAAAATCTGGTCAAGCTGATTCAGAGAAGACGTTTAAAGATTTAATATATATATATATAGCCCAGGGACAAGGGCAGATAACCCCAGGGGACAAAATTTTGATTTTCACTAAAAAGGGTTTGCTACTTTGATCATACTTAGTAAGTTACAGATATATGTCTTAAATACATTTTGAGAAATTGAATTTTCACTATTATTTTTATACAAATGCACAGGAACGCAGAATTGACTTTGCCATAAAAAAGGAAACATTGCACAGGAACGCAGACTTGACTTTGCCATAAAACAAGGAAACATATCAACCTGGGGGTCATTATTTGAAAAAAAACATGCTAGACCTTGAGTCCCCAATGCTATATACCAAGATTCAGCCGTGATGCTTTTTAAGTGGTTTTACCGTATATGATCATGGCGGCCCTCTTGATTTACGGACCATAACCATTTGTATAAATTTTCAATTCCCTATTAATAGAGGGCTTCATGTGAAATTTGACGAAATTTGCCAAGGTGTTTCAGAGAAGTAGTCGTTCAAAGGTGTAGATGGACTGACGACGGACGGAGATTGATCAAAATAGCTCATCTTGAGTCTTTGGCTTTTTTATCCTACTTGAATATGCCATTTCCTGATTTTCTAATTTGTATTCAAAGAATAATATAGTAAGTCTAATATTTATCATATTCATATTTCTTTCACATATATTTTGCATCTCAATAAATGCAACACAAGAAGCAATGAATAATGTCAAACATATACCACAGTCGACCTAATAACCGTATATACTCCTAGAAGCGCGCAGTAAAGCAACAAGTTGAGGCCATTCAAATGAGTACCAAGAACATATGCTTCTATACAGAAAACCAAAACCAAAATCACATAAACATAATTAAATAAGCTTCTCATGAAGTCCTCTGTTGATATTTCTTTAGTGTGCCCTGTCTAGGCAAATGCGTTACTACAAGCACACAGTGGGATAATTATTGTCTTTTTGACATCACTCGAGAAGACGTTTTTCTTGGTGTTTTTTTTTGTTTATTTTTTGTTCTGATTGATCATAATTTATCAGAAACCATTGTCTTTTCTGTTTCTGTATTTTGTTCTCAAATACTTACCTAAAATTATTTATAGATAAAAATTAGTCTGGCCTATGCAATTTCTATAGTAAAGTGGTTCTTTTTTATTTTTATTTTTTATTTATTTATTTATTTTTTTATTATTATTTTTTATTTATTTATTATTTAAATATTTTTAATTATTTTTTTGTCTAAGATTTTCTTTTCACTGAATTTGAATTATCGATATTTCGCAAAAAAAAAAAAAAAAAAAAAAAAAAAAAAAAAAAAAAGACAAAAAAAAAAAAAAAAAAAAAAAAAAAAAAAACAAAAACAAAAAAAAAACAGAAAAATTAAACAAGCAGAATTTGTTGTAAATCTGCCTCCAAGTTACCTACCCTACAATTTCAGCATAATCTGCGCTCAGTTTTACTAGGAAAAAGTGAAAATATTCAATGATTTAAAAAACAATGATTAGAGTAAAACTTTTTGTCAGGTGGTAACGATAACTGGTTTTGCATTAAATAATTACAAAAGTCAAAAGGTTGCAAATTTAGTTCTTCTGTGTAAAGCGCCAAGCAAAAAAGAAAAAAAAATCCCAAAGGAGGTTTTTTTATTAGTCTCACATATGTATCAGCATGAAAAAGGTAATATACATGCATTATCCTTTTACATTTCCACCCCACATCTCCTCCACCAGTACACATACATAAACCACATTCCAGCAAACAGTATCTTTGTGTTGTCAGTTATTTCACTTGAAGAAAGGAGCTTATTTTCCTCACAATATTCATCTTTAATTTCTGAAAGTATTTACAAAATAAATATCAAACATAAGAATTAAACCACCGTAAAGCATAATATCTCGCAGCGGGTAAGTTGTTTAAAACATAACTTTAAGTCAGTATTTATCAGAAGCCATAATGCATTTTACTAGTATTACTTTAACTTTACCGCTCTCTGGACAAATTCAGCAGATGACAAATTGACGATATTTTCCTATTTTTCCTACAAAATAGGTTTTGACATATGGTCTGCATGACCTATTAAGGCCTGTTTTCTGGAAAAAAGAAGAAAAATACTTCAAAATATCATCTGCTGATGTTTTTTACCCAGCATGCAGGGCATTAAATTTTTATAGCTATCTCGTTGACTCATTATGTGTTTATTGATCAAGAAAAGCCGCCACACAAATATGTTGTAAACTGGATGAAAATGGAAACCATTTATCACATCTAAACACATTGTTAATATTTATCAGGGACATATAACATTTTTAACTTAACTTTGTTAAAAATCTACTACTAATTTGTATATTCACCATGAATCTGTACCTATTGGCAATTAAGCCATCACATGAATTTGCTCTTCCTAATTTCAATGTACCTATACAGTTTCAATGAAATCCAAGAGAAAGAAAGTTATTGCACAGAAATGAAATGTGGACAGAACTAGAATAAACTGATAAAAGGATGACCCCAGATTGGCATCAAGGGTGCAATTTGTCTATGCGCCAAGTGCATTGTAAATTGAAATTTAAATGTGCATGAATCCATGATAAGCATTAAGGAACATGTATGTAATACTTTATAATATGACGTCATTTTCAGAGTGCACTAGTTACTTCATAAATTGAGGTATTAAAAGATGAAAGGCTTGTGATCAATTATGCAGTCCGCCAATTGTTAGTAGATAAGGAAGACTCGTAGCTATCTGAAAGACTTGTGATCAATTAGGCTGTCCGCCAATTGTAAATAGATAAGGAAGACTCGAGCTATCTGTGTTACTGCTGGAGCATATGCAGTGTGCATTATATTTTCCTTAGTTTCCATTGTAATTTTATATACATGTAAATGAAAACATTCAGTTGTTGTGTATCCTATGATATATTTCTGAAAATGTCGGGAGACATTTTTTCCCTAGCAGGGGAAAATGTCACAGTTGTTTTTCTCGTTGTATTTTGAAGAATTTATTCGGTATTCAGTTTGACCCTCTCTGCCGAGTATAAACGAGATTAGGTGACCAATCTGATTTTTTTTTCATATGTAATCCCGAGATTTTTATATAAGATATGAGTGTATAATATGTATAATTGGTCACCTTTTAACAAACACATATGCAAATGAGAGCGAGCTATCCATTTTTGTCTCTTACTGTCAACATCGCCATTTCAGAGTTTTTCGTCAGCTCAAATATATTATGTAGTTTTTAATTATTCTTCACGGATGTGTTGATATATTATTAAACCATGTATGTTTACCTCTAATATTATTCTTGCTGGCAAAGATTTCTGACATGTTTACGTATCTGCAATAATCCGAATCGATACTGTGTTTGTATTGAGCAATGTACATGTACAGTTGGTACATCTACATTTGCATTTTGCGATACTCTGTATGTATCGGGTGATTGTGGGTATTGTGAGTGCACATGTTGATGACCACACAATATGATTTGCAGTGTGCACTATGAACTGGGTAGATTGAAGGAATAGCGACGATTGTAATACCTGTATCACCTGATCATCTTTATCATGTGATAGTAATATTATTTCATTGAATTACACCGACTGACTGTCATACTGTTGTCTGTAAAATTACTGCCGGTTTTCCCCGAGAGTGAATAATTATTGTATTGCGTGTATTTTATTGATGCATACGATGTCCGAATTATGTCATTTATTGTCCTATGCACTTCAGTGTAAAGGGTTTTTTTTTTTTTATTATTGTAGGATACCCTTAGTATAACCAAATTAAGATATGCTCTACTGGCAATGGGTTTAGTCCTGATATAAACACCTGCTTCAAATAGAATGGAAATTGAAACATAATAGAATCTCGTTTTAACGACTTATCTCTTTTTTTCAACTTAATGATATCATTTTAACGGCATAATATATCGTTTAAACGACTTATTATATCGCTCATTCAAGTTTTCGAGTTTTTCCTAGAATCCTGTGTTTGCATCAGTGAAAACACCGTAATTATCCTAAATATTCTGATATCAGAGTTTTACAATACATGTCAAAATATTTTAATACTCTATTACCATATTTATCTTAAACATCGGGACACCTTAACTCCATGCCATACTTGATTTAAAGTTTGAACAAGTCCATTTTACTACCTGCTGATGTGTCTTAAAACTTATCGATGATTCTACGGCATATGCTCTTGGTCTGCACTGTTTGCTCATGGTGACTCTTAATATAGGGACATCTCAAATCCTTGCCATACTTGTTCTAACATGTGAATAAGTCCTTTTTATTACCTGTTGATCAGTCTAAAAAGTGCTTGGTGAGTTGCAAACAGTGTAGACCCTGATGAAATGTTGCAGAATGACACTTATGACCTGAGTCTACACTGTTAGCTCAGGCCTGTATATCCTAATACCAAGGTTTGGTTTGGAGTTTAATAGCCTAGTCAACACTATTAAGTCATGCTGAGCCACACTTTTCATGGGCAGGTTTAGTCTTCTAAGCGGTTAACCAATACTTTGTGCTCTTTCTTTTGCCAGAAATTGACAACTGTCCATCTTAAAACATCTAAAGGGAGAGAATGACCATAGTTTGATAAACGATCAGCTCGATATAAGTAAAATATTCGTAAAAGGGTCCGTAAAACCAAAAAAAAAAAAAAAAAAAAAAAAAAAATTACCATAGAATCTATTTCATAATCAGTCTCTTCGAAATAATACCGCGCTTACGCATGGAACTGGGCTACCCTCCGAGTCCAGCTCCAATACTTAGAATAAATATGATAAGTTTATCTGCAAGACATAAACACTGGTAGAATGACAGTAAACCCAGAGCAATGTGATCTGGGTAGATCTGGTGATTATGCAGACAAACTGATCATATTGACTGTATATCTAAGTTAATTATGATAGTATATTCTAGATACTTACACAGAACATATGTGAAAAGCAATATTAGAATGACCTGAATTCATAGCTCCAGACGGGGCACATTTTGCAACCAGAAACTATTGACAATTTTCTTAAATTTCCATGAATACATGTCTTGCCAAGGCCCTTCTAATGAGGACGAACAACATATGTTGGGCGTGTCTTATGATTACCCACAACATTTGTTATATTGGAGAAATAAGAAAATATATTATGTGGATACCCTTGCTTATCTGGAAATATGACGGATTCGAAACGCACCTGTCAGAGTTCCTAAATGCCTATGGAAGCTTCTAAAAACATGAATGCTTTAGATATATGAGCATCTCAAAGACAACCATGATAAGTTGACACAGTCTGTGGCATCTGATCTGGCTCTGCATGATTGCTCATGCCTGGCTGTATAATTACGATAAATGTCCTAAAATTTCATACATCAAAGTGTCTCACAAAATGGCAGACGCAAACAGTGCAGATCCGGACCAGACTGCTCCTGAAGGCTGTTTGCCATTCCATTAAGTATTTGAAGAAACAATTGCATAAAAAAGCGAGTTCAAACCACAAAATTATGGAATAAAGTTCACTGAAACTTTTGGGACATTTACCATACTTAGAGTATACAACACAATGGCAGATTCCAGGGTTGTTCAGTTAAACCACACTTTCTGTCCACATACAGGGTTCCTTATCTGAAGCGACATTAACCGCTTTATGCCTAGCATCCCATGAAAGGGGCATTGGCAAACAATGTAGACAAAAAAACGACACCGCCGAATGACGCGTCTACTGTTTGCATTACATACAGCAATTTATTTTAAAAATAATAATAAAAACAACAAACCAGACTTCCCTTTTAAATTTGAAACAGAACTCTCAAAATAATGAAATAGAAGAACTCACCGTGCATAAATGAGTTTCAACCTTTCTCATGCTGAATAAATTTAAATGCACATCCACCTCTAAATTTCAGCCAATTACTTGATCTAGGTCGTTGATTCAAATTCATATACTTAATGACAAACAGTGCAGATCCACGTCAGCTGGCTTCTTCAGAAGCCCACTGCCCTGGGTCTGCACTGTTTGTCGTTTGTCATTTGAAGTCAAGTGATCTGGATCTACACTGTTTACACAGGCAGGGCATATCTGGGTTCAGCAGTACCAGGGTTAAGGTACAAAGAGTTAAGGCAAAGTCCCCCACAGCAGAAGCAATACACACGAAATAAGGAGTCTACAAAGATGTTCCAATTCAGTACTAAAAGGCCCAGTGTAGAAGCATAATGCGGACAGTTAGCAGACTGCTTTGAAAGAAAAGTAGATACAAAAGGAGTATTCAGGAAATACTTATTTGTTAATGTTATTTGGAATTTCCCACATGTGCAAATATAACAAAATTATCCTAAATTTTTACTTCAATTAATGATGATGATTTGACATTTTTTTTTTTTTTTTTTTTTTGTGTGTGTGTGTGTGTGTTCTCTTTCAACGTATTATAATTCATTATGTAACTGAGACAGTGAAAGGGTGATATCGAAAGGCCATGGCATTTCTAATGAGTACCCACAAAATATGTTTTCATGGTGAACTAAAAAAAATATTTTCCTGATAACCTCCTTATCTGGTGCTATGATTCCAGTAAAATGAGATACATTGTGTTTGATCACTATCTCAGTGAGGCAAACCTAACAGGAACAGCCTTAAAATGTGTTATTTTTCAAAGCCCTAGATAAGACGAAGTATCGAATGAATATTTATTTTTTCTTTTCCCACAAAAATAAATGCTGTCAGTACTCATTAGAAGCACCTTGACAAGATGCTTCTAATTAGTACACTCAGCATATGATTTTTTTTTTTTTTTTGGAGAAATATGAAAAATATCCATTTATCAGTTAAAAAAACACCTTATCGGAAGATATTTTTTTTTTTTTTTTTTTTTTTTTTTTTTTTTGTGATAAAAATGTCATTTTGTTTTTATTCCTCACTATCAATGTATGGTATGGTATCTCTCCAGACTTACGTACAAATGGCATTATAATAAATGCTGTAACAAATTCCTAGTCCTCTTTCCTATGTCTGAGCTACTGCTGTACATGTATCATAAAAATATTATTATCAATAAGTTTAAGCTCTATCATTCTTAACAGAAAGCAAAATATCAGAATTGTAATATCTATAAACAGTATTTTCGTTATCTTAAGTCCTAGGTAGACTTGCCAATTGTCTTTTCTTTTCATGTTTACAATCTAAGCCCCAAATTATGATGTCCATACAACAGATTAATGGTCCCTACACATATATTTGTACAATAAAACTCAAGATCTGAAAATGTTCACAAAAAGTGTTTGCGAACCTTATTTACTGTAATATTAAGACTACTTAACTTTTTTCGATACTTTTCTTGTAATCTGAACAAGTCCATTTTATTACCTGTTAAAGTGTCAAAAAACTACTGGATGCATGTTAAGCAATGCAGACCCTCACCAGATGTCATGTATTATGACATCTGATCTGGGTTTACACTTTTAACTCAGTCTTGTCTGTCTGAATATTTAAGGTAAACACGAAAAATATTTTTTTTTAAAGTAATGAAAACAAGTTCTCAATGAACATAAATATAAATAAAAGGTAGAATTCATGGCTCCAAGTAAGAGAAAGTATCCCGATAGCATTTTTCTTGTTTCTATACAACAAAAATGTGTTTTGGGTTCTCATGAGTACCCACAATACATGCTTTTTGATGAAATAAGAAAAAAAATCAGTGTTTTTTTTTGGTTGATAAAGAAAAACAAAAGACTTATCTGGGGCTATGAAGTCAACATATAACAGGCACTTGTAGCCTGTTATGAAGTTACAGGACATCAAGACCTTAGGCAACATAATAACTTTCATGCATATATATGTAAATAAATATATATTACTTTCAGTTTTCCTTTTTTCGTCTATAGAATTTGTGACCATTACGGGTGCATAAATCATAACGTTCTTCATTCTATTACAAATGGTGGTCCGTTGACTTTCCATCTTAAGATTAAAGAGAAACAAAAAATATGTCTGATTAAATTAGCTTTTTAAATTCAATAAAACAGTAAATAGTATATAGAAATATCTTCAGTCAAGACTGAATTTCTCTTGCCATAGCAGCAGATAAAAGGATTTCCACAAAATATTTTTCTTATTTCTCCACAAAAGCATATGTTGTGGTACTCATTAGAAGTGCCTTACCAAAATATATATTGTGGGTACTCACTAGAAGCGCCTAACCAAGACGCTTCTAACGAATGCCCACACCATATTTTACCGTGGAGAAATGAGCAAAATATCGGTACTTAAAGGTTGATATGAAGCTATGTTTTACTATATTTTTAATGGCTATAATATAATCTACTATTGCCTAGAAGGTACTGTAGTGTCCTAAAAGATATCAAGCCCATGGGCCAAGACTCGCTTAAATTGTTTGTGTGGAGGTTTTACGGCCCAGTCAACCCAATGGGGTCATGTCGAGCGCGGTCAGTTTACCTAACTACACGTTTACTGGGCAGGCTTAGTCCTCTAAGCGGTTAACCAGTATTGTGCACATTCTTTCGCCAGAAACTGACAACTGCTCTTCTTGAATCAGCGGAAGGGAGAGAATTACCGTAGAAAATATTTCATAATCAATCTCCACGAAAGAATACCTGAGTGAAATAGCCACTGCAGATACGCAGATGTTATGCAACATTTTTACAATCTTGTCATTGCAACTAATGAAAGTATCATCGTTTCAGCAGTTTTTAATTTTAAAGAAGCAATTTTATTATTATTATTATTATTATTATTATTATTACTTTATGACCATTTGAACAAACTCTCAATCCCGTTTCAACTGTAGGATTTACATGAAATTTGGTGGAAATTGGACAACGGGTTTCTGAAGAGAAGTGAATTGACCAAGTGGTTTCTGATGAGACGTTCTTTCACAAGACGATGATTTTATACATGCATACAGCACAGGGACAGGGAAAGATAACCCTTACAGAATAAAATTTTGATTGTAACTTAAAGCTTTTGTTACTTCAGTTATATCCTTAGAATAGCTGAGGGTTTTAAAACAATTCAGCTAAAATGAGGGTAGGTTTGGATACAGTGGTGACAGCGTTTTTCCTGTCTACGGAAACGCATGCAAAACGCTTGTTAACGATTTGGAAACGGAGCGTTTGGACCATGCTTAAACGATCGTTTGCATTTTTAGCCAATCAGATCATCGTTTCTGAAACGTTTCAAGCGTTTTGAATATTAACCAATCACATTAGCGTTCAGAAAACGCTGTCATGGAAACCGTTTCTGGTTTCAAACGTTTTATTGTTTGCAGAGTTAGCCAATCAAAATCCCTTAATCAATTTATTTTAGATCTATTTTTTTCCAGTTTCACTTGATAATAATAATTATAAAATTAATAAAAATTATAGTTAAATAATTTTAGTGTGACGGGTATCTGATGGTATAAACTGGAAACGTGTGTTTGACAAACAGAAAATGTGGCCGGACTCTGTAGCAGATGGATACGGGTCTGACTGGTGATCAGGAATCGCGGGTTCGATGCTTGCCGGTGCAGTCAGGTAATAGTTGTTTGTTGCACACTATTTTCTCACCTGAGACGAACACTGGGTACATAAATATTTCGATTATGAATTATGTTTAATGCAGTGATTAGTCTCTCATCAGTGAATGTAATATTTGTAATAATAATAATAATGAAAATAAAAATAAATCACTAAATATATCTTTTCAATTCACGGTTTTGCAGATGTACGAGGGATTTTCGAAATGAATTGCTTATTGTCCTCTAGCTCGATATCCACGTGGGGCACGATAAAAACCAATACATACCTGTATAGGGTTATTTAATATCTACACAATGGTGTATAAATGTACATGTTAGACTAAGTGTAAGACATAAAATTTGCCATTTGAATACACGCAGTCATTGACCACTGCAGTAAAAATGGTTGGTAGAAGCGTCGACAAAAAAGATGAAATACGGGCTTACATCAAAGCTCGCTCAAAACTTGGTTGTTCTTTGAAGAAGCTGATGACTGAAATTTCTACTGCTTTTGGACCTTCTTGTGTGTCTTATGACACAGTTCGGCGGTGGAAAAAGAAATTTGAGTCTGGTGTAGAGTCCATCAAAAATGCACCGAAATGAGATAGGCCAAAATCTGCATCTCGTAAAGAAATCGTTTCCAAAATAAAGGAAATCATTGAAGGAGATGCCAGATTTACAGTTCGTGATATTGCACGAAAGGTAGGCATATCATTTACAACGGTTCAACTTATTTTGAAGAAGCATTTGAAAGTCAGAAAGATTTCTGCTAGATGGGTGCCACATCTGTTGACTGACGAGCAAAAGAGGCAACGGGTTAAAGTGGCCAAAAAGCTGCTTCAAATGTTTCCAAAATATGACAAAAAGCAGTTTGCCACTGTCGTCACAGGTGATGAAACCTGGGTCCATTATTTTGAGCCCGTCAGAAAGGTTAGCAATAATATCTGGGCCACTAAACACAGCAAACGCCCAATAATTGCCAAACGTTCTTTGAGTACAAAGAAGGTTTTGTATGCAATCTTCTTCTCTGGTGAAGGAGTCGCAATAAAATTGCCAGTGAAAAAGGGCAAAAGCATCACCAGAAAGTACTACAAAGACGTAGTACTGAAGAAACTGAAAAAGTATTATCAGAAACGACGCCCTGCCACTGGTTTTAAACATGTCCGTCTTCTACATGACAATGCCCCAGCTCATACCTCCGCAATAGTTACGGCGTTTTTAAAGAAAGAAAAAGTAACTGTTTTGTCTCACCCCCCACCCCCCCCCCCCCCCCCCGTATTCCCCAGACCTTGCCCCATGTGATTTCCGAACCTTTTTGTTTCCGAAATTGAAAGCATTCCTTGCTGGGCGGAAATACCAGTCCCGACAGGCACTTGGATCTGCCATTCATCAGTACCTTACTGTGCCCAAATCAGCGTACCGTGACGCCTTCAAGAAGTGGATACATCGGCTGAAACTTTGCATTTCTAGCCACGGGGAGTACTTCGAGGGCATGAAATGAGTACTTGAAGTCTCCAGATAGAAATAAGCAATTCATTTCGAACATCCCTCGTAACATTTCACTATATCACGTTATACGGGAGTTCTCCTTTCAATATTGCGGCTACGTAGCGGTAGAAAAAAAATCAAGAGAAAATACATGTACTTTGTTATATTTTCCTTCCGCGATGATTTAGGATCTTAGATGGTGGCACTTAGCTATTGAAGACACTATTTGGATTGCATAGCACCCTAATGACCATAAGCAGATAAAGATAAGAGGTCCTTGGTGACCGGTCACTCTTATAGGTAGAGGCTGAGAGAAGGGGAAATTATTAATATCAGCAAAGTTTACGATTAAGGCAGAAATTGGCGTCTGACTCTGAGTGAGGCACAAACTCAATATATGGTTCTGTAGTTGACTTGCTTAACCCTTATCCTACTGAATAAATTAATTTAGTATCTCCAATTGATGACTATCAACCAATCAAATTTTTGATGTGTTTTTGTTCAATTCACAAACTGCATGACAAAAAGTTCTTCAAACCATCTGATCTGATCTGGAATCGGTGGGTAATTTAGAGATAATTTGATGTTTTTTTTCTTCTTTTTATTCAATAAAATATAGCTGGTTGTTTACATTAGAATCGCCTCTCCAAGGCAGTTCTAATGAATACCCACAACATGTTTTATGGAGAAATACAGATACTTATGCCATAGTATGCTAGTTTATCATCAAAAGCCCTCTTTATCTGGTTCTCATCTGTATTAATTTCCAGTAGCACTATTTTAGTAACTTCGTCAAACTAAAAGACAATCACTGAAAAGGGTGTAATAAATAAATCCATTGTTTAGGAAAAGCAGAATTTTGGTGTACTTTTTTTTCGCAAAGACATTTGAGAATTATCATTTACCACGCTATGGGCGGTTTCAGCAGACAAAAAAAAAAATAATAAGATTTTTTTCTTATTTTCCTGAAAATAAGATTTAAAATGTCAAATCCTATTTTCCCGGAAAATGAGAAAAAAAATAGATTCTTCTTTCTTTCCCAGCAGTTCAATGTGTAATGATAATGTCCTTCTACTTTCAGTAAAAATGATTGATTATTGATTATTGAAAGTATTGAAAAACATGATGTGCCTTAAAAATGCAATACAGAACGGAAAAGGAATTTTACAGTGTCTGGCAGGTACTATAGAAACAAATCACATTAATTCCGGCAAAATAGCATGTACCCTCAGTGAAGATGTGGATCAGCCTGCGAATCTCGCAGCCTGATCAGTCTGTGCTAATTGGACGAAGAAGCAATATCATAGAGCGTGTGGTGAAGACAGATCAGACTGTGCAGATGCGCACGTTGATCTGAATCTTCACTAAACATACATAGTTTGCGGAAATAACTGTTTCAGAAAATTCAGTTTGAGCAATTGCAGAAAATGAACATTCACATTTTTGGATATAATTAGTTTTTTTTTTTTTTTTTTTTTTTTTTTTTTTTTTTTTTTTTTTTTCCAATTTCCTATCAGATTTACTGAATAGTGCTCAGTCAGTAGGATTAGGATTCAGTTTGTGAAGTGCTCTTATTTATTTTATAAATTAAATAAATAAATAAATAAATAATTGGGATTCATTTGTGAAACTTTATAATTGACTGATTAATGATTATGATCATATCTTGTATTTGTAGTTTCTCCTCCAGAATATATATGATTGGTACTCATTAAAATTGCCTCTGTGAGGCAATTCTAAAAAATATTCACAACAAAATTATTTTAGATGAGAAATAAAGACACATATCAATTGTCATCAAATAGTCTAAGCAACATGAATCTGGAGTACTGTGTAATTAATGTGTATGTTTTGATGATATTTTCCAATTTTATTTATATACATATTTTTTTTACTTATACTATCTCCTTTTGTTTTAAATTTAATCTTTTGATTTTTCAAATGTTACATAATATTAGCCTGTGTGTTGCTTAAGGAGGGTGAGATATAGGAAATGCTCATTCCATGTATTATTTATTGGAAGTTTTATGACATGCAGGTGCATTCCCAATTCCTTTTTGGCTTATTTCTGATTAGGTCATGTATTAACAAATAATGCCTTAAATGGATATATTGCTTGTATATTTGAAATTAAGACAACACCAGTAATGTAAAAAAATATATATCAAAGGAAACTTACTTAAAACCTGCGAAGTCAATTTTGAACAATTAAAAAAAAATATTTCAATTTCATCCTTTCATCTTTGATACAAAGTCATTTTCATTTTAAACTATCGAATACATGTAGATACAAAGTAAATTTTACCAATAAAAAAAACGAACAAATGAAAATATTTGATAAATATAGGGCATACGCGCACACTGATCTGGTTCGTTACTGTTCATCTGTACATTGTCTTATTCGATACGATTTGCCAATAGTCTGGCACATCATCTTCTAATTTTAAACCTATTGTAGACTGAATGAACTCACTATATACTGGAAGATTCTAATTTCGATTTTAGGTATGTCAGGCTATGTTATTTAGATATTCAGAGAAACACATGGCTGAACTACTTGCAAACAGCGGAGACACTGATCAGATGCCGCGTTCTGCGGCATTAGATCTTGGTCTCCATTTTTTGCCAATTACCCTTCTAGGGGTCTCCAGACTACAATGGGTTAATTATAGTGTACTATAGATGCAAAATTCTACATTAGTCTGTTCATCCGTGCATTTTGATCTAATTCGTTGCAGTTCGTCTCTACATTTTTGTTTTATTCGATACGATCTGCTGTTACTCCAGTGCATCGTCTTCTAATATTTAAACATAGCTTGCAATATGCAAAATTCTAGATTAGAATGTGCATTCGCGCATTCTGATCTGGGTCCTTACTGCTCGTCCATACATTTGTTGCATTTGGTGGATCTGTTAATCCAGCACATCGTCTTGTAATATTTAGTATAGTTAAATATAGCGTGCTAAAGGTTAACAGCTTTAGATAATCATGCCAATAGTGTTTTCATAGTGAAAATATACACTTTCATGAAAGCCCTCCAGCAAGTTATTTGCCGACTGACCACATAATTGTCATTATTTGCACAGTGCATCGTATTTGAAAAATAATGGTCCAAACAAGTAAAAATGAACCTATTCATATTTTACAAATCTGATGTCTGCGTATTAGTTGGATACTGTGCGATTCATGAATAGAATAGAATAGTTTTATTTCAAAATTCCAAAAGGCTGTAAAGCCCATGAGGATACAATATAATGAAACATACATGATGGCATATGACATATGACAGTGCAGAGCAATTACATAATATATCATTTACAATATAATTGTCTGTTATATTCGTATATTATACGAATACCTCGGACAACATGTTTCATCACAGTAGCAACAGAAACAGTTTATATATACTTTTCTGGAATCGAGAAGGTGAACAGCTACTATAAAACGCACGAAGGATGTTAGACAGCAGACAGCGGCCAACAGCTATGCTAATCGAACCCTCCTTAATCCACAACGGATCTGGTTATATAACATACCACCGTAGACTGTCTCCATGCTACAAGGCACGGTCAGCACATGACCGTTATCATCCACCATCCATTGACCAACATCCCAGTACCACTAACCTCAAGGTAATAGAAATGAAAAACTTTCTTTTTTTTATAATATGAGCCGTAAAAGATGATAAAGTAGCTATCTCAAGCACAAATACACACGCCACGTTTTTGGAAGACATGAGACTACTCTGTGTCGGCGATAACATTTGCAAGGGTGCCATGGCGAATACGGGTGGACGAAGTAGCATGTGGCGGAAACCAACGTACAAACAGCATGTCCCTCGCACTCGAATCCGCCATGGCCACACATACTGCGCAAACAACTGTTACGAGCCAAGCGTAACGAGAAAGAAATGAAAGTGAAACCAGCAACAAGCTTTAAATTATTAACAATATTTATTCACAAAAAAATAAGACAAGATTCAAAAGAAAAGAATGTAAGTAAACAGTACCTTTCAAGTTTATGTCACAAAGTCCCTCACAAATAATCCACAAGAATTTATTAATCAAATCCTTTGAACAACAGTTTCTGATCTCACAATTTAAAGTTCTTGAATTCAGAATTTAAGTCCAGAATGAATAAAATATTAAAGTAATCCGGTATAGAATAATTTCCGATGAAAGTATACAAAGATGCCCAGATGAAAATCTTTTCTCCTTATATAATATCAAAGAACGTTCTAGAAAAAGAATTTACTACAAGCATCCCTTATTTTCCAGGTTCCTTCAAGAAACTTCCAAATATTCCATGATACGCCAAAAATAACTCAGTCCAGAATCAAGAACATAAACAACATGTTATTGTAAACATGTTGTTCCAGAAAGTTATTTTTGGAAACATAGTAAATAAAGCTATTTATGGAAACACAGTAAACATGATGTTTAAAATAATTGAATACCCTGTTATATAACACTTCCCCTCTTCAAGGAAAAGAAAGATTTATGTAATAAAGCTTTCTTTTGCTATAAAATTATCATAAAATAAAATACTGATAAAGGCAATTATTATCTTTTATACAGCAAGTTACAGGAAACCACAGATCAAGACATCAATGAATGATACTTAAAATAATCAAATGTCCTATATACCACACCGCATCTCTTCAAGGGAAAGAAAGATTAACGTATAAAGCTTTTTTTTGCCATAAAATTATCATAAAATAGAATTCTGATAAAGGCAAATGTTATCTTATACACAGCAAGTTACAGGAAACCAAACATCAAGATATTCTCTAGACAAGGCATCAGGAATAATATCATCTTTTCCTTTGATATGCCTGATGTCAAGATTGTATTCCTGTAACAACAGGCTCCATCTGAGCAACCTCTGATTCTTGTTTTTCATCTTATGGATGAAAGTCAGTGGATTGTGATCGCTGAAAACAACAATAGGTGAGGGTGAAGAAGTCAGATAAACTTCAAAATGTTGAAGAGCAAGAATGAGAGAAAAAACATTCTTTCTCTACTGTAGAATAATTCTTTTGATGTTTGTTAAACTTTTTGGAAAAGTAACAAACTGGATACACCAATACACCAATACACCAACATCACTCGCATCTACGGCTAGCTTAAATTCTTTATTAAAATTCGGCGCCAAGAGAAATGGCTCACTCCTCAGTGTAGCTTTTAGTTTATCAAAGGCATTCTGATAATCACTGGTCCACTTAAACTTCATTCTTATACTAAGTAAATTAGTCAGTGGCTCAGCAATGACAGAAAAATTATTACAGAAATTTCTGTAATAACCGGCCATACCAAGAAACATCATCAGTTGTCTTATGCATGTGGGCACCGGAAAATCTTCAACTTTAGCTTCTATAGGTTTAACCTGACCATGACCCACAAAATGTCCTAGAAATGTTAAAGTTGCATGACAGAATTCACTTTTAGCAAGGTTTATTGTCAGTTTTGCTTCACTTAGTTTATCAAAGAATGCTTTGATAGTTCCAAGACGGTGATTCCATTCATCATTGTATATGATGGCATCATCGATGTAAACCTCGCAATGCTCGATTCCAGCTATTATGGTGTTGATTAAGCGTTGAAACGTTGCTGGAGAGTTTTTCATTCCGAAAGGCATTACTTTATAGTGATATAATCCATCAGGAGTAATAAATGCTGAGATCTCTTTAGCTCTTTCTGTGAGAGGAATTTGCCAAAATCCTTTCAGAAGATCAAATTTAGTTATATATTTCGAATTTCCAATTTTGTCAATACAGTCATCCATTCTTGGGATGGGAAAAGTGTCTGTTTTACTCAGATTATTGACCTTCCTCTAATCGATGCACATCCGATATGTTCCATCAGGTTTTGGCTCAAGAATACAAAGAGAACTCCATTCACTTTGGCTTGGTTCAAAGAAATCATTGTCCAGCAAATACTGAATTTCCTCCTTAAGATATTTTGTTTTGTTGGGTTCATTCTATATGGATGTTGTTAGACAGGTTGTGAGTCCTCAACATTCACATCATGATAAATTTTGTCAGTCCTTGTAGGAATGTCCGGAAATAAGTGTTCATATTGATGAATTACCTGTTTCAGTTTCTTTCTTTGGACTGGATCTATGTGTGAAAGTTTCTGGTCGAGATCCTTTAGAATGTCAGAATTCTGGAGTTTTGATGATACAGGATGAGATTTGATCAAGTTCATGTCTTCTAAGTTCATTTCACTTTTTTGTTGAGGGACTGAACTAACAACATTAATTGGTGTAACAGAAGAGCTATCCCTATCTATGTATTGTTAAAGCATGTTAACATGACATAACTGTTTTCGTTTACGCCTCCCAGGAGTGTTAACAATGTAATTTACATCACTTATCTGTTTATCTACAGTGTAAGGGCCGTAATATCTGGCTTGTAATGGTTTGCCAGGAATAGGCAAAAAAACAAGTACCCTGTCTCCAGGCATGAACTTTCTTTCTTTTGCATTTTCATCATACCAACGTTTCATTTTCCTTTTTGCTGACTTAAGATTGGTCCGAGCAGCTTCACAAGCTTTAGACAGTCGGTCTTTAAAATCTGATACATACTGAAGTAAGCTCAGAGAACCGTCATCATTTGAGAAAAATTTCTCTTTCAAAAGTTTCAAAGGTCCACGCACAGTGTGGCCAAATACCAGCTCAAATGGGCTGAAACCAAGAGATTCCTGAACAGATTCTCTAACAGCAAACAACAACAAACGAATGCCTTCATCCCAATCTTTTTCAGTGTCAAAGCAGTATGATCTGATCATATTTTTCAGTGTCTTATGAAATCTTTCAAAGGCACCTTGACTTTCAGGATGGTAAGGTGATGACTTATATTGAGTAATGCCTAACTCATACATGACCTGTTGAAAAATTCCAGACATAAAATTTGAGCCCTGATCCGACTGAACAGACTTTGGGAGGCCTACAAATGTGAAAAACTTTACCAAAGCCTTAACAATATTCTTTAATATTCCTAAGTGGAATGGCTTCTGGGAAACGTGTAGAAGCACACATTATAGTGAGAAGATACTCATGGCTGACTTGGTTTTGGGCCAGGGACCAACACAATCAATAAATATTCTGCTAAAAGGTTCATCAAAAGCAGGTATGGGCTGTAAATGAGCTTTTGGTGTTGTCTGGTTGGGTTTTCCTACCATAGGACAAATATGGCAAGACTTACAAAACTGAGAAACATCAGATTTTAACCTTGCCAGTAAAAATGGTTAAGAGTTTTGTGATAGGTCTTATTTATACCTAAATGATCTGACATGGGAGAGTTATGGGCCAAGTTAAAAATTTCAGGGCGATAAACCCTTGGATCACTATTTGGCGGTTAACAGTCCACTCATCCTGCTGAGACATCAGGAGGACGCCATTTTCTCATTAAAAGTCCATTTTTGACATAGAAACAGACTGGGACTTGATCTATTTCTCTCTCTCATCAAAAGCCCTTTCAAATAAAGGCAAAATTTCAGGATCATTATGCTGTTCCTTACAAAGTTGTGACCTTGATACCAAGTCATGACCTTGACCTTAGTCATTTAATATTGAAGAGTAATGACTGGACTGACTTGTCACTTAAGTCTGTCTGCTTGCTAGACAGGCTGGGTGAAAGAGAATTTATAATCTGGTGTTTAAAAGACTGACCCAAAAAGGTATCAGTTAAATCAACATCCCCATCATTCTGTTTTGCTTTCTTAGCCATGGCCCTTGTAACGGCACATGATGGATAAAGATCAGGGATTTCCTGTTCAATGGGATCAGGTGGCTGATCAATACAAGGTATGTTAATCAAAAGTGGGTTTACCACAACCTTATCTCCTGCTAAGTCATTGCCTAGCAATAAGTGAACACCTATAAAAAGTAAAGAAGGTCGAATACCGACAGCCACTAAACCAGTTACCAAGTCTGAGGATAAATAAATGTTATGAAGAGAAACATTAACAAATCCACGCTCTACACCCTGAATAAGGACACTTGTCCCAGTAGAAGTCTTCTCAGAAAATGGCAGAGTATCTGTTAAAATAAGGGATTGAGAAGCTCCGGTATCTCGTAAGATTTTAATTGGGGTAGACTTGGCATAGTCACTATTTAGTGACACAAAACCATCTGATAAGAATGGTTCATAAAACTCCATAACAGAATTAGTCTCAGAACTTTCGGTCTGGGTAGGATCTTCCTCCTTAACAAATGACTGTGGTTTTGACTGTAAAGAGGTAAGGCCTGTAGGTTTAAGCCCCTCTTGTTTTTTCTTTCTTTCTTTTCAAATGTGAGCATTCAGAAATAATATGACCTGTCTTTTTGCAATAATTGCATATTGGTTGAAATAAGGGATTTTGATCCTTGTTTTCACCAGAAGATTTGGGTTTAGGAGTAAATGTTTGGCTATGATTACCAGATGGATTACTAGGACTATGTTTGGATCCTGATTGTGGGAAAAATGGTCTTCTAGAGGGATTTGACTTATTTATAAATGAAACCTTATGTGTTAAAGCATAATCGTCTGCAAGTCGAGCTGCAGCTTCCAAAGTTTCAACTTGTTTCTCATCTAAAAAGGACTTAATGTCTGAATTTATGCACCTTTTGAACTCTTCTACAAGCATTAGCTGCCTATGTTTTTCATGATCAGAGCCAGTTTTCTTCAAAGAGCACCATCTATCAAATAACTGTTCTTTAGTTCTAGCAAATTCTACATGGGTCTGCTCATTTTCTTTCTTACAGTTCCTAAATTTTTGCCTGTAAGCCTCAGGGACCAACTCGTAAGCCTTAAGAATTAATTCCTTTACAGTATCATAACTGGAGCTCTGCTCGACAGTCAGCTGAGTATAAATTTCTCGAGCCTTCTCAATTATAACCCTTTGCAAAAGCAAGGTCCAATGCTCCTTTAGCAATTTAAATTTTCTGCTACTTTTTCAAAATGAAGAAAATATTTGTCAACTTCTTTTTCTTGAAATGGAGGAACTTATCTGATGTGCTTCGTAACATCAAAATAAATGCCAAAGTCTAAAGGTTGCGGTTTTACCGTCCTGTTTTGCATTTCTTATTCTTTCATTCTTAATTCTGTATCAAATTTTATTTTTTTCCCTTTCTATCTGCATTTGTCTTTCTTTTTCTTTCTCTCTCTCTTCCATTTCCATTCTTTCTTTCTGCATTTGTCTTTCTTGTTCTGTTACTCGTTCTTCCATTTCCTTTTTAAGTTTTTCTTGCTCTAATTTTAATATTTCGAACTCAATTTGCCTCTGAATTTCGAGCTCTCGCATTTGCAAGCCAGTCTGAGTTACGAGAACAAGAGACAAAGCAGAAGAATCAAGAATTTCCTTATCAACCAAAAATTGAACCAGAATATTTTTTTATTTCTTGTTTTAACATGGACTTATTTACGGTAGTCAATTCATAGTGAGCAGCAATGTCCAACAAATCTGACTTTTTTTACCAAATTTAACAACTCCTGCGAAGGTGCAGCTATAAAAGCTTGAAGGTCAAATGACATGATTGCTTTTTGCTGGATTTATGAAGTAAATTTATCAATCAGAGTTTATTTATTGATATTTTTCAAAAGTCAATACTTGTTTGTTTGTTTTTTTATATATTATTATTTACTTATATTTTTTGAAAGTCAATACTTGTTTTTTTATCAAATAAAGATTATTTTTTTTATTTATTGGATTATTTTTTTAAGCTCAAACTTGTTTTAGTTCAAGAAAATGTTCGATCCCTGGACGAGCCACCAATTTTTGTTACGAGCCAAGCGTAACGAGAAAGAAATGAAAGTGAAACCAGCAACAAGCTTTAAATTATTAACAATATTTGTTCACAAAAAAAAAAAAAAAAAAAAAAAAAAAAAAAAAAAAAAATAAGACAAGATTCAAAAGAAAAGAATGTAAGTAAACAGTACCTTTCAAGTTTATGTCACAAAGTCCCTCACAAATAATCCACAAGAATTTATTAATCAAATCCTTTGAATAACAGTTTCTGATCTCACAATTTAAAGTTCCTGAATTCAGAATTTAAGTCCAGAATGAATAAAATATTAAAGTAGTCCAGTATAGAATAATTTCCGATGAAAGTATACAAAGATGCCCAGATGAAAATCTTTTCTCCTTATATAATATCAAAGAACGTTCTGGAAAAAGAATTTACTACAAGCATCCCTTATTTTCCAGGTTCCTTCAAGAAACTTCCAAATATTCCATGATATGCTAAACATAACTCAGTCCAGAATCAAGAACATAAACAACATGTTATTGTAAACATGTTGTTCCAGAAAGTTATTTTTGGAAACATAGTAAATAAAGCTATTTATGGAAACATAGTAAACATGATGTTTAAAATAATTGAACACCCTGTTATATAACACTTCCCTTCTTCAAGGAAAAGAAAGATTTATGTAATAAAGCTTTCTTTTGCTATAAAATTTTCATAAAATAAAATAGTGATAAAGGCAATTATTATCTTTTATACAGCAAGTTACAGGAAACCACAGATCAAGACATCATGCTCTAGACAAGGCATCAGGAATAATATTATCTTTTCCTTTGATATGCCTGGTGTCAAGATTGTATACTTGTTACAACAGGCTCCATCTGAGCAACCTCTGATTCTTGTTTTTCATCTTATGGATGAAAGTCAGTGGATTGTGATCGCTGAAAACAACAATAGGTGAGGATGAAGGTCAGATAAACTTCAAAATGTTGAAGAGCAAGAATGAGAGAAAAACATTCTTTCTCTACTGTAGAATAATTCTTTTGATGTTTTTTAAACTTTTTGGAAAAGAAACAAACTGGATGATCCACAACATTGTCATCCTTTGGCAGCAATACACCACCCGCACCAACATCACTCACATCTACGGCTAGCTTAAATTCTTTATTAAAATTCGGCGCCAAGAGAACTGGCTCACTCCTCAGTATAGCTTTTAGTTTATCAAAGGCATTCTGACAATCACTGGTCCACTTAAACCTCATTCTTTTACTAAGTAAATTAGTCAGTGGCTCAGCAATGACAGAAAAAATATTACAGAAATTTCTGTAATAACCGGCCATACCAAGAAACCTCATCAGTTGTCTTTTGCATGTGGGCACCGGAAAATCTGAAATAGCTTCAACTTTAGCTTCTATAGGTTTAACCTGACCATGACCCACAACATGTCCTAGAAATGTTAAAGTTGCATGACACGATTTCACTTTTAGCAAGGTTTATTGTCAGTTTTGCTTCACTTAGTTTATCAAAGAATGCTTTGATAGTTCCAAGACGGTGATTCCATTTATCATTGTATATGATGGCATCATCGATGTAAACCTCGCAATGCTCGATTCCAGCTATTATGGTGTTGATTAAGCGTTGAAACGTTGCTGGAGAGTTTTTCATTCCGAAAGGCATTACTTTATAGTGATATAATCCATCAAGAGTAACAAATGCTGAGATCTCTTTAGCTCTTTCTGTGAGAGGAATTGCCAAAATCCTTTCAGAAGATCAAATTTAGTTATATATTTCGAATTTCCAATTTTGTCAATAGTCATCCATTCTTGGATGAGAAAAGTGTCTGTTTTACTCAGATTATTGACCTTCCTGTAATCGATGCACATCCGATATGTTCCATCAGGTTTTGGCACAAGAATACACAAGAATACAAGGAGATCTCCTTTCACTTTGGCTTGGTTCAATGAAATCATTGTCCAGCAAATACTGAATTTCCTCCTTAAGATATTTTTGTTTTGTTGGGTTCATTCTATATGGATGTTGTTTGACAGGTTGTGAGTCTCAACATTCACATCATGATAAATTTTGTCAGTCCTTGTAGAAATGTCCGGAAATAAGTGTTCATATTGATGAATTAACTGTTTCAGTTCCTTTCTTTGGACTGGATCTATGTGTGAAAGTTTCTGGTTGAGATCCTTTAGAATGTCAGAATTCTGGAGTTTTGATGATGCAGGATGAGATTTGATCAAGTTCATGTCTTCTAAGTTCATTTCACTTTTTTCCTGAGGGACTGAACTAACAACACTAATTGGTGTAACAGAAGAGCTATCCCTATCTATGTATTGTTTAAGCATGTTAACATGACATAACTGTTTTCGTTTACGCCTCCCAGGAGTGTTAACAATGTAATTTACATCACTAATCTGTTTATCTACAGTGTAAGGGCCGTAATATCTGGCTTGCAATGGTTTGCCAGGAATAGGCAAAAAAGCAAGTACCCTGTCTCCAGGCATGAACTTTCTTTCTTTTGCATTTTCATCATACCAACGTTTCATTTTCCTTTGTGCTGACTTAAGATTGGTCCGAACAGCTTCACAAGCTTTAGACAGTCGGTCTTTAAAATCTGATACATACTGAAGTAAGCTCAGAGAACCGTCATCATTTGAGAAAAATTTCTCTTTCAAAAGTTTCAAAGGTCCACGCACAGTGTGGCCAAATACCAGCTCAAATGGGCTGAAACCAAGAGATTCCTGAACAGCAACAACCACAAATGAATGCCTTCATCCCAACTTTTTCAGTGTCAAAGCAGTATGATCTGATCATATTTTTCAGTGTCTTATGAAATCTTTCAAGGGCACCTTGACTTTCAGGATGGAAACATAGTAAACATGATGTTTAAAATAATTGAACACCCTGTTATATAACACAACACAGAGCAGGCCTTAAATCAGCCTGCTTCCATCATAATAGGATTATAGTTATTAATTAGGAAAAAAAGATTTAAATGTGAACTTAATATTCAACCACAAAAGTATTGACAAATATCAGATGCAAGTTGTGTAACAAAGTTGAAATTGCTCCGAAATGTAGCATTTTTGGTGTCTGATTACTATAAGATACTATGAATGTGCTAGACTCAGGGAATGAGTGGCAGACTCAATGTCTAAACAGCTCTTCCAGGCCCAGGTTAGCCATACAGTACATACATTAAGAAATGAACATACATATTATATATGCAGCCACAATATATTTGATAATTAATGGTATTTTACCTTCATTCAGGAGCATATCATTTAACTTATTCTCATACTTTAGTACCGATACCCGATGTTACAAAGTGTTACAACCCAAATACACTACTTGTATCCCTAATATATTCTGTCTTCTATAGGCCTTGCCGAAACGAAATGCAAGACACTTATTGATTGGACATTGTAGGGCATTATGTTTATATATAGTACCTCTGATCTTTGTTTAAAAGCTTGATAAACAAAAGTACCAAGTTTGCGTAAATGATTCGCATTTTTTAGTTTGCTCAGGGGCATTTCTTGACCTCTCACGTATTACAGTATTTTATACTAATGATCTAATCAGTTGTTGTTGTTGTGCAGATTTTAACGCTACCAGGCACCCGAAGCACATAGGGGCAGCGGCGATTGGTACGTACATGTATTTGTTCAGCCTTGCTTTCATGGATTCATCCATGCACACTTGGTGCCGTTGTCGTCGCCAAGCGCCGCCCAGTCCACTTTATACTCAACCCAGGGCACGTCGAGTATGAGCTATGCGTATTATTAGTCTGAAAATTGTCTCGACCCGAGCGGAATTCGATCTAATCAGTGAACTGAGTGGACAATATTTTGCACTAGACTGCGTCACGCACTCTGATCTGAGTAACACACATGATCAGAGGGACATTTTCACTGGAGGATCTAATGAAGGATAAGTATTGATGACACTTAATTCTAGCAATAAATTTCAGTAAAGCTTATCATCTGTTCCAGTACCATTTTTCTAAACGACAGTGCACATTTCATTAGAAAAAAAGAAAAGAAATAATACTCAAAATAGTAATTCACAGGTTTGACATAGTTCAGTTTGGTGCAGAACGAAAAACTATGATCTTGATCATGCTGCACAAGCTGATCTGATTTGGTCGGCACTGGTCGAATATATATATATATATATATATATATATATATATATATATATATATATATATATATATATATATATATATATATATATGAGCCCCTCCGAATAGGAATGAGGATCGACCTTCTAGTATTTTGAGACCAGCTCAGACCAAGGTGAACCGGTATTTCAGCGCAGAATGATCTGGTTCTACACATGCATTATGTCAACGATTCGTTGTCCAGTAAACCCTTTTCACAATCGTATTTTCCGAAAATTGCCGAGCGGAAATTTTCCGAAAATGTATCGAGATCGGGACTGGCGATGTATTGACAATGCGAAAATGAAAGACACTCGCTACAATCTGTGAAAAATTCAAGAATCCCGCGTCCCAGGACGCATAAATCCGGGTCCGGATTCTTAAAAATTCCCAAAGCCGAGTCCGCCGGACGCATGTTTTCCCCTATGGGACTACTACTTATTATGATTTGATTATTTGACTGATGTCCGCAACGTGTTATTCTTACCGTCGATAGAATCTTAAAAGAATAATCCGCCGCGTGTTTTTCACACCTGCGACAGTACCGTTATCTACTTGCTAAGAAAGCGGTAGTTAAACAGGGGTTGGCAGTTAACACTTCAGCGATCGTCGAGCAATTACAGCATGCGACTGACACCGTTATGCACTCCTTACCTCATTGTGTATTGCCTCTACAAACAGACTGATTCATCGAGATGCATGCGGGTGTCATATCTTTTATCCTCTGATGCTGACAGTTTTTTGAGGTTGTTGTTTTTTTCCAATTGATCTTTTTTTTTTCTTTCGGATTCAAAATTTTTGGATGTCGAATTTTAGTCACTGACTTCAGAGACGCACGCTCACAGTTTTCTGCTGAAAGACGACAGGCATCAAAGCAAAATATTTCCTTATGCGTTTGCGAGATCTGCGCATCAAAACGGTTATTCCTGCTGGTCACTAAAATAGTTTCTAAGTGCCACCGATTGTATCACGTAAACCCTGTGTAGAGTTTAATCTTATGGGATGCTCAGATGCACACCAGACGACGATACACTTAACTGTGTGCGTTTCCAATATAAGCTCTCGCATGAAAAAAAAAAAAGTACGTTCTCATAACGATAGCATGGAACGCTAGCGGTAACGTCAGATGACAGCGTAGCGGGGAAACCGTTTTGGGAGGAAAACAAACTATTACCATGTTGGATTGTAGAGTGCTTTCATGTCGGAAATGCATATAAAACAGACACATATTAAAAACAGAACTAAATTACTTACTCATAAACAGACTGTTTCCGTGAATCAAAGCAGTAGATCAAAATGTCATCAAGTAAATAACAAGTCCCGGATATATTTCGCAGCGTATACTGATAACAACACATGTAAACATTGAAATGACTTTTTGAAGGAAGCTCAGGAGAGTTGGTCATGAACAGAATGTGCGGATATATTTCATTTACAGTTTTGCAATAGTATATAAGAGAGCTTATATCAGTTTTGATTAAGATATGTTTCAGTTTAAATATATAACATTCAAGATCACTTAATACAGACAGCAACGATCTTCTTTGGGGCAGGGTACTGAATTTAACTGAAAAGCAATGTAGAGAGGAGAGTTATGAAGAAGAAATGGGACTGCTTATTACAAGGCGATTTTCACGAATCTTCTATGTGTACTTAGGCACGGTCTGACGGTCCGTCATTGTTATCTGTGATACACCGCAAGTCTCGCTCGGGATTAACGAGATCATGCGTGGATTAGCGAGAGCGGTAAAACTCGCGATTGTGAAACTGGCCTATTGAACCTTTACCCCTCTCTGGGCTAACTCAGCCGATGACAAATTCATGACTTTTTTTTTTTTTTTTTTTTTTTTTTTTTCTTGTTTTCTCCCATAAAACAGGTTTTGTCATTTCACGCACATTATCTCCACTGAAGACAATTTGCATGGAAAGTCAAATCTTGTGGAGTTAATATGTATGAAATGTCGACACCTATTTTCAGGGTAACATAAGAAAAAATACTTCAAAATGTCATCTGCTGAAAATTTTATATAGAGTACTAAGTCTTAAAACATTTAATTATCAAAACAAGTTGATTGTAATGTGAAAATATTAGGCTTTACAAAATATAATAATTCTTTTGAAATTATCACAAAAAAAAAGATTATTTAAGCAAAAGTAAAAGTAAAAAAAAAAAAAAAAAAAAAAAACTTTCGTAGATAAATATTGTTTATTTGTAAAAATGTAGTTTAAATATGGTCCAACAGATATTTCTTACCTGTTCCAACTCATTACGAAAACAGGCCTATTCAAATATACTTAACTTTTTTTTTTTTTTTTTTTACCACCACAATATGAAAATTTTCAGATAAAATTCTGATATTTTTCATATTTCTGCTGCAAATATATATTATGGGTATGGGTACTCGTTAGAACCGCCTTGACGAGGCGGTTCTAACGAGTACCCACAATCTATGTTTTTGGGCAGAAAAAAACACTTAATGTCTGCCCTTGTAAACCCCAGTTTTACTATATAAAAGTGGGGTTAACGGCATCAACATTATATAGGCATGTTTTCGTGATGTGGAATTGGTCCAAGTAATACACCCCATTTGGTCCAGCTGAAAATCACTTGGACCTGCAGTCCAAGGTCCAAGTGTTTTGGTCCAAAGAATACAGGGTTTTAACTAAAGCCACTGCCAAATGCATTTTCAATAAGGGTTAAAAACAAAATAAACCAGAATAGCCTACCGATTTAAATGGTAAATCGTAGCAATTTATACACATCTAAAACTATGCAAAATAATAATAATAATAATAATAATAATAATAATAATAATAATAAAAATAATAATAAAACAGAAAAATAAATAAAATAAAATAAAATAAAATAAATATTTTCTTGGTTAAGGCAATTTGATATTGAAAGTCTTACAAAGTTCCAATTACTGTAAACTTAATACTTGGTTCAATTCGGGGTCATTCGAACCTGTACCCGTCTCTGGGGCAATTCAGCAGCTGACAAATTGATGACATTTTTTCTTATTTTTTCCCCAAAAAACAGGTTTTGACATTTCATGCAAATTGTCAAATTTGCATGGAATGTCAAATCCGTTGGAGGACAATTTGTATCATTACGAAAACACGCCTATTCAAATATATAGAAACTTTCACCTCCAAAAATTGAAAATTTTCAGAAAAAAACTCTGATATTTTTTCCTATTTCTGCTCAAAACATAGATTGTGGGTACTCGTTAGAACCGCCTTGACGAGGCGGTTCTAACAAGTACCCACAATCTATGTTTTTGAACAGAAATAAGAAAAATAGTGTATACCCCTGTAAACCCCATTTTTTCTATATAAAAGTGGGGTTTAAGGGGGTCAAAATAATATAGGCATGTTTTCGGGATGGAAATGCCAAAATCTGTTTTCAGGGAAAAATCAAAATCAAAAAAAAAAAAAAAAAAAAAAAAAAAGAAAACCCTCAAAATGTCATCTGCTGAAAATTTTATACCGAGTACTAAGCGCTGAAACATTTAATTGTCAAAAGAAGTTGTTTGTCATGATTGTAGTGTGAAAAAAATTAGGCTTCACAAAATATAATAATTAATCATGTTAATTCTTTCGAAAATACCAAATTATTTATCTCAATTATAATTGTTTTATAATTGTTTTATCAAAACACACACACACACACACACACACACACACACACATATATATATATATATATATATATATATATATATATATATATATATATATATATATATATATACAATTTTAATACGTAGATATATATTACTTTAGTTGTAAAAACATGGTTTAATACGGTCCGGACCAACAGGTATTTATGATTCGATTGGTCTATACATACAAACGGTGCCAAACGGTCAAATGATTGGCCGAAACGGAAAACAGCATTATGATAAGGTCATATGATTGACCGAAACGGTGAAAAGCGTTTTGTTAAACGTTCGTATCTCTTCAGTGCGCATGTGCAAATTTAGCGTTTGCGTGAAACGCTTTGCTCTGTAATTTGATTGACCTAAACGATATGAAACGTTATAAACGTTGTCGAAGCGCAAACGTTATGCAACGATTTCAAAACGATCTCCAAACGCATAAACGGACCGAAAAAAAAACAAAAACCAAAAACAAAAAAAAAACGCTGTCGCCACTTTATATACCTCTAAAATCCAACATTAGCAACGGATCAAACACAGCTTACTTGAAAACGAAAGTAGATATGTTTTTCTTTACAATTAAGTACTGCAAATGTTTTACATTTACGAAAGGTCATGGCGCAGGGGTCACGGTGGGAAAATGTATGCGTATGGAGATTTTTTCTTTCGATTTGATGCTGCATTTTTCCTCTCTGTCTGTCTGTCTGTCTGTCTGTCTCTCTCTCTCTCTCTCTCTCTCTCTCTCTACTTTTGCCTTTTCTTGCACATTTCGTATGCTTGGTCATTTAAGCCGCACTTGATTGGTATTGACGGGGCTGCATACGAAGGTACAACGTTAAACCGAACATTTTTGGTTCGAACATTTGACCATTTTTTGTTTACTTCGGAAGCCTTTAGCGCTCGTTACATGCTAGGGAGCTCGTGTTCATACTATTATTGCCCCGCATACTACCCTATTAAATGGTACTAGAAACGGAAGGTTGGAAGTATTAATCTCGCCGTGAGGGTATTCAAAAAGTGTTGGACAGTATTTACGCATAAATACGCTACCGCCGTCTAAAGGATATATTGTAAGCATAGACACTTCAGCTATTTTTGTCTGTGTGTGTGTGTGTGTGTGTATGTGTGTATGTTCATTGCTCTGCAGAGTCATTCATGTCATAATCTATTTATCTTCGCCATAAGGCAGGGACTTGCTACGCTCTCATCCTCATTAAATAATAATAAAAAAAATAATAATACAAGAAAAGGTATATAATACTTCATGCTATACGTCTTTTGTCTCTTTACAAGGCCAGATAAGACAAAAGCTCAACATGGTCTTCTTTCCCTACTGGTACACAACAGAGCATTTCCCTGCTGGTAAGTAACAGGATCTTCTTTACCTGCTGGTATACGAAAGGGTCTTCTTTCTCTGCCGGTGAGTCACATGGTCTTCTTTTCCTGCTGCCGCTCAATAAAGTTCCTAGTTTAAAATTTTGCCATGACAACCAAATAAAAAGGGCCAAGATTTGCTCAGCTGATTTTGTGTTGTTTGTGTTCAGGTTTTACAGTTCAGTCAACCCAACGGGGTTTGTCGAGCGCGGTCAGTTTATCTAACCACACTTTCACTTTGCAGGCCTATTCCTCTATGCGATTAACCGGTACAGTGCACGTTCGTTCGCCAGAAACTGACAACTGCCCTTCTTGAATCAGCGGAAGGAGGAGAATGACCGTAGCAAATATTTCATAATCAATATCCACAAAAGAATGTTGCCGACAAGTTGTGGATTAAACCCACAACATCCTGATACCAAGTTGGACACATAACCAACTGAGCCACCGACGTCGGCTTCGCTCACCTGATAGAAACAGCTATTGCATATCTACAAATGCCATGCAAATTCTTCCAGTGTTGCCACAGCAACTAGGACACAAATTTGACTATAGCATAAAAAGGTCAAAAGTCATCCTAGTATCATCATTTGAATTTAGTACAGTAGGCGTTGTGTCCCCCGATGCTGTATATCAAGATTCAGCCTCAAAGCTTTCTTAGTTCAGGAGAAGAGTAAGTATTTTACCATATATGATTAAGTATTTAACCATATATGAGCATGGACGTCCGGCCTCGGAGGCTCAGTTGGATGCGCGTCTGACTGGTGACCAGGAGGTCCCGGGTTCGACCCCCGCGAGGTCGGCAACATTCTTGCGTGGAGATTGATCATGAAATATTTTCTACGGTCATTCTCTCCCTTCCGCTGATTCAAGAAGGGCGGTTGTCAGTGTCTGGCGAAAGAATGTGCACAATACTGGTTAACCGCTTCGAGGACTAAGCCTGCCCAGTAAAAGTGTGGTTAGGTAAACTGACCGCGCTCGACATGACCCCATTGGGTTGACTGGGCCGTAAAACCTGAACACAAACAAACAAATATATTAGCATGGCAGCCATGTTCAATTGCGCAGAATCATTTGAAAAAAAAAAATGTCAACATCCTTTCGACAGAAGGCCCCATGTGAAATCTGGTAAAACTATTCAAGCAGTGTCAGAGGAGAAGACGTTTAATGACGTCATGATTTTATACATGTAAAATAGCTCAGAGGCAAGGGCAGATAACCCCCAGAATTTTGAATCTCTTGATTCAGCTTCAAAGTCTTCTTAGTTCTAAATGTTTTGTTTTTTCTATATATATAGACCTTGAGACTCTCATGTCATATAACAAGATTCAACCACAAAGCTTCCTTGGTTCTGGAGAAGAAGATTAAGTGTTTTACCATATATGGGTATGGCGGCCACCTTGATCGATGTCACGGAACCATTCAAATAAATTATCAAGATCCTTTCGACAGAACTCCCCGCGTGAAATCTGGTGCAAATTGCTTAAGCAGTTTGAAAGAAGAAAACATTTAAAACTTTCGCAATCAAATACTTATATATAGCCCAGGGACAAGGGCAGATAACCCCTAATGGACAAAATTTTGATTGTAACTAAAACGTTTTAGTACTTTAGTCATACATTGTTAGTGTCAGCTATAAGTCTTGAATACATTTTGAAAAACATTTTCCCAAACCAAATGCATAAGGGTGCAAATTTGACTGCCGTAAAACGACCAAAGGTCACTTTATGATCCTAATTTGACCTTGCGTCCCCAATGCTATATACCAAGATTCAGCTGGACCAAACGTTTTGGTTTGAAATATCAGGAATTTTTATTTTCATGGATCAAACTATATACTTTGTTGCGCAGACTTTCCCGATTATGGGAATCACAACAAAAATAACTCCAATTATGAGTTAAAAGAATGCAATTTATTAGCTCTTTACTGAGCCCTGCGATCAATGGCGTACTACTTTTTCTATTACTTAGCAACTAACGTTAAATCAAGATCAAAGCGACATTACGTTCCATAAACGTAACGCCACATAAAACAGTCACAAATATGCATCAAAATTTCCTCCTTTCCATTTTTCCCCTCCACAAAATGCTATCAAGTTTGATCCAACAATAGTATTATCAAATCGTTACGTTCTTACTACACTACATTAAATTTAAAGAGATACAAATGTTGTTGTTTTTTTAAATGCATGCAGATCAAGTTACAATAAAAGGTGAAACAAGGTATCTTTCCGGTGTGAATAAATTATATCAAACGTTAAAAGTAGCAGATAAAAAGGTTGTTTTTTGTTGTTTTTGTCTGTCAGTATGAATCAGTTATATCAAAAATTGAAGTTAAACATTATAACAACAGTTTCTCTTCTTCATTTATATGCTGCGATACAGCTCTGTTTCAGTTTATTGTTATATTACTTGTTTTTCCGCAAACATTTTCCTGATCGTATTACAGCGATACCCAGCGTTTTCGGTTTAATCCCCAAGTTGACCTCTCGTGGCCGCTTTTCTCCTGATGTATCTGGCGAGATAGAGTGTACCATGCGGTTCCGCTGCCTTTGCTTCTACATGCTGTCCCGGAAGCCGCCCGGGAAGCCATTTGTGTTGGAAATGCCGGACCAGCTCCTGTATCCGGTGCCCTTGATTTCATGGTCTCATCTGGAGTTTCAGCGAATGTCATACGTTATTACCCATCGATTTCATATTTAAAACAAGGTATCCAAGAATTTCATAGGAAGTATGTTATTACTCCAGCTGATAAAACTGCTAATAATGTTGTTGTGTGACGACTTTATTATATCAATACTATAATACAGGAACTTGGTAGTACCAAATTATATAAACGAATTTCTACTGATGAGAGATCTATTGATAATACCCATTCTATCGATAATAAGAAATGAATAGGTGTTACCTAAAAAACGAGCTTAAGCATTTTGTGCAATATTTTTTTTTTTTTTTTTTTTTTAACAGGTATGCAAAGTCGCGGGCCAGACATAACCTGTTTTAATAGGTCCGAGACAAAGTGCATAACATCGAATTTTATGCTTACATCAGTTTAACCAGAAACGTCACTCTACTGTATTTTTACATATTTAACCGAAAATGAGTCCACAGTACACGGATGACCCCGCTGTTGGATACCTGACTATAAAACTGCAAAATTCTACCTAGTACAAATGCTTTAACCTGAGTCTAATTGGATCACGTACGTATGTATATACATTCGTACAGACGGACGTACATTCGTACGCACGTACCCACGTACGCACGTACGGAAAACTTAAAAACTATATGCCCCCGGCATCATCCGATGCGAGGGACATAAAAGGTTAGGCAAGTGAAAATAGGTTAATTTGATACTAGATACTACTAAATCTCTTCTTCATTAATATGCTGCAATACAGTTCTGTTTCAGTTTATTGTTCTATTACTTGTTTTTCGCAAACATTTCCTGATCGTATTACAGCGATACCCAGTGTTTCTGGTTTGATCCCCAAATTGACCTCGCGTGGCCGCTTTTCTCCTGATGTATCTGGCGAGATAGAGTGTACCATGCGGTTCCGCTGCCTTTGCTTCTACATGCTGTCCCGGAAGCCGCCCGGGAAGCCACTTGTGTTGGAAATGCCGGACCAGCTCCTGTATCCGGTGCCCTTGATTTCATGGTCTCATCTGGAGTTTCAGCGAATGTCATACGTTATTACCCATCAATTTCATATTTGAAACAAGGTATCCAAGAATTTCATAGGAAGTATGTTATTGCTCCAGCTGATAAAGCTGCTAATAATTGACTCATTATAAAATCTATACTATAATACAAGAACTTGGTAGTACAAAACATATAAACGAATTTCTACTGATGAGAGATCTATTGTTAATACCCATTCTATCGATAATATGAAATAAATAGGTGTTACCTAAAAAACGAGCTTAAGCATTTTGTGCAGTATTTTTTTTCAGCAGGTATGCAAAGTCGCGGACCAGACAAAACTTGTTTAAATAGGCCCGAGACAAAGTGCACAACATCGAATATTATGCTTACATCAGTTTAACCAGAGTTTCCTAAGAAACATCGCTCTACTGTATTTTTTACATATTTAATTAGAAATGTGTCCACAGTACACGGATGACAACACTGTGGGTTACCTGACTATAAAACTGCAAAATTCTACCTAGTACAAATGCTTTAACCTGAGTTTAACAGGATCACGTACGTACATACATACGTACACGTATTCGTACAGACGGACGTACATTTGTACGCAAGTACCAACGTACGCACGTACGGAAAACCTAAAAACTATATAACTATATGCCCCTGGCATCATCCGATGAGTGCGGGGGAGGGGGGGGGGAGGTGGGGGATAAAAAGTAAGGCAAGTGAAAAGAGGTTAATTTGATACTATATACTACTAATTTCAGAATCCATTAGACTTTCCTTATTACACTGTATCTGAAAGAAAGCCCCTTGTACTGATAGGTGATGATTTGTTTGTTTTAAATGACGCATAGCTTGTCTTTTTCAGCATTACTTTTGTCAAGAAAGAACTTATCTTTGAGTTAGAATGATGTTATCAAATAATTGGGCGATATTCATGCTCATTTACTTTTTATTAGATCATTTTTTGAATTGTCAAACTGCTTCTGATGAGGTAATGTCACACCTGGAATAAATATCTTATCACTGATCTGAAGGGTTGGTTTTGACAACAGGCTGTCCTGTCCATGTTTAAAAGTTGCAAAATGTTGAACGTCTAACCAGTTCTGAAATGAGTAGAATAGCTATATTACCCAGTCTGAATCACCTAAAATCTGCCATCCGCGATATTCAAATTTGATGCCTTCAGGTTATAATGGAAGCATGTCCTAACAAAAACACTATTAATTTGACAGGCGTTCACAAAATGGCATGCAAGCGGTGCGTCCGTGTCTATCGGTCTGCCTTGGCTTTTGGGCTTGGGGTGGGACGTAGTACTCTCCACGGCGTCGTTACTACTATCAATTATGCCATACAATGTATCTCGGTTTCTAGGTATTAACTTTATGGATGTTTATGATGTTTATCAATAACATGAGCTACGACACAATTTGACAAGCAAATCATTGTGCAGCATGTGTGTAAAGACGAAATTCGCTAAAGTACGAACGATCAGCTGATCGCCAGTCAGCTGAAACTCGCTGAAATAACTGCATATCCTACCTTTATCATGTTGACAGCGATAAATTCTTCCCTATGCATAATTCCTGTTATGTGCTTAGGAATGTTATACTTCAGTATTTACCCTTAAATACACGAAAATGATGTTTAATGCGAGAGAAATCTCAGATTAAAAGTGGCGGCTAAAACGTAGATCAGTCTTGCAGTCGTCTGTGTCAATAACGTAAAAACGTATCCTTCTATTTCATTGCCTATATGATTCTTTACAGCCAATGAGATCGCTTGCGGCGGCTGACTGGCTTTCCATGTTTGCAGCGGAACGTATCTGTTCATCATATTTTTTTTGAAAACAGGCCAATGGCTCCGGCCTTATCAGCGTTTATTTTCGGGTTCAATATTAAGCCGATACTCTCCGCTGTAGATATGGGAAACCAGTCATCGCCGCATGCGAACTCTTCTGCATAGTATGTGAGAGACTCACGAAACCTATAGTACAAGCTAAAGCTTCGTCACCTGCTTCCTACAGAACTCCAATTAAATAGAGCAAATTCTTCCGATACCGAGGCACCTTTTTTTTTATTTGAATCTATATATATCTAATGGTACAGTTTCCACCAAACTTTATGATAAACGGGACAATTTGGACTTTGATTTAGTCAATTTCCATTTTCTGGATGGCGATGTCCGCCGGCGAACCCCTTATGGGGTATACATATCTCAACTTATTAGATTCGCCAGAGCTTCTTCAAGTCTTATGACTTTAACAACCGTAATAAAGCCTTTACTGCCAAACTTCTTAGGCAGGGCTACCGTTATTTAACACTTCGTAAGGTGTTTTCGAAATTTTATCGCAGACACAGTGCCTTGGTAGAAAAATATTGCGTCAGTCTGAAAACACTTCTGCAACAAGGTATATCGGAACCAGAATTTACGGTGACTTAGTGTACACATTTATAAAAAATGTAGGAAATTCTTTCGGAGCAATTCCGAAAACTTATTAACCGTTATAAAAGAATTGGCTATAGTCTGGATAGTATGCGGCAGACTGCATGCCTAGTTGTCAACCGAATCGTTGTTGATGGCTATGCTTCACTCTTTAATTGCACGACGGCGGTTCAGGCCTCGGACTCAATGACGGCCTCTTCGTAAAACTTTATCCAGCGGGTTGGGGCTTGACGAGTTGCCTTTGGCTTGGCCCGCCGTGGTTCAACTACTGGTTTTCATTTACTCTGGCATTCAGTAGAATTAGCCTTGAGTACTCGTCTTTGTTTATTATAGTGATTAATTTGATTTTTATGTTTTCGCTTTGATGCATAGACTGAGTTGGGAGCCTTTATGCGAACCAAATTTTTATGTATTTCTGTATTGAGTAGCATCGGACCCAGGGTGAAGTTGGCTAGCTGTAAAAGTGCTTTAAACCCCAGGTGGTTTACTCTACTGTCCGTTCTAAGGCGGTGGTCCCGGTGTTAGCCTTACTCTTTATTGCCTTGTGGTTTATGCTGCGAGGCGATTTGTTGTATGTCTTACCTTTTGCCATTTTGTTCTTGTGTTGTTTTTTTTAGTCCTTTTAGCATTGCGATTACCTCGTTTGGGGACGAGAGGGCTAATCTTAGAGCGTTCCGTATGATTGATCGTTTTGTGCTTGTTTGGATTTGTCGGTTTCCTCTTCCTCTTGATGTCTAGGAAGGGCTGCTGTTTGTGATTGTGGCACTCCCTGGACTTTTCTCTTACCGTTTTTACTCTATTGACCGTTCTAAGGCGGTGGTCCCGTGTTAGTCTTACTCTTGGTTGCATTGTGGTTTATTCTACGAGGCGATTGTTGTATGTCTTACCTTGTGTCAATTTGTTTTTTTATTTTTCAGTTCTTTTAGCACTGCGATTACCTCGCTTGGGGAAGAGAGAGCTAATCTTAGTGCTTTTCGTACGTTTGTTTGATTTGTGCTTGCTTGGATTTGTCGGTTTCCTCTTCCTCTTTGTGTCTGGGAAGGGCTGCGGTTTCTGATTGTGGCACTCCCTGGACTTTTCGATTACCCTTTTGTCCTATGGGTTGTTATTCGTTCCAGGCTATATTTTATAATGAGTCCATTAATTTTTACTGATGCTGCTGCCTCTCCTATCCGCTTTATTTCAATCACCGAACAAAGCGCATCAACACTGATACTGCTGGATCTGAATAGTGTTCTGGTCGGATATACATTCCACTGTATACCTGTGGCATCTAGCATTAACGAAAATTGTTTATTAAGATCTGTACCTAGCCTATTTTGCTGTACAGGGCCCACGACTGCGGAATTTGGTACATCTTCTGTAGTAATAGATGATTCGCGCTGGTTATGTTATGACGTCGTAGACCTAATTTTCCTTTTAATCTCGATGGGTTTGTTCCAAATACGATGCGATCAATCCCATAGACAGCGGATGTGAGTCACCTTACAGGAAGCTGTGACAAGGCATACGCTCGAGTGTGTGCCCGTTGCGTATATCCATTTCAACAGCATTATATGCAACTGGTACCGGCATCTGTTTAAATGTCTGTGGTACATCAAACAGCTTCTGATGCAAATTTGGTCCATGTTTTATCGTGTCGTTTGGTGGCATCTGCTCAGAATCAGCCTTAGTTGGTTCAATGTGCTGTACATGTGTTTTTGATTCATACTGTTCTTCAAACACGGAGCTGTTGATGTTCGGTTTTGTGCCTTGGCTACACGAGTTGTGACGGCTCCCAGGTATTAGCGGTATGTTAAATACACTGATGTGGCATTAAACATTCATTTACTGACGGTTTGTTTGGGATACTGTCCCGTGGTAATTTATTGTCATTTTTGATGGCGCTTTCCGCTTTCAGTTTTGCTGAGCGTTCTTGGTTTAAACAATATTTTATTCAGCATTTTTCACATATACATAGCATAATATTATATGGTACAGGATTTGATAAGAAAGCTTAGAGCTTATGTTCTTCGTTCGGCGTGACCGGTACATGTATTTTTGTAGATGCTGAAACGTCTGCGATTACCAGAAGCCCATTCTTATCGGCAATCTGTCTATCGACATCTAGATGATTGCTTGAGAAATAAGTATACGCGAAGTGCGTTTGCAACACCGGTCTGTCATTGGCAAACGGGTTTCCTATGCAGGTCTATCCAAGTGGCGTCAGTCTAGCTTTTGGCTGCCCTGGTCTACCTCGAATTTCTCCAATGGCACAGTGTAGATATACACAGTCGAGTCCAATAAGCAAGTCTACTATCGGTCTCTTTGCAGCATAGTTGGAACCAGTTGGAACTTAGCCCTTTCTAGATGTGTCCATTGATTTTTGTATTCATTCAAGTTCATGCCTGTCAAGCCTCCTGTAACATATTTGTCATATAAGCGCTTACCCTCATGCTGACGTTGCCATTCAAGCTCTTATTTCGAAACGGAAAGGCTTTGTTTCTAACGTTTCAATGTGACCATTTAAAACATTAACAGCTGCTGTTTCTGTTTTACCTTTTAGTCCCGTAGCTGCGCGATATCTGCGTTGGCAAAGGTTTGGTGCCAACATCATCTTGCAAGGCGTTGGCGATTATAGAACGATTTCCATTCTGTATATCCACTGTAAGGGTACGGAGTGCTATGAAATATGTCCTAATATGGTCGTGTGTCACCATTGTTATGTGTTATTTTTGTTCTTTTCCTTCCGTGAGGCTAATGGCTAGATCGGCTGTTGGGTTGATCCAATTCTGATTAGTGGGCTGCTTCTGTTCAAACGAACCTACCTTATGCAACAGTCTATGATGTAACCTTATGCATCCGTCTTGTCCGCATGTTCGACTTCATGGACACTTGGTGTCCTTGCGCTAAACATCGGTAGCACAGCTGAAGACGTTTGGCTACGTTCCACCGATCTGAAACGCTTCTCCGAACAAAATCTTGGTAGTTCCCGACTCCGTGCTGCTTTCCACATTCCAGACAAGATAATTTTTAAGACTTTTGGTTTGCGTTTGTTTCACCAAAGAATGTCCGCTGATTCCCATACCTAGCTGTTTGTGTTGAGGTCATGTCGAGCGCGGTCAGTTTACCTAACCACATTTTTACTGGGCAGGTTAATCCTCCAAGCGATTAACCAGTATTGTGCACATTATTTCGCCAGAAACTGACAACTGCCCTTCTGGAATCAGAGGAAGGTAGAAAATGACCGTAGAAAATATTTCATGATCAATCTCCATGAAAGAATGTAGCCTACCGCAGCGGGGGTCGAACCTGCTACCCCCTGGTCTCCAGTAGGACGCGCATCCAACTGAGCCACCAAGGCCGGCTCCCATACCTAGCTGTAGATCCAGATGGTACATCAGTGAGCTTGCCTGTCAGGTCACGCACCGTATCCGAGGCAACTGTCTGAAACTCAGCTTCTTGGAGGATCCATTTTCGAAATGCTATAATCGATTCTTCTTTGTTGGTCTCAAATATCCAGTGATGATAGCGTGCTAGCATCGCTTTCGGTATTTTCCCTTGCAGCTTGGTGTAAAACGAGCCGTCCCCTAGCTCATATTGGTGCCCTGCCTCTTGCAGGTCATTGCGATGTTAAGCTAATCAGCAAACTCCTCGATATCCTTTGCATTACCCGGTCTAATCTGACGGAACTGCTCAAAGTCCTCTAGGTATATAGCTATTCGCCTCCTTTGCCTCCAAACTTCCGCTCCGAGCGGTCTTTAGCAGCTTTATATGCTGTAGCAGAATGTCATAACTGTCTATTACTTTCAGTGCTTCCCTGGACAAGTACTGGCATAGCTGTAATAATGTACTCTCCCGTCGCTGGCGCGCTATCAATACAAGCGAGGAAGGCAGCTTTCGAACTTTGATACTTGACGCTTGTCTCCAGTAAAACCGGGTGTCTGTATACGTTTAAATTGTCTCCATAAACCTTTCCCGATCAATGCAGTATTGTAGTTAGGAGTCGGTTTGAAAGGCGCTCATTTTATGTTCATGTAATACAGGATTTAAGCGGTGATGTTCAATTGGTTTGTATTTGACATCGAACTGTCTCCACGGAACTTGCGCGTTGTTCCGTCATATACGTTTTTTTTTGTTCTGTTTTACTTGGATGCATTTTGGTGGTAGGGTAGGCTGGGCTATTTCGTTTGTTCTAAGAGACGAATAATCAACAAGTCCTACATATTTCTATGACTAATGTGTCAATGTCCCAGGATGACAGTCTACACTACTCTCCTGTAATGCATTTTTTTCGTTGCTCCGTAAACTGCTAAGATTGATTGGAAATATTAATTCTATTTGCCAAGTCTATTGTCAATATTTCTGATGTTTCTATTAAGGTTTCTTTTAGTGAATCAAGATAACGCCTTGCTGCTTTATACGCCGTGGAGAATTCTTCATCTATCTTCTCCATTTCGAGAACAACCTTTTTGCTGTTCTCTATGAAAGCATTATTCATGTATAATTCCAACAAAGAAGCCGTCGCATCCGTCGCGCTCTCCATAGCAATGTCCTGTATAGTACACACATTCTCTCTCTCTCTCTCTCTCTCTCTCTCTCTCTCTCTCTCTCTCTCTCTTTATATATATATATTAACAAAAGCATTTAATGAGTACCCACAATATATGATTTTCTTTTTATTTATGTTGAGAGATAAGAAAAAAAATATCCATATATTTTAATTCAAAAAAAAAAAAAAAAAGGTTTATCTGAAGCTATGTTCAGAGTTATCTATATCTGCTTTATCGGAATTTATAAAATCACAAGTTACTTACCCCAAGGTTTTTATATAAAGAATATGATGATGGCAATCGCTATTCCAGCTATTGTTATCACTAGATTTGGTGCATCTAAACGCAAGCCTCCATCTGAAATTATAGTAAATAAGTTTGTTTTTTAACTTGTAGATAATTATTTCACTCGTCTTCATTAACCCTTAAAGTGCACAGTGAAAATATAGCAGACGGCATTCTAAACAATATTATTTGCTTAACACTTGAAGTGCTAAGCAAAGTTCTAGCAGATAGTACTCCTAATATTATTATCTTTCTTAAATCATTAAAGGTCTAAGCAAAATTGTAGCAGACCACAACCTAAATCATTTTTATTATTTTCAGGGAAAACAAGAGGGCACTAAGGGCCCTGTATCGCTCACCTAAGTGTCATAGCACATTAGAGAATCTGATCGAGAGATCATCAAGACGAACATTCTGATCAAGATTACATAAAAAAAGAAAACTAAAACAATGTAGCATGCCTATGGACCATGAAATATAGGTCGAACATGGATGACTGCACTGAATAGGTTTATGCCAAGATGTATTCATGTGCCAATTATCACTACTGCAGGACAAATAATATTGAAACAAAAAATGGCCTGAACGCAAAACACAACGAAATCACTGGATTATAACATATAAGTCTAGGTCAAATATGGATAAATACATTCAAGAGGTCATGCTAAGTGTATGCATATGCCAAGTATCACTGATGTTGGACCAATAGTTACTACAAAAATGACTTAAACAGAAAACAATAAACATAACAGTCAAGGGACAGTGAAATATAGGTCATGGTTAAATATGGATGACTGCATTCAAGAGGTCATGCTACGATTTATGCAAGTGCCTTGTATCACTACTGTAGGTCTACCAGTTACTCAGAAACTGACCTAAACTGAAAAACGTAACAAGTCACAGAACAGTGATATATAGGTCATACGTGACCTAGTTTCAAACGACCTACGAATCATTAAGACAAACACTTTGAGCAAGGTTCATGATTAATAGTTAAAAAGATGTGACCTCTAGAGTGTTAACAAGTTTTCCTTTGACTTAGCCCGGTGACCTACTTTTAAATCCCAAATAACCCAGTTTCTAACTTGACCTAGAAAGCATCAAGACAGACATTTTGAGCAGGATACATTAGGATTACTTAAAACATGACCCCTAGAGAGTTAACAAGGTTTTCTTTTTATTTGACCTGATGAGTCAGTGTTTGAAACCAAGTGACCTAGATTCAAACTTGGCCTAGAAATCGCCAAGACAAACAGTTTATGCAAAAGTCATGATGATTACTTTAAAATGTGACATCTAAGTGTTAGCAAGGTTTTCCATTAATTTGGCTGGGTTACCTAGTTTTTTCCCAAAACGATCAAGTTTCGAACTTCAGAAACCATCAAGAGAAACACGTTCATCAAAATTTATGATGATTACTTAACCCATTGTAGACTGGGAAAAAAGTGCCCCTCCCCCACCACTATATATTGGAAGAGACCAATTCCCTGATGCGGCGTCTGATCTTGGTCTGCACAGTTTGCCAATTATCCTTTTAGGAGTTTTCAGATTGAAATTGGTTAAAACTGTGACTTCTAGAGTGTTAACAAGGTTTTCCTTTGATTTGGCCTGGTGACCTAGTTTCTGAACCCAAATAATTCAGATTCAAACTGAGCATAGAACTCATCAAACAAACATTTTCAGCAAGATTCATGATGGTTTCTTAAAACACGTGACCTCTAGCGTGTTAATAAGGTGACCTAAGTTTTGGCCCCAATGGACCAGGTGTCGAACGACCTAGATTTCCTAGAGGCAAAATTCAGCGTAAGTTTCATAAGATTGTTTCAAAACTGTGACCTGTAGTGTGTTAACAAACTAATTATTGAAGATAAACGGCGAATAACGGAGGACGAACAGAGGGTAATCACAATAGCTCACCCTGGACCTCGGTGGCTGAGTCAGACTGCGCGTTCGACTAGTGATTAGAAGGCCGCGGGTTTAATCCACACAGGGTCCGGCAACATTCTTAATCAGAGATCGATTATAAAATATTTTCTACGGTCTTTGCCTTCCGCTCCAAGAAGGGCAATTGTAAGTTCCTGGCGAAAAACTGTGCACAAATGCGTGAGCTGGACACCCAGACATGTATATCCTGACAACTTGGATATATTAAACGCATACCTTGATTTAGTCACTCTACTTATAACTTTTAAAAGTACATACGGAATTCCGTTTACGAAACGGAAACTACAAGTACATTACAAGTGACAATGATATTTACAAAACATTAAGCCAAAACAGCGAAGGATATCTATACATATACAAAGATTAATTATTCAACTCTGCTGTGAGTATTTATATCTATCTGACTGGGCCAAATCAGCGAATAATTTCTAATAATGTAAGTGAAACCCGACAACAACAGCCTGCATAATCACCATACAACCCTAGGATATTCGACAAGCTGACTTGGGTATTAAACAAGAGGGATTCTTAAAAAAATAACTTTTATTCTATAGTAATAACATATAATAGTGTTACGTGCCAAGGGTCAAGGTCCTTTACGAGTCAGATCTGGAGGAGTATGACTGCTGACATGATTGCTAACTGGTTGAATGACTGATGTCCATCCAACTTATGACTACTGACTGGCAACGGACTGATGACTGAGGAAAGGCAGAATGACTGCTGACTGATGAATCTGACTTATGTCTGCTGACTGACATTGTGACTGATGTTTGGTAGCGTGGTTCTAGCCACCAACAGTCTGATTATAGGAGTGATTATAATGTCAACACTCTGAATGCTGGCTGGCCCCCATGGTCTCCAGCAAGCTGACTGCTGACTTAATATGTGACTTCCAAATGAAACGAACTGTGAGCGATTAGCCATTGATTACAATACCTACACATGATTCACATGTAGGTGGGCTTCACAAACCGAGAAAGGTAATGTATGTTGAATTTTGACTCAAAAGGATTCTTATAAGCTGCCAAGAGGTTGTCAAATTTAACTCTTTTTTTTTTTTTTTTTTTTTTTTTTTTTTAACTTTTTTGACATTAAAATTAATGAAAACATATGAATGTATCCTTAACTAAATAAACTTACCTGGGAAATGATGTCTTTGAGCATCCTTGCTATCACAGATATACAATGCATTTGAAATATATAATTCCTGTGACTAGAAACTAAACAACAGCTGGTATAATAATTTTCCTTTTTATCACAGAAATAAAAGAGTAATAAAATTCAGAAAAAAACAAAGTGTAAAATACTCCTCAGGTGCCTAGGCTAAAATGACAGAAATAAAAAGGAGAGAGAGAGAGAAAAAAAAGTAGGGGTAAAATGTTTTCTTTACAAAACAAATATTTAAATAATTCTTGGATAGATCCAAATGTTTTCTGAATAGTTTTGTTTTGTTTTTAAGTTTTGAAAAACAAAATAAATAAATAAAAATAAGAAATCCAAAATAAAAAATTCAGAAGCACCTTAAAACACTACTGCCCTCTCTGAAAATGAATGCGAAGTACCCTCCCCTACAAAAGTTATGGGGAGCTATTTATCTCCCCCATCTCTCATAAATCCGACAGAAGTTTCCTGAAGGATTCCCCAGCTTCCCAATGGAAGGAACTGAGGGAAATGAACTTAAGGACAATCAATACCACTCCACTTGGATCTACAAAACAAGCTTTAATATTGAATGAAAGGTCTTAAAATATTTATACCACAATATACAAAAATGATTTATCATTATGACCTGTATGATGCAAGTAAAATCAAATGTTGATATTTTTAGGAATTAAGGCCAAAACCTGAATTGTTTATAAAAAATCTCCAGCATATAGGAAATGATCAGGATGAAGAATCTCAGACTGCATCAGTCAGCGGGTCAGCCCCCCCCCCCCTCCCCGCGCCACCCCACCCCGCCTTCCCCACACACACACTTCTTGCGTTAAAGCTCCGACTAACACAAAATAGACAGGCCCAAAGAAGCCTGGTCTAGTATCGGATATGAAAAACTGTATGGCTGCCTGCTGGAAAAAGTAACTACAATGCAGGGCCAATACACAGAAGCAGCTGGTAGTCTAAAAAATATCTAAATATGCACATCCAAATTAAAGTCATTTACAGAATCTGGAGGGGTGGTCCAAGGGAACAAGTACATCTAAGCATCGCTGTCATAAAAAAACAAATTCCTTCCCATTTAAACAAGGGAAAAGAACCTGAATATATGGAGAAATTCAAAACCATCCCACCAGAGATGTCCCAAACTCCATAACTTGGATTAAATATCAGCTTTAAAGCAACTACTAAAAGAAAAGAAACATGTTTCAGTCGATGTTTCAGTCGTAACTGACAAATTAATTATGAGCACACAGTTAGACACATATTTTCTCAATGCCTGTCCGAACATTTCACTGCAAAAAAAAAAAAATAAAAAAATAAAAAAAAATAAAATAAAATAAAATAAAAATAGAATAAAATAAATAGTTAAATAAAATTAATAAATAAATAATAAAAAATAAAATAAAAATATACATAAAAAAGAAATAATAATAATAAATAAATAAATCAATAACGATAGGCAATTAACGCAAAATGATTGCTGGCTAAGCAACCATTCAATGCCAATGTCACATTTACAAACCTGTGTGCTCATTAAAACTTTTGGACAAATAATAACACCCAACAGAACACTAACATCATCAGCTGTATGTTACGCTGACTGCATGTTAAGGCAACATGTCAGAGTCAAGGTAACATGTCAGAGTGGGCCAGGCATCTCAGGCATAATAAGCCCTCATCAAAAAGTAATATCTTACAGGCACAAAGTAGTTGTCACAAGGATCTGTTCCAACCACGGTATTCCTGCAGACCAGACTCAAACGATATCTAGTCACCTCACACATCGCATTCATGCAACAACAACATAAGCAATTTTGCTTGTACAATACATGCAGACATGTACAGGTATATGTGCTCACAATTAAAGAAGTTTCCATGACAGGATAAAATGCACACCTGTCAAAACGCCACTGAAAATATCATCCAAGTGCACTAATAGACCATATTCCAATGTATGCATTACAAAAATGTGAACAGCTACAACAACTAAAAAAATAAATAGCAACTTCAAATTCCAGTGCAATATGGTAACACCTGTATCCTAAAGCACTCCATAACGATAGGTGACAAATATCCTGACATGGGGTGGGAATAAGTGCAGTTTTGACACAAAGTACAGTCAAACCTGCATTAGGCAAGCTCCTAAGGGCAGGTAAAAACTGGTTGCTCCAGATAGATGTTTGTCCAACACAGGTAAAAAAGGTAAGAGAAAAGTCCAGGGGGTGCCACAGTCACAAATCGCAGCCCTTCCCAGACCCCAAGAGGAAGAGGAAACCGAAAAATCTAAACAAGCACAAACCGAACAAACGTACGAAAAGCACTAAGATTAGCTCTCTCTTCCCCAAGCGAGGTAATCGCAATACTAAATGGTCTGAAAACACAAGAACAAAATGACACACGGAAAGATATACAAAAAATTGCCTCGTAGAATAAACCACAAAGCAACAAAGACTAAGACTAACACCGGGACCACCGCCTTAGAACGGTCAGTAGAGCAAACCACCGGGGGGTTTAAAGCACTTTTACAGCTAGCTAACTTCACCCTGGGTCTCGATGCTACTCTTAATACAGAAATACATAAAAATTCGGTTCGCATAAAGGTCCCCAACTCGGTCAATGCATCAAAGCGAAAACATAAAAATCAAATTAATCACTATAATAAACAAAGACGAGTACTCATGGCTAATTCTACTGTATGCCAGAGTAAATGAAAAGCAATAGTTGAACCACGGCGGGCCAAGCCAAAGACATATCGTCAAGCCCCAACCCACTGGTTAAAGTTTTACGAAGAGGCCGTCATTGAGTCTTAGGCCCGAACCGCCGTCGTGCAATTAAAGAGTGAAGCATAGCCATAAAAAATGATTGGGTTGACAACTAGGCATGCAGTCTGCCGCATAATATCCAGGCTATAGCCAATTCTTTTATAACGATTAATAAGTTTTCTGAATTGCTCCGAAAAGTTAGATTTACCTACAATTTTTCTAAATCCCTATACTAAGTCACCGTAAAATTCGGGTTCCGATATACCTTGTTGCAGAAGTGTTTTCAGACTGAATTTACATCCACCCGACACCCTAGGGATCTGAAACCATGGCCTTTTAATAAAGGTGATTGCTTAATACAGATGACCTTTAAGACAGGTTACACTGTAAAATTAACTGACTACTGCTCACCTTAGATAATCTTACAGCAATACTATTCAACACAACAGTCCATACAACTGAAACCTGCTAAGGCTTATTTTTCAGTGAGACCCACAGACTATTTTGTATTAGTCTTGTGACATGTCTAATCCCCGAGAAAGATGCGGTGTACCATTCAACACCCATGTGAATATCAGAATGCCACCTCTCTGTCTCTTTAGATAAGGTTCTGTTACAATAGGCAGATAACCCAAAATGCAGCACTGACATCGTATTAGCAGAAACATCATGAGAAGGCTGCCCAACAATATATGCAAAATTAAAATAATCCCTGCAAAGAATAAAGTGAGGTTTTGTTACACAGAAATGTCCCAAAATCACCCGGTTTAACTGAATCTTCAGAAGTTCAACTTTGCAAAAGAGACAGCTGTCAGTACTATTACAATATTTGTTTTACCTGCAAATGTTTAGGAACTTGTAGATTCTTAGCAACTCATGTGCAGGTGTCCCAAACCTGCTAATAAATATACTTGCAAATCACTCAGGCCCTTTTTGCAAGATACCGAGTAAAAACTGCAAGCAAAGTACTGCTAAAATATCAGGAAGGTGAGCACCAAAATACAACACAATCCACAACATACTTGGTATCAGATGATATACAAATTCCAATACTGCAGCTGCATAAAGGTTACACATGAAGAAATGTCCATGATGCCATACAAGATCAGGAAATATAATAACCATAGTATAGAGTCAACGCAAAAATCAGTAAATGTGCACAGTTGATATCTATTAACCTGACCTGGAATGTAACGCCACAAAAGAACCGGTCCTGCAAAACAGGCACAGATACAGCATCGCAAACTGATATAAATTATCTTATGTATATACGCTCGTAATACACCCTTTTTATTTAAGATTCTTAAGACTGATATATTCAGTATAAAAATGAACCAAAATATAGTGTGCTGTTATGGAAATGGCTCCATCCACAATTGCAAGGAAAACAATGACTGCATGCACTTCCAAGCAATTTTTGGACGAAAACTGCTCAACAGTGCATACTGCCATTACTTTTTGTCAGAAAGAACCCCTTTTCACAACAATACACTCTAAAATGTTACAATATGCCACTTTCAGATTTACTTCTCATTCTTATTATGAATAGTGTAGTGCTCTCCATTTAATATGTCAGTACACCATGTCAGATAGTTTATGAACAGTTTTTTTTTTGTTGTAGTATATCCACAGTGTATCCATATTGTAATGAAAGTTAATTTAGATTCTTGTTCTTTTCAGATTTACTATAATTTTATATTCACTCTGTACTTCTATAGTCACTTGTTACAGCCTCGAGTATACTCAGGAAGGCAATCTTTTTAATATTTAACCCTATAAAATTGGGTAAAATGGATACAGGGAATTATTTTCACAAACGTTTTTTGAATCAGGAAGAAAGAAAAAAAAATCCATCCAAAATACAGTAAATTCCTTACATTAATACAAAGTCAGTGAAAATGTATCGAACGTCAGATTGCAAAACCTGTGGCCACATCCTAGACAGAAGAAACACAACATTTGTTGTCTGCCTGGCATAGTCCATCCAGTGGTGAAAGTAAGGCATGTATAAAAAAATATATGGCCATGCCTCTAGATAAAATAGTTGTATCCTGATTACAGACATATTGCGCTTCCACCATCCAAGACAGAGGCCGAGGAATCTACACTCCTTTGTTCGCTACAGTTTTGCTATATCGGAAAGTTCGAGGTAGAGGAAATAAGAGTGAATAGATCTTATTGCAAATAAATTGGATTTAAGTAGGATGGGATTTTAGTAGAGGTTTCCTATCTGAGTACACTGAGGTATAAATTTTTACTACAGTCCTTGTTATTTATTTATCAATATCAAAGTTACTACTGCTAAGTTTGCAGTGAGTATTAAAGAAAAGCAAGACAGACTTCCTACGTTATATTGGTTACCGAAACTTCATAAACGACCTTATAAAGCACGTTTCATTGCTAATTCTAGTTCTTGTACGACTACTGTTTTGTCCAAACTGCTAACTTCATGCCTTACTGCTGTTAAAAAACATTGGATTAGATACTATGATTACGAAAGGAACGGAATTAACTATTTTGGTCAATTAAAAATTCTAATGATGTTCTCAATAAATTTAAATCTAAAAACTTTCAGGCTTCTAAATTGTCTACATTCGATTTTTCTACACTGTATACTACGTTACCTCATCATCTTATAAAAGATAAACTTATTGATTTAATTAATCGAACGTTGATTCGGGAGAATACCCAATATTTGGCTTGCAACGAAGAATGTGCTTTTTTCACTCCTGATGTATATAATAACCACAATTTATGGTCGTGTCAAAACGTCTGTGATGCCCTTGTTTATCTTTTGGATAATATTTCTATTAGATTTGGAACTAAACTTTATAGACAAACTATTGGTATTCCGATGGGAACTAATTGTGCTCCTCTTGTTGCAGATTTGTTTCTTTTTTGTTATGAGAGAGATTTCATGAAGTCTCTCTCACGTGAAAATCAGGCTGAAATTATTGAGGCTTTTTAATTTAACTTCAAGATACCTAGACGATTTATTAAATATTGACAATATTTACTTTGACCAAACGGTGGACCGGATATACCCTACAGAACTCCAATTAAATAGAGCAAATTCTTCCAATACAGGGGCACCTTTTTTGGATTTGAATCTATGTATATCTAATGGTACAGTTTCCACCAAAATTTATGATAAACGGGACGATTTTGATTTTGATATAGTCAATTTCCTTTTTCTGGATGGCGATGTCCCCCGGCGTACCTACCGTAATAAAGCCCTTACTGCCAAACTTCTTAGGCAGGGCTATCGTTATTTTAAACTTCGTAAAGCGTTTTCGAAATTTTATCGCAGACACAGTGCCTTGTTAGAAAAATATAGCATCAGTCTGAAAACACTTCTGCAACAAGGTATATCGGAACCCGAATTTTACGGTGACTTAGTATACAGATTTAGAAATATTGTAGGTAAATCTAACTTTTCGGAGCAATTCAGAAAACTTATTAACCGTTATAAAAGAATTGGCTATAGCCTGGATATTATGCGGCAGACTGCATGCCTAGTTGTCAACCCAATCATTGTTGATGGCTATGCTTCACTCTTTCATTGCACGACGGCGGTTCGGGCCTCAGACTCAATGACGGCCTCTTCGTAAAACTTTAACCAGTGGGTTGGGGCTTGACGATATGTGTTTGGCTTGGCCCGCCGTGGTTCAACTATTGGTTTTCATTTACTCTGGCACACAGTAGAATTAGCCATGAGTACTCGTCTTTGTTTATTAAAGTGATTAATTTGATTTTTATGTTTTCGCTTTAATGCATTGACTGAGTTGGGAGCCTTTATGCGAACCAAATTTTTATGTATTTCTGTATTAAGAGTAACATCGGGACCCAGGGTGAAGTTAGCTAGCTGTAAAAGTGTTTTAACCCCCCCCCCCACCCCCACCCCCCGCCTCCTCCCCGGTGGTTTGCTCTACCGACCGTTCTAACGCGGTGGTCCCGGTGTTAGTCTTACTCTTTGTTGCTTTGTGGTTTATTCTACGAGGCGATTTGTTGTTTGTCTTTCAATGTGTCATTTTGTTCTTGTGTTTTTCAGTCCTTTTAGTATTGCGATTACCTCGCTTGGGGAAGAGAGAGCTAAGCTTAGTGCTTTTCGTACGTTTATTCGGTTTGTGCTTGTTTAGATTTGTTGGTTTCCTCTTCCTCTTGGGGTCTGGGAAGGGCTGCGGTTTGTGGTTGTGGCATTCCCTGGACTTTTCTCTTACCTTTTTTTACTAGTTTTACTAATTTGATATGAAGAGTCTATTTAATAAAGTCCATATTTGTTGAACAGTCCATTTGATACAGTCCATATTTTTTATTTCTTATGTTCAACTTATTTTCCTTCCGTTTGGGTGTAGTTTACTTTTCCTGCATGACAGTCAATTTTATCCTTGATAATGTTGTACATGTAATAACTGTTTCTCATTTTCCTTTAGTTGTATTGCCCAGCCTAAGAAACAAGGACCTTTTGATTGGGTTCTTCTCCTTTTCTTCTTCTTTTGTGGTGGTTTAGCCTTTTCTCTCCTCTTTTGATCCGCTTCTCTCAACCGTCTTATCTCCTCTAGCTGTCTGTCTTCTGCCCTCTTCTCTTCTCTTTTTTCTTCTTCCCTTTTCTCCTCTCTTCTCCTGTCTTCTTCTCTCTTTTCCTTACATTTCCTTTCTTCTCTGGTATTATTACGTACGGCAGACACCAGATCATCTTTTGATCGGTGGACTTTTCCAAGAATGTCTTTTTTTTCCACTACTGCCTTTTACTGACCTCGAATTTCTTTAAATTCCATCCATTGTTCTTTTATGTAGTAGTTTTAGAAGTTCTTCCGGATTTCTGAAGTAGTCAGATAGTTTTGTGATGAAGGAAGAAGAGAGGAGTGTTCCATATTGGTTGTTGTGGCTACCTGTGTTTGTTTTGTCTGGTTCGCTGTCCGTACCTCAGCAGATTTTGTGGACAGGACTTCTGTCTCGTCCGCCCGCAGCAGCTGCGAGAGAATGTTTTCTGCAGCCGGTGGTTGGATTTCACAGGTAATTGCGGCATCACGTGTTCTACACTCAGTACAAGTGTCCAACAGCAGTGAATGCATGTCTGGAGTTGGTGTTACAAGAAGATTGGTTGGGTCCTGAATGATAGCATCTGTTCCCACATCTATCCTGATGACTGGTCTACTTGTTGTTTGCATACTCACGCCAATCTCTGTAGGTTTGATTTTGGACATCTAGCCACAGCTGTGCTTCCAATGGATCTGAAGCTGCCAGAAATCGAGGCTGTCTGCTCCTACAGGGCGTTGTTCCTGATACAGCAGTCACAGAAGGTACTGTAGCTTCTTGGGGTGCAAACTGTGGGTACAGGTGCTGTCTGAGCAAGAATTTAATGCCCGTTACCAAGAGTTTGATTCAAAATCTGTTGTAACCCATTGATTAGAATAGATGTGAGCAGGTTGACTGGCTGGATTCGAACCGTATATTTAAGGCAAAAATTATCTGTGATATTCTCGTTGAAGGACATCTGACTCATGACCATATTTTCTCTATATAATATGGAGAATATATACAGTAGAATACTAGTCTGTTTCTACATATCTTGACTCTTCATATTTGGATGCTGAACTTCATTTATAACACGTACAAGATGCTAATTGATGCTGGTAGTGATATAATAAAAGCCATCAGGGTAGGTGAGGACTGTTTGCAGATTACTGGAATTTCTTTCGTGGGGCAGACGGAGATTATGTTGGATATCTCTCCGTTATAACTTGTAACATATAGTCATTGTGTCCTGTATAAAAACTAGCTATGTTGTACAATTTGATTTTAGCCCCCTCACCCCTTGAGGCAATCTGTTAATTCTACAGGTAAAACAAAACAAACCTGCACATTTAAGATTGTTAAGAAACTAGATCATATGTAAAAAGTATTTATCTAGTATAGTCATTGTCAGTAGCACCGAATACAGGAAGATCAATAGCTTGATTAAAACAGACAGTTTTCCAATCCCACGAATGGATGACTATATTAACAAAATTGGAAATTCAAAATATATTGTAGTAAAACTGGGTCCACAACCCACAATCGTTTCCTTACTACAGGGTAAGGGTTCTCGAAGCTCACACTTCTACTCCTGGATCATTTAATTTTAAAATAACTCTGACACCACCACTTGATAAGCTCAATTGGATAAGCTTTAGTAAATTCCCAAGCTAGGTAACTGTGTACGGAAATTGCTGTATTCTATTGCAGGATTAACACTCCCGCCAATATGTAGACACTTAATGCAAGCGTTCACTTCACTATGTGAAATTAATGGGGTTTAAAGTCAGAGAAAGACTGTTCTGCTGATAATCTGAATTTATCCCTGATCAAAATATAATTACAATTTCATGCAGAATAACAAAATGTAATTTCTATATATGGCATTGCAAAAAAGTTGAAAACATACAAATATAGTCGTGCTTAACCAATAACTAATGCCAGCAGAGATAATCCTTATACTGAGGACCGAAAAGGGTATACAAGATATTTGGACACTGGGTCTAGATTACCCTTTAAATTCTATAGAACTCCGGAGCCCAAATTCATGAAAATGTATTCACGTATTCAGAGCCTCTGTACTTTCAATTTATATACTATAAGAAGGAAAAGTAAAGAGATAGAATGGGATGTACTAGTTCTTTCTCTACTTAGATTGTCCTTGATGCAAGATTATAAATATACAAAGTTCGGAACAATTAGAGTCTGGAATGATATCAAAAGATATGCCTCAAACTTTGGTGTCACCTTATCGTGCACGTTGCAAGAACCTTGCTAATATTCCAAGCTTGATGGCACATTTATGAAGTACGCTTCAAAATAATTGTGAAGTTAAAACTATTTAGTTCTGCTTCACAAACAAAATATTACAAAATATTACAAATTCCCAATACTGGACATCATGCTGTACCTTTACCTAAGTAAAAGTGCATACCTTTGCATGCACATAGTATGCAATTGTCCAAAAAACCTTTTTTAGACAACCCTAAAATTTAGACTCCAGATCTCTAAAAGACTTACAGGATATTTAAATTAAAATCACTAATTACTGAAATATTAGCAATTAAGCAACTAATTGCAATTAATAAATTTTATCATTGAAAATAATTTTCAAGATATTCAAAATAATTTCTTACTGTGAATTTAAACTTCTTCCCAAAAGGCGAAAAAATTAACAAATTAATTTATATATCAAATGTTAGAGTTTCCTCTTGAAAGATTTTGAGCAGAATGAGCTCTCCTGGTAATGCTATAGTTTTTATTCACCAAAACAGCAAGTTACATCATGTGTTCTAATCAAAGCTTTTCTGATTGGTCGAAAAATACTTCAGGAGTCTGCTATACATTAAGATCTCTAAAAATCTAGCAGTCTATAAACTTAGCCTTTCTGTCTTTCATTTACAGAAAACTAATAATAAATCACATTTGACACTTGCTGACCACTCTTTATATACAAACAAACAAAGTTAGTCTATTTTAATAATATTCAGATTATGAGTTTACCAATTTACTATCAAAAAGTGAAGGAACACTCACAATCATTAAACAAAAAGTTGTAAGACAGCACTACTTTCTCTTGAACTCTAAGAAGTCTCTATTTATAGCTTCAAAAATAGTTCCAATATCTATTCTTAATAAATCAATGAAAAAGGTGGTAAATCAATATTTAAAGCTCACATTCAGCATTTGCTATCAAAATACAAAATTATTCTGCAACCTACATCTCTATTTACTCCAATTTCAGAAAGTTTCCAAACAATATGATAATTAGATTCCAAAATGGCAGACATAAAGTTTTTTCACAGTTCAAAGTATCTTGCAAAAGAATTCTTCAAAATAAAAGCATTGTTTTGGATTTACCACATATCGAAACAGAATCAAAACAATTACACATCATATGAATGTGATATTACCTAAATTATACAACTTATAGGAACTTTTAAGTGGATTAATTCCAGTGTGGTCAAATCATGGGAAAAGGTAATTCTAGAAGCTTTCATTTTGATTTGCATGTACTTCATTTCAGTGGATAGATTTCATGAAACTTTATAATGGTTTTCCCTCTGAATGCATAAAACTACTTTACTCCATGTTGAGGAAAGATATTCTTAAACTAATTACACAAAATTATCAAAGCCACACCCTCTTGCCAAAATTCAGCCATATTGTTTAAGTAAATTTATATTGCAGATTCCTGTAGCTTCCTTTGTTTAATTTAATTGTCAAGTGTAAATAACACATTAAATTTCCACACTCTATAGTTTCCATTTAAATTCCAAAGCAATAAAAGTGATTTTCTATGATTTTGATCCTAGCATGAATGTGGGCCAAGCATATTGACCTGCATCTCCATTTTCCATCAAAAAACAGAAATTCTAAATGCGAATTTGAGAAAAAAATATCAGAATAATTCTGATTCTCTAAAACAGATCCAAATACACAAAAATGCATACATGTTTGACCAAATTAGTCGCATAAAACTAAATTCATTGGGTTTATTATTATAACATCAGGTACATTTTCTAATGATCTTAGGTGTAGTAATATTCTGTTGATAAATTCTAAGAATAGGAAAACAGGGGTTTTCTCAAACTTTTCTAAGAACACCTGTAAGGAATTTGACTTTAGTAGGATATAGGTCAATTTAGCTAATTTGCATATAAAACAAATTAAAATTTTACAGTCTGTACCAATCAATAGATATCAGTTTTACGTGACTACTGACAAAATTTGGTGTAAATCGGAGTTGATCCCGATTGATTTACAAACAAAATTTAAAGGTCAAATTATCAGCATTTTGACTAACACTAAAGAGCTATGTACATTAAAGAACTGCTGATCTTGGGATAATGAAGTCATATTTCAGACCATTATCCATTTTATCACCCTTTGAAGTTCGATAACTATCAATTCTTAAGTCAATGAATGATTTTCACTGACAACATTAATCAAATTAAAAAAAATAAAATTTGTACCCCCAGAGAATAATCAAATCCTAAAAATATATCCAACACTCAACCAGCAGGACTTTTAACTAAAATATACACTTTCGAAAAATGATTGAAAAGTCAATTTCTCAACACTATAACTAAATTCGATCTTCTGAAAGGATTTTGGTAAATTCCTCTCACAGAAAGAGCCAAGGAGATCTCAGCATTTGTTAGTCTTGAAGGATTATATCACTATAAAGTAATGTCATTTGGAGAGAGAGAGAGAGAGAGAGAGAGAGAGAGAGGGAGAGAGGGGGGAGGTCGTCTCTTCGTCATGTCCAGGTCCTAAGAGGTTTGCCTACAGCATCGTAAACCATAAACTCAAGACGCCATCATTCTATTTTTTTTTTTTTTTTTTTTTTTGTTATTATTATTAAATCCGCCACCAATGTAGTTTACAAGCGTTATTAACGTTTTTATTTTTATCATTATTATTAGTTGTAATTGTTGAATGGCATTTTCTATTAGACAATTAATCAAATCGTTTTGTTGCGTGAATATATAGCTGTACCTGCTTAAATATTAAGTTGTTGTTTGCTCTAGTTTCGTTTGGTATACCACTGAAGCAGACAGCGGTTGCTATAAAACAGAAAAAATAATACTATCGGATATGAGTATATCTTAAGCATGACAATAGAAAGTGAGGAAAAGATTCTATCATACCACATGAGCAATTTGGACTAGCAACAAGATTGTTCCTACATAAATGCTGATTAAAGAAACTAAACTCAAGCCTTAAGCGGCTGTAAAGAATTTGCGCTTTTCGAGATGTTTTCACATTGTCAAAATATACTGGTGGTTGATTTACAGGTGCATTCCTTTTAAAAGTGCCTAGTGTTGCACAGTCTCTTGTTGTTTGGTCCAAAGAATTCCACTCTCTTAATGCAGTTGGTAGAAAAGAATTAAAGTATGAGACAGTTCGTGTAAGTGGTATTGTATAGTTGTTGGAATATCGTAAGGAATATCTTGACTGCTGTTGTACAGGTTGTGGTAGTAAGGTTTGCAGATAAATCGGTGCAAGGTCATCGGTCATTTTAAATATCTGGCAAAATCTGTGATTCTGACATCGTTCCTGCAAGGTTTCGAAACCTGTTTAGCATAAAGCGTTTGTATGGTACATAGTTTGGTTCCACCGCTAACAGTACAACAGGCGTCTATCTGTATAATTTCGAAGGCACGTTGAGTTTCAACTGTAACATTACCCCATGTTATATCTGCAAATTCCAAGAGCGGACGAACAAATGAAGTATATATTTTAGTTAGAGACTGCCTGTCTAAGCATTCTTTGACAAACTGAAAATAAACCAGTGAAGCAAAACTGACAATAAACCTTGCTAAAAGTGTATTCTGTCATGCAACTTTAACATTTCTAGGACATGTTGTGGGTCAAGGTCAGGTAAAACCTATAGAAGCTAAAGTTGAATCCATTTCAGATTTTCCGGTGCCCACAAGCAAAGAACAACTGATGAGGTTTCTTGGTATGGCCGGTTATTACAGAAGATTATGTTATAATTCTTCTATTATTGTTGAGCCACTGGCTAATTTACTTAGTATAAGAATGAGATTTTAAGTGGACCAGTGGTTGTCGGAATGCCTTTGATAAACTAAAAGTCATCTTGAGGAGTGAGCTAGTTCTCTTGACACTAACTTTTAATAAAGAATTTAAGCTAGCTGTAGATGCCAGTGATATTGGTGCAGGTGGTGTATTGTTGCACAAGGATGACAATTGTGTGGATCACCCTGTTTGTAACTTTTGCAAAAAGTTTAACAAATAAAGAATATTTGTCTCTTATTCTTGCTCTTCAACATTTTGAAGTTTATCTAACTTCTTCATCCTCACCTATTGTTGTTTTCAGCGAACACAATCCACTGACTTTCATCCATAAGATGAAAAACAAGAATCAGAGGATACTCATATGACGCCTGTTGTTTCAGGAATACAATCTTGACATCAGGCATATCAGAGGAAAAGATAATATTATTCCTGATGCCTTGTCTAGAGAATGTCTTGATGTTTGGTTTCCTGTAACTTGCTGTGTATAAGATAACATTTGCCTTTATCAGAATTCTATTTTATGATAATTTTATGGCAAAAAAAGCTTTATACGTTAATCTTTCTTTCCCTTGAAGAGATGCGGTGTGGTATATAGGACATTTGAATATTTTAAGAATCATTCATTTTTTTTTCATGTTTACTACACACTTCTATATCTAAGTATAATTGTCTGGAAAAAAAGGTTTCAAATGGTGGACCGGATATACCCTACGGAACTCCAATTAAATAGAGCAAATTTTTCCGATACCGTGGCACCTGTTTTGGATTTGAATCTATGTATTTCTAATGGTACGGTTTCCACCAAAATTTATGATAAACGTGACGATTTTGATTTTGATATAGTCAATTTTCCTTTTCTGGATGGCGATGTCCCCCGGCGTACCTCATATGGGGTATACATATCTCAACTTATTAGATTCGCCAGAGCTTCTTCAAATCTTAATGACTTTAATTACCGTAATAAAGTCCTTACTGCCAAACTTCTTAGGCAGGGCTATTGTTATTTAAACTTCGTAAGGCGTTTTCGAAATTTTACCGCAGACACAGTGCCTTGTTAGAAAAATATAGCATCAGTCTGAAAACACTTCTGCAACAAGGTATATCGGAACCAGAATTTTACGGTGACTTAGTGTACAGATTTAGAAAAATTGTAAGTAAATCTAACTTTTCGGAGCAATTCAGAAAACTTATTAACCGTTATAAAAGAATTGGCTATAGCCTGGATATTATGCGGCAGACTGCATGCCTATTTGTCAACCCAATCATTGTTGATGGCTATGCTTCACTCATTAATTGCACGACGGCGGTTCAGACCCAATGACGGCCTCTTCGTAAAACTTTAACCAGTGGGTTGGGGCTTGACGATATGTCTTTGGCTTGGCCCGCCGTGGTTCAACTATTGGTTTTCATTTACTCTGGCATACAGTAGAATTAGCCATGAGTACTCGTCTTTGTTTATTATAGTGATTAATTTGATATTTGTGTTTTCGCTTTGATGCATTTGACTGAGTTGGGAGCCTTTATGCGAACCGAATTTTTATGTGTTTCTGTATTAAGAGTAGCAACGGGACCCAGGGTGAAGTTAGCTAGCTGTAAAAGTGCTTTAAACCCCTCGGTGGTTTACTCTACTGACCGTTCTAAGGCGGTGGTCCCGGTGTTAGTCTAACTCTTTGTTGCTTTGTGGTTATTCTACGAGGCGATTTGTTGTATGTCTTTCAATGTGTCATTTTGTTCTTGTGTTTATCAGTCCTTTTAGTATTGCGATTACCTCGCTTGGGGAAGAGAGAGCTGATCTTAGTGCTTTTCGTACGTTTGTTCGATTTATGCTTGTTTGGATTTGTCGGTTTGCTCTTCCTCTTGGCGTCTGGGAAGGGCTGCGGTTTGTGATAGTGGCACTCCCTGGACTTTTATCTTACCTTGTTTTTTAGAATAACACGTTGTTTATGTTCTTTTTAAAACTTTCCGGAAGGAATATTCTAGATTATGCTATTTTTGGCATTTCAATACACATTTAGAATATGCTTGACTTAAACTGGAAAATGTGTCATTTTTAGTAAATTCTTTTTCTAGAATGTTCTTTGATATTATACAAGGAGAAAATAGTTTCATAGGGGCATCTTTGCATACTCTCAACCGAAATTATTCTATACTTGATTACTTTAAACTTTTTTTCATTCTGGAATTAAACCCTGAATTCAGGGACTTTAAATTGTTACTCAAAAGATTCGTTTTAGAAATTCTTATGGAATAGTTCTGAGGGACAAAGTGACTTAAAATCTTGAAAGGTACTGTTTTCTTACATTCTTTTGCTTTGGATCTTGTCTTATCGTTTTTTGGTGAATAAATATTGTAAATAATTTACAACTTGTTGCTGGTTTAACTTTCATTTCTTTCGCGTTACGCTTGGCTCGTAACAACTTGAAATGAATGTTTAAACTAAATCAATGGATTTTCTGCTCAAGAAAAAAAGTTCAAATTATATATTTAAAATGGGGGTCGTAATGGCAATTTTGGATTTCTGATCAGAATGATTTCAACTATTTTTATCCACGTTACCCTGATGTTTCCTACCTAGTTTCCAGTCACTAGGCCTATCGGTTTAGGAGAAGAAGTTCAAAATAGATTGTCAAGATGGTCGCCGTGGCACATACAAAGCATGACATTATAAATGATTGCTACAAATCTGTGCTTTTAACGTCCGTTACAAAGAATTTTTCGTTTGGTGTTTTATTTAAATGTAAAAAAAAAAAAAAAAAAAAACGTATTCATGACTGATAATACCTTATCAAGAACCATTTGCCGTTTCTGTTTCTGTGCTTTGTTTTCAAGTATTCAAGTTTTGTTTGACCAATGTAATTACTAAAGAGAATCTTTTGCAATTTGTGTTTATTAGAAAATACTTTTTGCTTTTCTTCATCGATTTTTTATTACTGACGTTCCATGATATGTGAAAATTGCACAAATGATTCCATTCTCAGACTGTAAAACTACATAAAATTCTATTATCAGACCACCATGGTGCAGATTTATCTCCCCATTGAACATATACCGCTACCATTTGCGGACTTGACAACACTTGACAAATGCTAGGAGAGATGTTAAGCTTTCATTTGGGACCAATTGTCCTTTCGAACGATGTGGCGATTTTCTTGAGACTTAAGGCCCATACAAATATCAGCGTCCGGACTAATACCATTTTATTCATTTATAAATTTCTTTTGACCATCATTTATCATTGCTTTATGGAAGTATTATCGTGCAACATTTCATGGCAGGCATACATGTATATAAACACGAAATTTGCCTCAAGTCACCAATAAATTTGCCTACAGTTTTGCCGTAAAATTAACAAAAGGAACAGACAATATCAAAGACCATTTGCAAAATTATAATCATGTTTTTTTGTTGTTTTTTTTCATTAAACGCACTCACGGAAAAAAGGTAGTGGGCTTTACCTCCAGCTGGTCTGTATGAGTGTTCACTTAACAGTATGAAGTTCAAATAATTACTTGAACATTCAAGTAACCAATATTACTTTCTTAGATTATTAATAGCAGTATTGTTTGAGTTGAGGTTTACAGCGCAGTCAACCCATTCGGATCATGTCAAGCATAGTCAATTAACCTACTCTGTATTCATACTGTTCCTTAGCAGTTTAGTCCTCTAAAGTGCTTAACCAGTACAAGTACATTGTGCACATACTTTTGTCAGCAACCGACAACCGGCATTCTTGAATCAGCACATGGGGAAGAATAACTACAGATATTATTTCATAAATAATCTCCATGGAAAGTTATATTATAATTGAGGTTTGAAATTGCAACCTATGGATTTTCAGTCAGATGCACGATTAACTGCCCTATGGAGCCCGGCTGCGAAAGCAGTACAGCTAAGGACAACAAAGAGAAAGGGAACAAGTAGCCCTATGGGCAATGATTGCTCACCTGAATCAAAGAAATCTTATCTGCCTAGCTGTTTCACTTGATCTAAGAATTAAATGCTGCAATTATGGGATTTATTTCGTACGCAAGTGTAAATGGAATCAACAATAATTGCCCAATATGCCTGAATTTGTAACTATTGGTCGAGTGTACCAGTTGGGAGCCATTCCATACCGGATGCTCAAAGCTTTGATGTTACCGCAGGCCGTCGATGTTAATATTCTTCAAAACACATCTCCCCCAAACCCGTAATGCGGATGGGAGGCATCGGAGTGACATAGAGATTCAAAAATGCTAAAAAAAACTTCTGGCCCGATATCTAAGATGACCCCAACGGTGGCTATTTTGGAAATCTTCAAACCTCATCAGCTCTCGAACGGAAAGTTAGACTGAGCCACGACTTGGTGGGAGGTATTGAGGTGACATGGAGATTCAGAACTGCTAAAACCATTTTGCTACGATATCCACAATGGCCGCTACAGCTGCAACGTTTAAGATCTTTGACTGTTAACTCACCTGGAGCTTTGCCCCAGGTCAGTTTTTGCCATGGACTGTTGACTATGGTCCATCCCTCATCCTTATGTCCGTCAGTAACTTTTAACGTTTTTGACATCTCCATCGGAATCGTATCCATGATGACCGCCATGGTGGCCACATTGAAAGTCTTTAATTGTTATCTGCTCCCAAACAGTAAGTCGAATAGAGCGACAACTTAGTGGAAGGCATCGGGGCTGCATTGAGATTTTGAATTGCTAAAATGGTTCCTGATATTCAAGCTGGCTATATGGCAACCATCTTGAAACTCTTCAAATCACATCTGCTACTAAAAGATAAATATGACTGAGCTTAAACACGATAGGAGGCATTGGGGTATTATGGAAATTCAGAATGTCTAAAATCGTTTTGTTTCAGTGTCAGAGACGGCCGTCATCTTGAAATTCTTCAAACAACATCTCCTTCAAAGCGATAAGTCAGATTGAGCCGAAATTTAATGGGAGTAATCGGGGTAACATGGAAATTTAGAATTGCTAAATCGTTTGGTTCCAATATCAAAGGATGGCGGCCATGGTGGCAATCTTGAAACTCGTCGTATAAAGGCAATCGGTTCTGATAGCCAAATGGCCACCATGGCACAATAAAACATAATAAGTTGAGCCTTATCCAGGTGAGCCATTTCTTGCTCACTTATGCCTCTAGTTATAATGTCCTTTATGTTTGGTGTAGTTTAACCTCAAAACATAAAACGCAGCTCCACTCTATGGTCTTACTATCTATTTATTTTCAGCTTGATAAATGAACACTGTAGAAAAGTTGGCCGGAAATGAAGTCATGTGTGAACTACCTTTAATGGGTAATAACCCTATCAAACTTTGGCGAACTATAACCTTGAAATAGTCCGATGTGGTCAGCCAGAAGTGAAGCCTTATCTGAAGAATCTTTAAAGAGTAATGCCTATCAAAATTATGTGTACTGTAACCTCGAAACAATAAGCGGTGTAACATGTCATCGTCTTACTGTCATCAAAATTTCCTCAACCTCATTCAAAAGAAACGACAGGAAGAGTTATCCAGAAACCAAGTCATGTCTGAAAAAACCTTTGACAACATAGTGATAACTTTATCAAAATTTGGTGTACTATAACCTCAAAATGATATACGCGATACCTCCTTATGGTATAACTATCAATTACCTAATTTCAACCCAGTTAGATGGATTAGAAGGAGGAGCGTCGGAAATGAAGTCACATCTGAACACTCTTTAAAGGCCAATAACCCTATCAACATTTGGTATACTGTAACCTCTAAATGACAAGCGCTTCACAACCTCATAATATAACTGTCCATTAAGTTTCAACTTTATTCGCTGAAAACTGTAGGAGGAGCTTTGGAAACAAACTCATGTCTGAAAAGTCTTTAGAAGGTAGTAACTCTATCAAAATGGTATATCTTAACCTCAAAACAAAAGCCTTGCATCACATTACAGTCTAACAGACCACTAAGTTCGAAAGAGATATCATATAAAAAAGTCAAGAAAATTTGATCAAACTTGAGTTATACTCATGGCAAGGTCAATAAAAGGCGTTTTCAGCAATCAAGAGGACATAACTCTGAAATGAATAATCTGATCTGGACAGATTATAAATTCATCCAAGGCGTCACCGACATCCACCTTATCTGTTAGTTTTTGGATGATCTGTTCAAAACTGAACGAGTGATGCCGATTAAGTCAAATATTAGCATTTTTTTTAACAATCAATGGGATATAACACTAAGACAAGTAATCCAGTCTAGCCAAGTTTCGAACTCATCCGAGATATCATCCAAGTCCACCTCATCTGCGAGTTTCAGGAAGATCAAAACAAGACCAAACGATAGTCAAACAGGAGCTTTCTCAGCAATCAAGGGGCTGTAACTCTAAGACAAATGATCCGATCTGGGTATTTTTAAATTAATGCAAGACATCATCCATGTCCGCCTGATCTGCACGGTTCAGAAAGATTCGATCACACAATTGAACGATGTACGCTGATGACAGTCAAACAGTTGTTTTTTGCTATTTTTTTCTTTTTTTCATCATTCAATGGGACGTAACTCTAAGATTAATGATCCGATATGCCCAATGTTCGAACTCGTACGATTTTTTATCCATGTCGACCTTATTTGCAAATAACAGGAAGATCCGATTAAAATTGAACAAATCATCCGGACAAGGTCAAACATGGGCCTTTTGAGCTCTCAAGGGCAAATAACTCGAATGCTGATGATCAGTCTGATGATCAGGTTTAGCCAGTTTTCGAACTCTTCCAAGATTTCATTCATATTCACCTTCCCTACTGAGAAAGCTCTGGTTTTCTGATGGACAAATGGCGTTCCGCCGGATTCTACTGGCCCACTGAAAAGACCAGGAGAATTTTTAAGAAGTTATTCTAGTGTCACTGGAATTCCAGTGGAATGCCCTTGAGCAGTTTTCCACTGACACTACAGTTAAATGTGTCATACCACTTCCAAAGGAATACAAATAAAAACTCAATTCCATTCCAGTGGAACAGAAGACAGTTAAATGGAATTCCGCTGACCACTTACCAACGTCAATGATTGTTGATGAATTCTTTTAGTAAATTACGTATTGCATTGTCATCAAGGCGTATGCTACATTGTACATTTTTTATACTAATGTTGTTTGTTGATAATTTTATAAATCACTGTATCCAATTATAACTCTTTCTAGTATTGCGATTGCATTCTTCATATTAAAATTAATAAAATAACACCAAAAAATGTCTAAGTGAAAGAAATATTAGTAAGATATTATTTCGTTGCAATACGATATGAATTCCACTGGTATTCATTGGAAACATGTATGATAAGTGTGATCTCCCTTAGTATAATAAGGATGATCTCCCTTTGAAAGTATAGCGGCAAAACCATTTAGAGCCAACATTTGTCACTGATAAAAATCTTTAAATATCCGAAATTGTTTGTTTGTTTTAGCTGTAGTAAGTTTTCTAAAGCTAACTTAATTAATTTGCCTAAGAATATCACGGAAATTCCAGAGAAAAAATCAGGAGGGTTATCTGCAAGTTATGGAACATCCGATCAAAAGTAAACAAATAATCTTCTGGAAAAGGTCAAATATGGACTTTTTGAGCTCTCGAGAGTAAGTAACTCTAAGATAATTGATCCGAGCTGGCCAGTTTTCAAAATCCTACTGAATGTTATCCATGTCTATCAGGTTACAGGAAATTCAGATCAAAACTGAACAAGTTATTCTTGGGAAAAAGGTCAAATATGGTCCTCTTGAGCAATCAAGGGCAAATAAGTTTAAGACTGATGGTCCGATCTGGACAGGTTTTTCCAAAATCATCCAATATGTTCTCCATATCTATCTTATTTCCAAATAACAGGCAGATCTAATCAAAATCGAATAAGTTTTCGTCCTGACAGGTCAAATATGGGCAATTTTGAGCACGCGAGGGCAAATAACTAAGATTAATGATTCGATCTGGCTAATTTTCAGTCGTCTCAGATTTCATACATATCCACCTTTTCTGCAAGAACAGATCCTTAATAAGTTATTGTTTAGACAAGGTCAAATAAGGACTTTCTTTATCACTCAAGGGCAATTAACTCCAGGATTAATAATCCGATCTGGCCATTTTTAGTATTCTTTCGAGATTTTGTCCATTTTCACTTATTTGTAAGCTACAGGAAGATCCAATCCAGACTGATCATGTTATTTTCAAACAAGGTCAAATATGGGCGTTTTGATCACTTAAGGGCAAAGTACTCTAAGATTAATGATCCGATCTGGCCAGTTTTTGAACTCATCTTTCATCTATATCTTCATAATCAGCAAGTTTGATCGACTTTTGTTTAACAAGAAGCATAAGGGATTCGATTTGTTCATCTGAATAAAACAGCTTTTGCATATCTGCAGATGCAAATTATTCTCCCAGTAGTGCTTCAGCAACTAGGACAGAAATTTGACCGTGTCCTAAAAAGGTCAAAGGTTATTGTATGATCGTCATTTGTATAAGCTAAGTAAACCTTGCGTCTCCGCCGCTATATACCAAGATTAACCCTCAAAGCTTTCTTGATTATGAAGAAGACTTTAAGGCTTTTTACTATATATGGGCATGGTGGCCATCATGTCTAATAGTGCAGAACCATTTGAAAAAAAAAAAAAAAAAAAAAAAAAAAATACATATATAGCCCAAGAGCAAGGGCAGATAACCCCCCTACACACACACACACACACACACACACACACACACACACACCGGGAGAACATTTTGATTGTCACTAAAAGTTTAATAACTACTTTAATCAAACGTTATAAGTTTAACCATTAGTCTTTTATACATTATGAGAAAATGATTCTTCTAGATTCTGCATGGTGATACGAATTTGACCTTCACGTATAAACGGTCAAAGGTCATCCAAGGACATTCCTTTGAACAAACTTGGTAGAAATAGAGTCCCCAATGCTACATACCGAGCTTTCTTGGTTCTGGAGAAGAAGATTTGTAAGTGTTGTTTTACCATATATTGGCATGGTGGCCTTCTTGTTTAATGTTGCAGAACCATTTGAACAAATTGACAATACCCGTTCGACAGAAGGCGTCTTGTTAAATCTGGTGAAAATTGAACCAGCTGTTTCAGGGGAGAGGACTTTTAAATATTATGCGATTTTATAAACGTAAAAAGCCCTGGGACAAGGGCAGATAAATCGTAGGACAAATTTTGATTTGAACTAAAAGGGTTTGCTGTTCTTATCATACATTTTTTCAACCATTTGCCTTTAATACTTTTTCAGAACATGATTTTTTAATAATATCCCCATATAAATTCATAAATTCATCGGGATGCAAATTTGACCTGACTGTAAAGAGGTCAACGGTCAATCTTGGGTCATCGTTTGAACAAGCTTGGTAATCCTTGTGTCTCCATTGCTAAATACATGTACCAAGCTTTTTTTTTTTTTTTTTTTTTTTTTTTTTTTTCTGGAGAAGGAGATTTTAAAATGTTTTGCAATATATGGACATGGCGGCCATCTTACTAAACGTGACAATTTATATAATTTTTCAATTCGACAGCAGGCTCCACATGAACTTTGAAGAAAATTTGCTAGAGGGTTTCTGAGGAGAAATCAGCTAAAGTGAAGACAGGCGGGTGGACGATGGACGCGGAGTGATCACAATAGCTCATCCTGCGCCAAACAAGCACAAATCGAACAAACGTACGAAAAGCACTCAGATTAGCTCCCTCTTCCCCACGCGATGCTAAAAGGACTGAAAAACACGATAAAAAACAACACAAGGTTTAATATAAAACAAATCACCTTGAAAAATAAACCACAAAGCAACAAATAGGAAGACAAACACAGGGACCACCGCCTTAGAACGGTCAGAAGAGTAAAAAAAAGGTAAGAGAAAAGTCCAGGGAGTGCCACAATCACAAACCGCAGCCCTTCCCAGACCCCAAGAAGAAGAGCAAACCGACAAATCCAAATAAGCACAAATCGAACAAACGTACGAAAAGCACTAAGATTAGCTATCTCTTCCCCAAGCGAGGTAATCGCAATACTAAAAGGACTGAAAAAACAAAAGAACAAAATGACACATGAAAAGACATACAACAAATCGCCTCGTAGAATAAACCACAAAGCAACAAAGAGTAAGACTAACACCGGGACCACCGCCTTAGAACGGTCAGTAGAGTAAATTACCTGGGGTTTAAAGCACTTTTACAGCTAGCTAACTTCACCCTGGGTCCCGATGCTACTCTTAATACAGAAACACATAAAAATTCGGTTCGCATAGGGCTCCCAACTCAGTCAATGCATCAAAGCGAAACCACAAAAATCAAATTAATCACTATAATAAACAAAGACGAGTACTCATGGCTAATTCTACTGTATGCCAGAGTAAATGAAAAGCAATAGTTGAACCACGGCGGGCCAAGCCAAAGACATATCGTCAAGCCCAAACCCACTGGTTAAAGTTTTACGAAGAGGCCGTCATTGGGTCTGACGCCCGAACCGCCGTCGTGCAACTAATGTGTGAAGCATAGCCATCAACAATGATTGGGTTGACAACTAGGCATGCAGTCTGCCGCATAATATCCAGGCTATAGCCAATTCTTTTATAACGGTTAATAAGTTTTCTGAATTGCTCCGAAAAGTAAGATTTACCTACAATTTTTCTAAATCTGTACACTAAGTCACCGTAAAATTCTGGTTCCGATATACCTTGTTGTAGAAGTGTTTTCAGACTGACGCTATATTTTTCTAACAAGGCACTGTGTCTGCGATAAATTTTGAAAACGCCTTACGAAGTTTAAAATAACGATAGCCCTGCCTAAGGAGTTTGGCAGTAAGGGTTTTATTACGGTAGTTAAAGTCATTAAGATTTGAAGAAGCTCTGGCGAATCTAATAAGTTGAGATATGTATACCCCATATGAGGTACGCCGGGGGACATCGCCATCCAGAAAAGGGAAATTGACTATATCAAAATCAAAATCGTCTCGTTTATCATACATTTTGGGGGAAACTGTACCACTAGAAATACATAGATTCAAATCCAAAAAAGGTGCCTCGGTATCGGAAGAATTTGCTCTATTTAATTGGAGTTCCGTAGGGTATATCCGTCCACCATTTGGTCAAAGTAAATATTGTCAATATTTTATAAATCATCAAGGTATCTTGAAGTTGAATTGAAAGCCTAAATAATGTCAGCACCAGTGTGTGTGTGTGTGGGGGGGGGGGGGGGGAGCCGGGGGCGGGGGGGGGGGGGAGGGTGTTAAAGCACTTTTACAGCAAGACAGATTCACCCTAGGTCCCTATGCTACTCTTAATGCAGAAATACGTAAAAATTCGGTTCGCATAAAGGCTCCCAACTCAGTCAATGCATCAAAGCGAAAACATAAAGATCAAATTAATCACTATAATAAACAAAAAGGAGTACTCGTGGCTTATTCTACTGTATGCCAGAGTAAATGAAAATCAATAGTTAAACCACGGCGGGCCAAGCTAAAGCTAATCGTCGAGCCCCAACCCACTGGTTAAAGATTTACGAAGACGCCACCATTGAGTCTGAGGCCCGAACTGCCGTCGTGCAATTAAAAAGTGAAGTATAGCCATCAACAATGTTTGGGTTGACAAATAGGCATGCAATCTGCCGTATAATATCCAGGCTATAAGCTATACTTTCATAACAGTTAATTAGTTTTCTGAATTTCTCTGAACGATTTTCCTACAAATCTGTATACTAAGTCACCGTAAAATTCGGGTTCCGATATACCTGGTTGCAAAAATGTTTTCAGACTGACACTATATTTTTCTACCAAGGCTTTATGTTTGCAATAGAATCTCGAAAACGTCTTACGACGTTTAAAATAACGATAGCCCTGTTTAAGATATTTGGCAGTAAGGTCTTTATCACGCCAATTCAAAAAAAGGTAAGAGAAAAGTCCAAAGAGTGCCACAATCACTCCCAACGCCATTCCTAGACCCCAAGAGGAAAAGGAACCCTCACTAAGATTTGAAGAAATTCTGGCGAACCTAATAACTTGAGATATGTATACCCAATATGAGATACGCCGGGGGACATCGCCATCCAGAAAAGTAAAACTGACTATATCAAAATCAAAATGGACAATATTTTACCCATTATAAGTCTATAGAAGTTTTGTGTTGCTATGGAAACCACAAGACTGACCCACTGGTCTGTCTTGGAGACATTCAAGTTTGAAAGTATGGACGACCCAAGCCTATGCTATTAGCTTACATGTGCCGTTGCCCAACATACAAAGCAAGTGCATGTATTAAGAAGCCCGGGAAGTCATGTATCTCCAATAAACCTAGGTAAGTCCAAGGTGTACATACTGTTTCCAGTTCCAAGTTAATGCTTTTGATTTATATGGTTGATTTATGCGGTACAGTATGTCCATCTTTTTTTTTCTGGTATGGTAAAGGACAGTTAGGTTCGACGGTCCTAGCATTTGCAAAATGCACATGCAAAACACTCGCGAGACATCCGCACAATCCTGTATCTGTCTCGGATTTATGAGTGCGATAGCATGACCACGCGTGAGGCAGTAAACTTTTGTGAGAGAAGAATTGAATGTCCATTTGTTTTCTTTAAAAGTAGCGATAACAAGCCATTTTTTAAATTTTAGAACTTCACAAATCTAACAACACAGGCTTAATCCAAGACAAAGAGAATGCTGTTTAAATCATTAAATTTATCAATGAATAAAAAAGTTACTCCGGTGTAGAAAAAAAAAAAAAAAAAAAAAAAAAAAAAAAAAGCCGACAAATTGTGTCTGTCATAAAACGATCTACACAAAACACATCCTCGCCAAATACGGCGATATTTTAACTCAAAGTTGACCGATCTTCAAACGGGGTCCTTCTGACCTTGTTGACAGCCGAATATATTCAAATATTTATAATGTAGCAGCGTTTGAAAATATTAGGCCTAGCGTGATTGAATGATTTTTTTTTATGAATATTCAGTTAGCTATCATCGCACGGTTACAGCAGCCATTTTGTCAATGGCGACATGCTCGCGGATGAAAGGCTATTCTCAACACTCTCAAAAGTACTCACTTTGTGAACCTGATTACTTCCTTTTTGCTGTGTGTGTTTACCTTTCAAACAAAGAACAAAGAGGCCACAAGTTTGAATTAATGACCAGTGATACGTACAGAAAATCGCATATAGCAATGTAATCTACAAACAACTATAAAACGATTATAAATGGCCTTTCGCTGAGCGCAATTAACTAATTAAAAACATTGTATAAAAAAGTTTGGACTCCCAACTCGCGCGAAAAAGAAACCCTTGGTATCAATGTGACGCGCGAAATTTCCTGGTATCACTCGCAAAATTATTCATAACTCTCGAGACTGTCATGCGAGACACTCGCAAAAAAGGTAAGAGAAAAGTCCAGGGAGTGCCACAATCACAAACCGCAGCCCTTCCCACCCCCAAGACCCCAAGTCCCGCGCAAATGATACACACAATTAATAAGAAAAGGATTATTTTTCCCGCAAAATGCGAGATTAATTGAACCTTTCCGTGACCTGTACTGTAGGCAAGATGGGTCAGTAATGAAGCCCTGTCACAGGTACACAGACTCTGAAAGTTCTATATGGAGGATATATATAATATTGGGACAATATCATTCTGATTCCCGCAAAAAACAAATGTGGTTTAGGCAATTCTGATGGCTACTAAGAAAGTAATGTTTAATAGAAAAAGAGGACCAAGGTGGTACTATATCACTCATATGAGTACCTAATATCGGTATCCAGGGGCAAATGCAGAGAGTACCAAGGAAACATTTTGCATTCATCACTTCATCACTTTTCCTATATGCATGTATATGCAAAGTTAGCCTTGCCTGAAAAGGGTCAAAGAACAACCCAAGATTACCATAAGAATACAGTTGGTAGAACATCCATCCATGATAATTTGTACCGTGACTCCGCCTCAAAGGGTTCGTCGCTATAAAGAAGAGCATTCTTACATGGGTTTTATCAACTATGTATATGGCAGCCAGGATCCTGACCTTTTGAATCAAACTCTAATCTCACAGTAGACTTCACACGAAAATTTGTAAAAAAAATATGACTTTCTGCTCTCAGAAGTTATTTGTAGAATAACTGATTTTATATTTGAAAATAACCCAGAGCCAGAGCTATAACCTATACTGGATAAAGCATTTACTTTTAAAGGAACGTTTTTTTCTGCTCAGATCATACATATGTTAAGTTTCTACTATTGAAATCTTTAAATAGGAAATTGACCTTTCAAAATTTTCTCCATTAAAATGCGTCTAAAAGCTAATCTGACTGTGCCATAATAAGGTTAAAGGTCAACCAAGAACAATAATTAGAACTCTTGATAATTATATACGAAGATCGTGCTAAACGATTTCTTGGTTCTGAAGAAAGAGATTATTAAGTATTTTTTTATCATATATTACAGGCCATCTTTGTCAATGGTCAATTGGTCAGTCCTCAAGGATTGTTCTTGCAATTGTTTTTCACCGTTCTGTTTACTTGACATCATTTTGTCCTTTTTTCCCTTTGGTGTCTTGAAACGGAAGGTGTTGGGTAATTGTATCGATTCCTGATCATATGCCTTCTTTTGTATCAAGGGTGTGTGTCTGTGTCGTTTGGTGGCTTTAAAAGGTCTCCCTGTACATTTATTTACTGTTTCTATCATTTCAAACCTCAAGGATGTTGTTGCAACTGCTTTTAACCGTTCCTTTTACTTGACATCTTTTTTTGTCATACTTTCACTTTGGTATCATGGAACAGAAGGTGTTGGGTAATTGTATCGATTCCTGATCATTGCCTTCCTTTATATTCAATATGAAATTTGGTGAAATCTGGCAAAGCAGTTTCAAATGGGAATATGTTCAAATATGTTATTATTTCATACACGCATATAACCATGTGACAAGAGCAGATGACACACGGGGGATAAAATTATTATTGTGATATAGCGTTTTTTCACGTAAATCATATATTGTAAGTTTCGACCAATATACTTTAATACATTCTGAGAAAACGACTTTTCAACACTTCCCCTGTACAAATGTATAGCAAAGTAAATTTCATCATTTTACTCGTAATAAATTGGTAGATCTTGCATCTCAGATGCTTTATACCAATGTTCAGACTTCATTTACTCTGACATATACAGTAGATTTAGCCATGTGTACTCGTCTTTGTTCAATATATTATAGTTATTAATTTGATTTTTAAGGTTTTCTCTTTGATGCATTGCCTGAGTTGGGAGCCTTTATGCGAACCGAATTTTTATGTCTTTCTGTATTAAGAGTAGAATCGGGACCCAGGGTGGTTGGCTTGCTGTAAAAGTACTTAAACCACCCCTACCCCCCTCGGTGGTTTACTCTACTGACCGTTCTAAGGCGGTGGTCCCGGTCGTAGTCTTACTCTTTGTTGCTTTGTGGTTTATTCTATGAGGCGATTTGTTTTATGTCTTACATTGTGTCATTTTGTTCTTGTGTTTTTCAGTCATTTTAGCATTGCGATTACCTCGCTTGGGGAAGAGAGAGCTAATCCTAGTGCTTTTCGTACGTTTGTTCGATGTGTTGCGGTTTGTGATTGTGGCACTCCCTGGAATTTTCTTTTACCTTTTTTAAATTAAAGCTTTCTTGCCTCAGAAGAAGAAAAAAAAATACGTTGTTTTACCATATAAGGTAATGGCAGTCAAATTGGTCAATGAAGCACGACCATTTGAACAACTCATAATTCTACATCCACAGAATGCGCCACAAGAAATTAGGTTCAGCAATTTTAGAGAAGTTGTTTAAATTTGATTGATTGTATACATGTTTAGCCAGGGCATGGACAGATTACCCTGGGATATAATTTTCATTAGTTGAAACCACAAGGGTTGACTATTTTGGTAGATCTATCAAGGTTCATCATTGAATAAATTTGGGGAAGAGAATGCCCCAAACCTGTATACCAAGATTCAGCCTCAAAGCTTTCTTCGTCCCAGAGAAGCATTTTTCAGTGGTTTTTAATAGTGTTGTCGTGATCATCAGTTATGATTGATTATTAATCTTTTACGCGTAACTGATAACTGAATGCACTCTCACAGCCGACTAATCAGAAAATTTTATTTTTAGGAACGTAGTGTTTTATTTATTTATTTTTATCTTTTTTTTTTTTTTTCTTTTTTTTTTTTTTAAATTTTATTTATTTATTTTTGTTTTCACTTTTTATTTCACCAGGTAAAGAAAATAGTAATGCTAAGCTGTCTACTAAGGTCATTTAATAAGGATGAAGAAATTTGACAAGGTGACCATGATGGTCTTATATCGCTTACCTGAGCAAACTGATTTGCATACTTACTAATGAAGTTTCACTCAAGTCATCGCTTTAAATTATCTTTATAGATTTTATGTTCAAGAGTGACATGATGGTCCTATAAAATTGAGTAGCAATGCCGTAAACGGCACGCAGTCCCTCATTTTTATCCGCTCTTCAAACTTTCTATTTTTATCCGATCTTCAAAATTTCTATATAGATGTATAGGGAAACTAAGTCCCGCTCCTTATGGCCACGTGTTTTAGAGAATCATGATGGCTTGAATAATCTTAGTAGAGGGTCACCAAAGAAATATATCTGCCAAATTATATTGAAATCGGGCAGGCGGTTTCTGAGAAGACGATTTTGAAACTTTTTTAAACCAAACAAACACAAATCGAACAAACGTAAGAAAAATGAATAAGATTAGCACTCTCTTACCTAAACGAGGTAGTCGCAATGCTCAAAGGACTGAAAAACACAAGGCAAAACTTAAAACATAACAAAAATAACACCAGGCAAAACTTAAAACTTAAAACAAATCGCCTCATAGAATAAACCTCAAAGCAACAGAGAGTGCACTAACACCGGGACCACCGCCTTAGAATGGCAAGTAGAGTAAACCACCGGGGTGGGAGGTAGGGTGGTGGTGTTTAAAGCCAACTTCACCCTGGGTCCAGATGCTAATCTTTATACAGAAATGTATAAAACAAAATCGGTTCGCACTTACGCTCCCAACTCAGTCAATGCATCAAACAAAAAACACAAAACAAATTGATCACGATGATAAACAAAGACGAGTTCTAATGGCTAATTCTACTGTGTGGCAGAGTAAATGAAAACCAATAGTTGAACCAAGGCGGGCCAAGCCAAAGACATATCGTCAAGAAAGTTTCAGCCATTAGTCTATAATATGTTCTGAGAAAATGGCATTTGAACATTTTCCCCGTACAGACCTTGCTGTAAAAAGATCAATCTTCCACCATCATTTGTACAAATTTGGTAGACCTTGAGTCCCCAATGCTACATACCAAGATTCAGCATAAAAGCGTTTTTGATTCTGGCGAAGAAGATTTTTAAGTTTTTTTTACCTCATATGGGCATGGCGGCCATCTTGTCCTATAGCGCAGAACCATTCGAACAAATTGTCTAAACCTTTTGGAAAGCCCCATGTAAAATATGGCAAATTTGCTCAAGAGGTATCAGAGAAGAAGACATATAAAATCAAGATTGCGGCTATGATTGCCATCTTTGCTTTCCGATCGGCACAATCTTAGCAATTTTCGATCAAAAGGTCATCTTGTTGCTACAGTCGCTAAAGTGTTAGTTTTAAATTAAATCGCACAATGATTCAGGAAGATAAGTAAAAATTGTTTATTGTTTTAAGATGGCGGCTGCAGCGGCCATCTTGGAATACTGATCGTCAAAACTTTATATAAACATATCTATATTATATACTTGATCTACTTTACATTCTGTTGCTACCATGTAAGTTGCAGTTCATTTCGCCCAACGGTTCTTGAGCAGACGACAAAAATCGATTTTCAAGATGGCGGCTGTGGTGGCTATTTTAGAGTTCCAATCGGTACAATTTTACTTATTTTTCATCTACTTGTTAACCTAATGTTACATCGTAAGTATCAATTTCATTCGCGTGGATTGCGAGATGTCAAAAACAGATTTTCAAGATGGCGGCTGTGGAGGCCATCTTGGATTTCCGATCTACACGATTTTATTTCATTTCAATCCTTAAGTCGTCCTGTTGCTACAGTGTAAGTTTTGGCTCAAATCGTCCAAAGATTTGGGAAGAGCTGTCAAGAATTAATTTTCAAGATGGCGGCAGTGGCGGTTATCTTGGATTTTTGATCGCCCCTGTTTTAGCCATTTGTGTCTACTAGGCGCCCCGGTGCATTTCATCATGTTTCAACTCAACTGGATCATAATCTGTATAGGATATATCCAAAATATGAAATCTCAACATTTTTTTCAATATAAATGTACAGGGCCGATGCAAATGTATAGGGGCGCAAATTTGAACCTGCCCTAAAAGGATCAAACGTCCAGGTAGGACCATCATTTTAGCAATTTTTGTAAACCTCGTATCCCCGATGATCTGTGCGAAGATTAGGCACCAAGGCTTGCTTTGCTCATGGGCCGCGACCATTTTAGCTGTTTTATTCTCCCGCCCTAAAGAGACTCCAAATAAAAGTTGAGCAACATTGGCCCAGCGGCTTCAGAGGAGACGTCGTTTGAAATTCTCAACATTTTCCCATGCAAATGTATGGGGCCCATACAAATGCATAGGGAAGCAAACTTGACCTTGCCGTAAAAAGATCAAACGTCACTGTACGACCATACTTTTAGCAAGTTTGGTAGACTTTCTGTTTTCGATGGTTTGTGCAAAGATCCAGTCCCAAGGCGTCCTTAGTTTTGGAAAAGAAATTTTTCAAAGGGTTTTACTATATAAGGGCAGGGCGGCCATCTTGTTCAACGGACCGCGACCGTTTTAGCAATCTTTCTTTCCCCCAACCTAAGGAGGCTCCATATGAGAACTGAACAAAATTGGTTCAGCGACTTTAGAGTAGTAGTCGTTTGAAAATGTTAACGGACGGACGGACGCAAGCACAACGGACAAAATGTTATCACTATAGCTCATCCTGCGCATATCTCAGGAGAGCTCAAACTTAGCCTGAAAGAAGCACCAGATAAGGCATTTTTTTCGACTGAAAAGTACGGAATGATTCTTATTTATCGACAAAAATATATAAATGTTGTGGGTACTCATTAGAAGCGCCTCAGCGAGGTACTTCTAATGGGTACTCATAACATATGAGAATTAGAACAAAATATTATGTGGATACACCGTCTGACCTGGAGTTATGAATAAGTACTTGAAGAGGGCAGAAATAAAAATCAGTGTTTTTGCTACAAAAAAGGTAAGAGAAAAGTCCAGGGAGTGCCACAATCACAAACCGGAGCCCTTCCAAGACCCCAAGAGGAAGAGGAAACCGACAAATCTAAACAAGCACAAACCGAACAAACGTACGAAAAGCACTAAGATTAACTCTCTCTTCCCCAAGCGAGGTAATCGCAATACTAAAATGACTGAAAAACACAAGAACAAAATGACACACGGAAAGACATACAACAAATCGCCTCGTAGAATAAACCACATAGTAACAAAGAGTAAGACTAACACCGGGACCACCGCCTTAGAACGGTCGGTAGAGCAAACCACCGGGGGGGGGGGGGTGTTTAAAGCACTTTTACAGCTAGCTAACTTCACCCTGGGTCCCGTTGCTACTCTTAATACAGAAATACATAAAAATTCGGTTCGCATAAAGGCTCCCAACTCAGTCAATGCATCAAAGCGAAAACATAAAAATCAAATTAATCACTATAATAAACAAAGACGAGTACTCATGGCTAATTCTACTGTATGCCAGAGTAAATGAAAACCAATAGTTGAACCACGGCGGGCCAAGCCAAAGACATATCGTCAAGCCCAAACCCACTGGTTAAAGTTTTACGAAGAGGCCGTCATTGAGTCTGAGGCCCGAACCGCCGTCGTGCAATTAAAGAGTGAAGCATAGCCATCAACAATTATTGGGTTGACAACTAGGCATGCAGTCTGCCGCATAATATCCAGGCTATAGCCAATTCTTTTATAACGGTTAATAAGTTTTCTGAATTGCTCCGAAAAGTTAGATTTACCTACAATTTTTTTAAATCTGTACACTAAGTCACCGTAAAATTCGGGTTCCGATATACCTTGTTGCAGAAGTGTTTTCAGACTGACGCTATATTTTTCTAACAAGGCACTGCGTCTGCGATAAAATTTCGAAAACGCCTTACGAAGTTTAAAATAACGATAGCCCTGCCTAAGAAATTTGGCAGTAAGGGCTTTATTACGGTAGTTAAAGTCATTAAGATTTGAAGAAGCTCTGGCGAATCTTATAAGTTGAGATATGTATACACCATATGAGGTACGCCGGGGGACATCACAAGTCGATTATCAGTCGATGGTCTTTTAGTTTTACAAAACCGATGATCAGCTTTAAAATTCAGGCCAATTCCCAACAATTTATTTTACAATATATGGGCATGGCAGCCACCTTAGTTAGCGGAGTATAACCATTTGACCAAACTAAATATCTTTAATATGATGCACATGAAATATGGTAAAAATGAGCAAAGCGATTTCATAGAAGAAATCATTTTACGATTACATGATATAATACATTTATGTAGTCCAGGGGCAAGGGCAGTGTGGGGAGAGGGGGTGGGTAGAATTTTAATTGTGACTTAAATGTTTTGCTACCGTGGTTATCAGTTGTAAGGCTCAACCATTAGTCCAAAAGAAAAAAAGTGAATAAGCATTGCTTATAAGATACCCCCCGCAACATAATGGTCGATATAAATATCAGCTCTGTTCAGAATATTAAAAATTTCTATAGCAACAACGGTCTCTTCGTAAAACTTTAACCAGTGGGTTGGGGCTTGATGATATGTCTTTGGCTTAGCCCGCCGTGGTTCAACTATTGGTTTTCATTTACTCTGGCATACAGTAGAATTAGCCATGAGTACTCGTCTTTGTTTATTTTAGTGACTAATTTGATTTTTATGTTTTCGCTTTGATACATTGACTGAGTTTAGAGCCTTTATGCGAACCGAATTTTATGTGTTTCTGTATTAAGAGTAGCATCTGGACCCAGGGTGAAGTTAGCTAGCTGTAAAAGTGCTTTTAACCCCCCGGTGGTTTGCTCTACTGACCGTTCTAAGGCGGTTGTCCCGGTGTTAGTCTTACTGTTTGTTGCTTTGTGGTTTATTCTACGAGGCGATTTGTTGTATGTCGTTCCGTGTGTCATTTTGTTCTTGTGTTTCTCAGTCCTTTTAGTATTGCGATTACCTCGCTTGGGGAAGAGAGAGAGCTAATCTTAGTGCTTTTCGTACGTTTGTTCGGTTTGTGCTTGTTTGGATTTGTCGGTTTCCTCTTCCTCTTGGGGTCTGGGAAGAGCTGCGGTTTGTTATTGTGGCACTCTCTGGACTTTTCTCTTACCTTTTTTTTTTTTTTTTTTTTTTTTTTTTTTTGATCATTTAAACATTCATGCAAAATATTACAAGATTCTTAAAATTATGAAGCAAGAACGACAGGAAAAACAAAAGTGTTACGACATTTAAGAATTACAAAGGGGAAAAACTATCAGTATTTTTCCCTTGACCCTTTTTTTCTGTAGCAGCAACATCTCATGAATATCAACATTTATGCAAACTAGCATGCGTAAATGCCCTATCAGCACATTTTTAATATACATAAACTGAAAAAAAATATAATGCTTTACTAGCTAAAAGACATCCTTGTAGACTTTGCTAATGTTGTTTCAGCCCTTTATCAGGTCAATGTCACCAAAATCTAATAAGGGTCATTTAAAGAATCTTTAAAATGTAATTATCTTGAAAATGAGGTCAAGGTCACAAAAATCTAATCATTTCTTTTCCATGTCCTAACGGTATGTCTGCTAGTTTGTTAAAATTCCAGCCATTGGTTCGATACAGTATGCATACAAGCTTTTTTCTATCAAAATTTGAGTTCAAAGCGCTGTTGTGACCTTGAAAAGGAGGTAAAGGTCACCAAAATATAATCATTTCTTTCCCCTATCCCAATGATATATCTGTGCTAGTTTGATCCAATTCCATCTATTGATGAGAAAGAGTGCATACAAGACCCACTTATTGAGTATTTATAATGTAGTGACCTTTAAAATAAGATCAAGGTCACCAAAATCTAATCACTTCTTTCCCCCATCCTGATGATGTATCTGTGCTAGATTGGTCAAATCCCAGCAATTGGTTAAAGAGATAGTATGCACACAAACTTTTTACTGCATTAACATGTTCACTTTTTGAGTATTTATAATGTAGTGACCTTGAAAATAAGGTCAAGGTCACCAAAATCTAATCACTCCTTTTCCCTATCCTGATGATGTATCTGTGCTAGTTTGATCAAATTCCAGCCATTGGTTAAAGAGATAATGTGCACATAAACTTTTTACTGCATTAACAAGGCTCGCTTTTTTGAGTATTTATAGTGAAGTGACCTTGAAAATAAATTCAAGGGTTCCAAAATCAAATAACTTATTTGCTTATTCTTATGATGTATCTGTGCTAGTTCAGTTTACTTCCAGCCATTGGTTAAAGAGACATTGTACACACAAACGGATTACTTCATTAACAAGGCTCTTTTTTGAGTATTTATAATGTAGTGACCTTGAAAATAAGGTAAAAGTCACCAAAGTCTAATTACTTCTTTCCCTTATCCTGGTGATGTATCTATGCTAGTTTGGTCAAATTTCATCCATTGCTTAAAGAGATAATGTGCACACAAACTTTTTACTGCATTAACAAGGCTCGCTTTTTTGAGAATTTATAGTGTAGTGACCTTGAAAATAAAGGCAAGGTCACTAAAATCTAATCACTTCTTTGCCCCATCCTTATGATTTATCTGTGCTTGTTCGGTACAATTCCAGTCATTGGTTAAAGAGATATACACACAAGCTTTTTACTTCATTAACAAGGCTCCTTTAGGCTCCTTTTTGAGTATTTATAATGTAGTGACCTTGATACTAAGGTCAAGGTCACCAAAATCTAATCTTCTTTCCCACATACTGATGATGTATCTGTGCTAGTTTGGCCAAATTTCATCCGTTGGTTAAAGAGATAATGTACACACAAACTTTTTACTGCATTAACAAAGCCTATTTCTTTGAGTATTTATAGTGTATTGACCTTGTAAATAAGATCAAGGTCACCAAAATCTAATCACTTCTTTGCCCCATCCTTGTGATGTATCTGTGTTAGTTTGGTCAAATTCCAGCCATTGTTTAAAGAGATATTGTGCACACAAACTGTTTACTTCATTAACTATGATCCTTTAGGCTCCTTTTTGAGTATTTATAATGTAGTAACCTTGAAAATAATGTCAAGGTCTCCAAAATCTAAACACTTCTTCCCCTTATTCAGATGACGTATCTAGTTTGGTCAGATTCCAGCTATTGGTTAACGAGATAGTGGGCACACAATCTTTTTTCTGCCTTTTTTTTCTGCATAAAGAATTTTTTTTTACAAAGGGAAATAACTCCAAGAGAAATGTCCCCTAGCCCTTACTTTCTCTAATGTAGGTACATCTTATTAATATCAATGTGTCTGCAGAAGCTGATGAATATCCATTACTGCTTTTTCAAGATATTAAGAAAAAAAACAGCGTCGCGGACGGACAGACGGACGGACGGACAACATTATACCCCCCCCCCCAAAAAAAAAAAATCAAAGTTTGGGGGGGGGGGGGGGGGTATAAATATATTTTAAGAAACTGATTTTCTAACTTTCAAAATTTTCCCCATATATATGACTAGGGAAATTTGATCTTGATATAAAAAGGTCAAAGGTCAATCTTGGACCATAGTGTAAATAAGTTTGGTAGATATCGCGTCCTAAATGCTATATACCAAGATTTAACCTCAAAGCTTTATTGACTCTGGAAATGACGATTTTAAAACATATATGATCATGATGGCTATCACAATAAATCAAGCGAGACAATTTGAACAACCTTTTGTTCCCCCAACTTAAGTATGAAGCTCCGTATGAAATTTGATATAATTGGCTCAAATACCTTTCGAGATGTCACTTAAAAAGTTGGACATCAGAAGTTGGAAGACAGACAAAATTTTATGAAATCTGATCATCCTGAGTCTCCGGCTCAGATAATAAACAAGAGGACCATGGTGGTCTTTAACGTTCACCTGTGCTGAAAATTAGATCAAGGTCGCTCAATGTGTACAACATTCATTAAAATGGAAGGGCAAAACTCTAAACATATTCTTGTCCCCGCACCTGCAAGTTTAAGGAAGCTCCAATTAAACCCGATAAAATTTGCAGCAAACAAGGGACAATTTTTTTTTTTTTTTTTTTTTTTAAGTTTACCAAAGTCCATTTCATATGCAGGAATATTCTATCAAAACTGAAGCAGCTATATTCTGTAGGGTATTTTTATCAGTCAAGGGCCATGTAAAGCGAGCTTAAAAAATGGACTTTGTCGCACACTGTCAATATTATTCATGAATCTATTAGATATAATTCTAACATAACTGCTTCCAGGTACACGACGATTTGATCAAAACTGTATGAGCTTTGTACAAATTTCAACACATTTAATATTTTGTGCATTGTAACTTAAAGTTATACCTGCTGCTTCACCTCATGGTCTTACTATGCAATAACTTTCAACTTGATAGATTAAAATTGTCCGGAAGTGGTTGTGTGTGAGCTATCTTGAAGAGTAATAATTATATCAGATTTTGGCGTACTGTAACCTCGAAAAAGTTCAACCGAAACTGTAGAATTAGTTATCTAGAAACCATGTCATATCTAACAACTCTTAAAAATAGTGAAAACTATCAAAATTGTGTGTATTGTATCATCAAAATAATATGCCCTGTACCATTTCATGGTCGAAATGCCCACCAAGTTTCAATCCGATTTAATAAAAACTGTAGTAGGAGTTCGCCGGCGATAAATTCACATCTGAACGATATTTAAAGCAATAAACGTTAGTGTACTGTAACCTCAATATGACATGTAATGTACCATCTCATAGTCTAGCTGTCCACTAAGTTTCAAACTCATTCGATGAAACCGTCATGTCCGAAAACTCTTAAAAATGATAATTCCGCCAAAATAATGTTTACTTCAACCTTAAAACAGTATGCGATGTATCACCTTATGGTCTAAATGTCTATCAGGGTTAAACATAATCCTAGATGTAAGATTCAAGAAGACATTATCGAAACTGAACGACTTATGCTTATGACAAGGTTAGGTTTAAGCAATCAAGAAGACGTAACTCTAAAAACATAATCTGATCTGGACAGTTTTTTTAATTCATCAAAGACTTCATCCATGTTCAGATTTAAATACCTGCAAGGTTTGACATGAAAGTCTAATATAGGCTTCTGCAACAATCAAGGTAACCTGTCTCTAAGACAAATGATTCGATTTTGCCAGATTTTGAATTCATCCAAAATTGAATCCATGCCCATCTTATCTGCAAGTTTCTGGAAGATCTGATCAAACCTGAACGAGTTATTCTGAAGGCAAAGTCAAACAGAGGCTTTTTTCAGCAGTCAAGGGCACGTAACTATAAGATTATTAGTCTGATCTGGCCACTTGTTTTAATTTCTCCGAGATTTTATTTATGTCCACCTTATCAGCAAGTTTCAGAAAGATCCGATAAAAACTGAAGGAGTGATGTTGATGGCAAAGTGAAACAGAGGATGTAACTCTAAAAAAAGAAACGATCTAGCCAGTCTACGAACTCTTCCAAGATTTTATCCATGTCCACCGATAAGGTACAGGAATATCTTATCAAAACTGAACAAGTTATGCTGACCACAAAGTCACACATAGGCTTTATCAGCAATATAACTAAGATTAATGATTCGATCTGACATTTTTTTTACTCGTCCGTTATTTTATCCATTCCCACTATATCTGCAATTTTCAGTAGGATCCGATTTAAACTGAGCGAGCTATGTTGATGACAAAGTCAAACAGAGTTTGTTTTTTTTTTTCCTGTGATTAAGGGAGCGCAGTCATAAGCTTATCGATCCGATCTGGCCAGGTTTCGAACTCATCGGAGATTTCATCCATGCCAACCTTATCTGCAAGGTTAGGGAAAGTCTGATCAAAACTGAAGGAGTTATTCTGACTCAAACCATTTTCCATTGCTAATCTATGGGACCTTGCGGTTGCCATAGTGACCAAGGGTTTTCTTGGATTTCTATGAAAGCATCTGTCATCGGGGTATGCTATAGATGAGAAACAGTTGAGATCAGCCTACACACTGAGTAGACATAACTGGTCATTTGTTGACGAACGACGGACGGACGGTCGACGGGTGGCCTAGGTAAGCTAAAAACAACATGATGATCCTATATTGCTCACCCGAGCTAACAGATTTTTCACACACATGGATTGCTTTTATATTTTAGTATAAATTTTATGTTCAAGCGTGACATGATGATCCTATTAAATGGAATAGCAATACCGTATATTGTAAACAGTGCCTCGTATTTATCGGAGCTTCGAACAACTTTTAAAGAAAAACACACAAGAATAATTCCATCCAAGTTTGGTTAAATTTCATATAAGAAAGAATCGTGATTTGACAGATGATGGACGACGAACATGTAGTGATTGATCACAAAAGCTCACCCTGAGCACATTGTGCACAGGAGAGATAACAAATGACCTCTGGGGTGGAGCTATGTTTAATCAAGGGGCTGTAATTTGAATACTCTTGATAAAAGTTTATTAGATGAAGTTACATACCAAATATCAAAGGCCTGTGCCTTTACGTTTTACACTTTTTAAAATTTTGTTCCTACATGATTATATGCAAAACAAGTGCCCCTGGGTCATTTTTTATCCAAAAGTTAGTTATAATTTGACTAATCCTGGTAGAGGTCTACTAGATAAAGCTTCATACTAAATATCGAAGTACTGGGCTTTCTAATTTTATACAAGACATTTATAAGTGTTTTCTTATATGCATCTATATAAATAAGTGACCCCTAGGGCGTGGCTTTAATGTGAGCAATTGAGGTGCACTTGAGTAACATATGTCAAATGCCTGTTCTTTCTACTTTCACGCAAGAAGATGTTTTAAGTTTTTCTCATACGAGTATTTTGCTTCCAGGACGATGCCATTTTGACCCTAGGACAATACTTTAAACTATCTTGGCAAGGGCTCTCTAGCTGAAGCTACATACCAAATATTTTTCAGACAATCTGTTTCAGACAAGTAGATTTTTTAATTTTTTCCATATGAGACGTGGTGTCATTTTTGACCTCCGGGACTATAATTTGAACAATCCTAATAGAGGTCCGTTGAATGAAGCTACATATCAAACACCAAAGTCTCAGCCTTTCAATTTCACACAATAAGAAGTTTAAGGATTTTCCAAATATAAATATATGTAAGACAAGAAACCATCAATTAATTCTTAAGATATTAACCCAGTATATAACAGTTCAATGATTTAAAACGGAAGCGCCACGATCAGTACACCCTGCATGATAAACAAACTGGGAAAGTCGAATTATTTTTAAGTACAAAAAATCACGAAACATCTGCTGACAACGTGGCTTTTTGCATCGGGAAGAGAAATAAAAGTTCTTGTTTTTTTTACTTGTATCATTCTCATTTTCCCATAAAAGCGATGCAATTTTTGTGCCGCTCAATCAGTGATTTTGCTTTTTGTGGTGCCCGTCAACATGGCGAATCCTGACTGATAACACCGAAATTATATCATTATTTCTGCTAGCATCAGTATCATTTTTAAACACTTTTATTGCCTCATATCTTACAGCAGCTAGCAACCAAATGTTTCGATTCTACAAACCATAACCACTTGAACTGCGGCCGGTAGATCGACTGACTATCGCAAGAGTTTAAAACTTTCTGCTGTAGACAAGCGTTGATAATTTAAATGTTTCGTCATAAGCGGAATATTTGTTGATAGTGCTGTTTAATAATGTAAGATGCATTAGATGTGCATGAGCATAAAAATGATAATCAGAGTAGGAAAGAATGTTTTGTGTTGTTATTTATTTCTTTATATAGATTTCAAAAGGCAGACTATTAGTCGAATCAAGAGTCATCGAATATGTGAAATATCAGTTTCTGACGGGGACAAAATCTGCACCACGACCAGAGATTTGTCCCTGGAACCATAGGCGTCTGAACGTCTTCCTTGAGCACTCGCTTTTGGGCCCATAAGGCCCAGCCCTGGATCCAACCACACATGTATGGTAGCTTTATATGATGGAAATAAATAGTGAACACTATGTATGATATAGTCTGTGTTCTTTATATAACCAAATGTTGGTAAAAAGCCATGTATTTTGCTTAACGCTGAGAAAACGCTGTGTAAACTATATTTGCAGCTGTTCGTTTGTGGTTTAGAGACTCAAACAAGGCATGTCAAATGTAAATGCATCAAACAGCGTACATTTAATGAAGGCTGGGATCAGCTTGTACTTCTGCGCAGTCAAGTCAGAGCCTTTACTATGCGCTTTATGAGTAGCTAAGTAGTATCCAAGGCAGCTTTATGAGCCAAACAATAAAGAAGTATCCAAGGCAGCTTTATGAACCAAACAAACTTTTTGCTTAGACTGTGTAAATGAAGGCTGATCTGAGTCTTGACTGGATGTAAATGCTATGTTTTAATTTTGCTTGACGCTGATATGAATGTAGATCACTGTGACCTACATTTATTTAGAGGTCAGCCTTTGGGACATTCTTATAATCCATACATACAACACCCTTTAACACTCTGTATAATGCAACACTCTTCAAGATGTAAGATAAAATCACTTGACTGTGAAATACAGGTCACTGTAACTAACATTTATTTTGAGTTCAAACTTCGGGCTAAACTGAAGTATATTTCTGAAAGTATGGTGTTTATACAGGAAATTATTTTCAAGATAAAAAACAAATTACTGAACCATGAATTGTAGGTCAGTGTGACCTACATGTATTAAGAGGCCAATAAATTTGGGATATACTGATTCATAAGCCATAAGTTTGATGCTTATACAACAAATACTTTTCAAAATATAAAGCAAAAGCAAAAAAAAAAAAAAAAAAAAAAAAAAAAAAATAACGGACCGTGAAATATGATCTACATTCATTTTAAGGTCACACAGCCATACTGACTCATAATCAATAAGTATGATGCTTAAACATCAAATACTCATCAAGATAGAAGGACATTTCATTGGACTCTGTAAGCTATAATACAAAATCACTTGACCATTGAAAAAGGTCATGCTGATTTTCACTTTATGGTCTACAAACCTACGGCACAAAGCTAACCGATCTTTCACCAAGTATCTGTCTAAGGTGTTTTCATAATAGAAAAGCAGAAAATCACACTTTTTACAGGTGTCCTAGCTTCTGACGTCTTGCCTCATCCCGGGGCTTGGACCCTTGGGACAAATATCACGTTACAAAGTGCGATTCTTCAGGGTACCTTTGGATTAAATATGAACGCTTTCTGGTAAACGCTTGTCAAGATACGAACTTTTAAAAAACGAACATAAAACTTTAAAGTAGTGTGACGGGAACGCGAACGCGTACTCGGACGACCGGGCTGACTACAAAGGCTCTCCATGTACTTCGTACAGGTGAGCGAACTAGACAAAGTGCCCAGTGGGGGACATATACCCCCGGCCAGTGCCTCCACCTCTACTTAAAAAAGGTAAATATGTGCCTCAGACTTTTGGTACAGACAGCCCATTGATAATGTGCAAATGGTCTACTGATACATGTAGAAAAAAAAACAGTTGATGTTTGAAACGATCAATGTATATAACTGCAAAATTTTTAATATGAAACTTCTATGTCCTAGACCTTGATCTGAAGGCAACGGGCATAGGTTCGGATGGTGCTGATAAAAAACTTTGGACCAATATCTATTATCATATCAAATATAAATTACATTTTTCATAACGCTTGGAAGACACAAGTTCTTAAAATCTTTAACACAAAAATTCTAGCATTGATATGGACACCAATGCAGATGCCGTGGGAAGAAGAATAGCTCTACATAAACTATGTTCAGGCAACCTAAAAAAAATAAAAAAGTAACCTATCTTAATATTTGCGTGTAACAATAATAAAACCTTCAAAAACACGAGATGCATGGGCCACGATTCACTTACCTGCTAAAAACAACTGTTGTATATCTGCAAATGCAATGCAACATTCTTCCAGCATTGCCACAGCAACTAGGACACCAATCTGATCATGCCGTGAAAAGGTCAAATGTTATCATAATATCAAATTTTTAAAAAACATGGTAGATCTTGAGTCCCGTACTCCAAGTACAAAGCGTCAGCCTCAAAGCTTTCTTAGTTCTGGAGATAAAGATTTTTAAATGTTTTACTATAGATGGGCATAGCAGCCATCTTGTTTAATGGTACAGAACAAAAAACAATTGTCAACATCCCATCGACAGAAAGCGCAATATAAAATTTGGTGAAAATTGGTCAGACAGTTTCAGAGAAGAAGACATTCAAAGTATCAAGAGTTTATACCTGTTTATAGCCAAGGGGCGAGGGCAGATAACCCCCAAATGTTTGATGGTAATTACATAGTTTTACTTTTTTGACCATACATTGTAAATATCAGCCATTAGTCTTAAAAATGTTTTGAGGAAATGAATCTTTTCCCATACAAATATATATCGGGACGCATATCTGGCCTTGTCGTAAAGAGGTCAAAGATTATCCTAGAACTGCTGATAATTTAAAAGAGGATTTTACAACACGGTACTCTTTTTGCAACAGATTTAGCTGTTTTGAGGGGGTAAAAATGGCCAAAAATGCATGTATTTTTTTACTTCCGCCGAACAGCGGTAAAATATATGCTGTATTTTAGGTTTTAAAAGGTATATGTTTTTGCATAGAGGTAAAATATATGCTATATTTAGGGTTTTGAAGGTATATATTTTTGCATAAGGAGTGGTACATGTACCACCCCTAATGATAATCCAAATACAGTTTACGCTCATAAGGACTGTTTTACAACATCTGGATAACATCCCAAGCTTTCTTCTTGTTTTGACAGGGGTGGTGCACGTACCACTTTAGGTCCAAAATCCGCCGTCTCTTTGTTCCATATTTACCAAAAATTTGAAAATATTGAGTTTAAGACCCTTCTCTTAAAGTGGTACACGTACCACTCTCTAGATTGTGACCTATTTTTTCTGATTGTTGTTATTGTAACAGTTGTTATCTCCAGTATCGATATTCTTTCGGTTCTTAACAGCAAGTGGTACACGTACCACTCCAGACCATAAATCCATTGTTTCACAAACCCATAAGCATATTTACCATAACTTTGAAAATAAATATTTTTTAGACTTCTTTCAGAGTGGTACGTGTACCACTCCCTGGATTTCGACCACTTGAGATTTGTTGTTATTGTAAAAGTTATCTTATTTCAGATAATCGTTTGTTTCCTCAATGACAAGGAGTGGTACACGTACACTCTAGACCAGAAATTCATCTGCTTCTTTGCCCCATAGAAATATTTACCATAAATTTGAAAATATTGATTTTAAGATCCTTCTCTTAAAGTGGTACACGTACGATTGTGACCTTTTTCTGATTGTTGTTATTGTAACAGTTGTTACCTCCACTACCGATAATCTTTCAGTTCTTGACAGCAAGTGGTACACGTACCACTCCAGACCATAAATCCATTGTCTCTCAAACCCATTGGAATATTTACTATAAGTTTAAATATAAATATTTTTTAGACTTCTTTCAAAGTGGTACGTGTACCACTCCCTGGATTTTGACCACTTGAGATTGTTGTCATTGTAAAAGTTATCTTATTTCAGATAATCTTTTGTTTCCTCAATGACAAGGAGTGGTACACGTACCACTCTAGACCAGAAATTCATCTGCTTCTTTGCCCCATAGAAATATTTACAATAAATTTGAAAATATTGATTTTAAGACCCTTCTCTTAAAGTGATACACGTACCACTCTCTGGATTGTGACCTTTTTTCTGATTGTTTTTATTGTAACAGTTGCTACCTCCACTACCGATAATCTTTCGGTTCTTAACAGCAAGTGGTACACGTACCACTCCAGACCATATATCCATTTTCTCTCAAACCCATAGGCATGTTTACCATAACTTTCAAAAATATTTTTTTAGACTTCATTCAAAGTGGTACGTGTACCATTCCCTGGATTTTGACCTCTTGAGAATTATGTTATTGTAAAAGTTGTTATCTTATTTCAGATAATCGTTTGGTTTCCTCAATGACATGGAGAGGTACACGTACCACTCTAGACCAGAAATTCTGCTTCTTTGCCCCATAGAAATATTAATCATAAATTTTAACATATTGATTTAAGACTCTTTTCTCAAAGTGGTACGTGTACCACTCGACTGATATAAACTTCTTTTGATTTTACCAGTAGTTATTGTAACAGTTATCTACACTTCAGTTCTTCTTTGGGTTTCTTTGACTGAAAGTGGTACACGTACCACTCCAGACCATAAAGTCATCTGACTCTTGGGCGTGTCGCCGGCAAGAGAGACAACTCTCACTTTCTTCGTTATATACTTATGTCGCGTGAAGCCGAATCCTTGTGCAGACCATAACTTCCATATTGTCTGAGGTAATTCAAATATATTGGGTAGATGCCATACACAAGAAGAATAACGCTTCCCTTGTTCTTTATCTAGTTATCTCCCCTGAACGAATTTCTTAGTCGAATTGTTGTGCGCTCCATAACTTCCAAATGGTTTCCAATGTTTTGATAATATTTGACAGAGGCATAGATAAGGACCAGTAGTGTGTCGCGTGCAAGAGAACTTTCTCCATTATATAAAAATCTCCCGTGAAACCGATATCTTGTGCAGGCCATAACTCCCATCTGTTTGAGTTGACAATATTTAGTAGGGACATAATAGGTCCTCTGTGGCTCAGTTGGATGCGCCGTCCGACTGGAGACTAGGAGGTCGCGGGTTAATTCAACCCCCGCCGAGGTCAGCAACATTCTTTCGTGGAGATTGATCATGAAATATTTTTCTACGGTCATTCTCACCCTTCCGCTGATTCAAGAAGGGCAGTTGTCAGTTTCTGGCGAAAGAATGTGCACAATACTGGTTAACCGCTTAGAGGACTAAGCCTGCCCAGTAAACGTGTGGTTAAGTAAACTGACCGCGCTCGACATGACCCCATTGGCTTGACTGGGCCGTAAAACCTCAACACAAACAAACAAGGTCAAGTAGGAGTGTCGCATGCAAGAAGGACAACTTTTGCTCTGTGACAGTTTTACCCTTATAAACAGACAGCAGATAACTTTACAAGACATTTATCCTGGCTATTTTTTGTGAATATGTAGACTCACAAATTTGAGGTATTTGGAAATAATGTATGTCCTGTGCAGATAATATTAAGTTATCACATCAAAAGTCACTAACAGATTATTTTTGCAAAAAAATTGAATAAAGAACATGCAAAAGTAAAATCATTTACAGTGCACCTATGATTGTTTTTACTTATTAATTTTGCCACATTCGTACTATCTTTGCATCTTTAACTTTGCGTTGTTTCAATATATTTTATGATATCTTGACATATACAGTCACATCAAATGTAGAAGTAGTGATTCGGTCGAGGGATCTGTCATCTCTTTTGGCAGCTTTATTTTATTCTTATTCTTATTATTTTATTTTTTTTATTTTATCAACTCTATTTTTACCGTTCTAAGACAAAACCACTCGACCTCAGTTAAATAATTAACCCCGCCAGTTGTCAATTAACGCTTTACACACTGTGCAAAATTCCAGCAGACGTCATTTTGAAATATATCCCCCACCCAATTTGTCCCCCGTCCCGTCCCCCACTCCCTAAAATATTTGATACTTCATGCAACAGATCACGGCTTTCCCTTTTCGTCAATAAGAATTCTGTTTTGTCTTAGATATCCTTTGTTATATATCACGCGTTGCAATTATCTTTCGAGAGAAAATAAGACTTGACATTCCATGTGAATCGGCCATCTAGCAGACAATTTATATGAAATGTCAAGTTTTATTAGCACTTTACACCAATAAATGCTCGACACAGTCTGATTGGAGTTTGATTGCAGTATCAATCAATTCTGTATGCAGGATATAAAAAGGCCTGATCAGACAGCGCACCATTTTCTTAAGTCGCGCAGCAGTTCATTTCAGGGTCATAGCGCATACTCAATCAGCGAAGTCACAGATAAACCTGGTCATCCGCAAATGCGATCAGAAAATCTAATTGTTTACATTTATTACAGTGTACTGGACAAAAGCATACAGCGGGGATGCGCAGGCAGATCTAGACCTTCACTGTTCGCATTATGTGATAAGGTTTCATGACTCAAGATAAGGCAAAAACTGATCTTGTTTCTCAATGAAAACATAAATTATGAGTATCTCGTAGAGGTGCTTCTACACATTATATATTTTCATGAAAAAAAAAAAATAAGAAAATAGTTTCCTTATCCGGAGCTTAGACTGACTCCATATTTTCGCGATGAAGTTCATAACTTTTTTTTGCAGCAAAAAACTATTCACATTCACTACCTGGATCATCATTAAGGATTACAGACTACCTGCAATTAGGCCGGGTTTTCTCACCTTGATAATCAGGTATAAAAATATTCATGCACATCAATAATGATTGCCGGATTTCATTAATACTTTAATCAATTAAATCAAGGATGAAAGACTATCTACCTACCTACCTACCTACCTACCTACCTATCTATCTATCTATCTATCTATCTATCTATCTATCTATCTATCTATCTATCTATCTATCTACCTACCTACCTACCTATCTATCTATCTATCTATCTATCTATCTATCTATCTATCTATCTATCTATCCGTTCGTCTTTATAAACCGCTGAATGCCTTGCAAACGATACTTTGCATTTTTTAATTTTTACACCGGTATTTTTTGTAAATGCTGTCACTTGAGTTAAAATTTGATATGACTACTTTGACCTTTGCGGTTCCGCAAGCCAAGACCAGGACAAAAATGAATCTGATTACTCTAGATCCAGATCAAATGTAGAACGCGGAATCTGATCAGGGTCACCATTGTTTGCTTTGTGTACAGGAAATTTTAATAACTTACGAAAAAAGTCTGACACCCCTTAAATTTAAAATGGATCTGTCAAAAGGCACGGATCAGGGCCTTTGTTGTTCGCTACTAGAATGTACCATCTCGTGCAGTCTTATCAGGGCCAGTACGTGATGTTCGCTTTTAGAATATGCACAGAGACGTCTTAACAAGACCTGTGCTGCTCGCTGTTTGAATGCACTTGTCCGCAGAGTCTTTGTCGGACCTGCGCTGTTTGCTGGCACATTTTGTATGTAGCGCACAATGTTAACTCAGATCAAACTTTGTGGAGGTGCAGGCTGAGGTAAGACTACGTAGGTCGCTTATAATAATGTTGTATTGTTATTGTTAATAATAAGTAGACATTTATCTGCTAAATTTCACAATAAGCAGATATTTTTAACCGCAAGCATATCTTCATTTCTATTTTGATATTTCGAAATAAAATTAGATTTTGAAAATAATAATAATAATAATAATAATAATAATAATAATAATAGTAATAAAATTAGATTTGAAAACAAAAATATATATATATATAAATAATCCGCAGTCCGATATCTATGAAAACACATTTGTTGTTCACATATTTTTAAATTATAATCCGCTGTCAAAAAATCTGTCGCTGTCCAGAATTCTGTTAATCCATCAGTTACGCTTAAATTGACTACCTGCGGGGTACAATTATGTAACCGGGGTCCATGTGTTTTTCTCAGATCTGTGTCATCCTCACGACAATGCATACATGTAAAACAAATAAAATAGGTACACGTTCTTTCATGGCATTAACCATCCGTTACTTGTATAAAAATAGATAGAAGCTGCTGTTACCGTATTTACCCTTTACCATAATTGTTCTAAAATTTGAACAAGTACAATTTACCACCTGATAAAGTGTCTAAAACTTGCTGGATGTGTTGTAAACAATGCCGACCCTGATGAAAGGCAGCGTTTAAGCGGCGTTTATACTGTTTGTTTAGGTCTGTCTGTCCGAATGCCTATGGTAGATAGGTATTCACAATATTTCAGTCCATAAATATTTTAGTTTATAAATGAATTTAGAATTGTTTCTTTGGGTCACTTGAGCTGTCTGATCAGAGTATTTGTTGTTTGCTTTTTTAACCTTTTATTCATAGAAAAACCAACTAGTGAATAATTGTCATAATCACTGTCACTGTAACAATTACTTTAAATTCCATTTTACGTGACTCGACACAAATGATAATTAAGAACAGTGTTGATTTTATTATTCACAATATATATAAATGCCTCTAGGCTATTATTATTGCCATCATTATCCAGCCAAGATATACTTGAATAGTTATAATGTATAATCACTATGTCATGTGTAAAAAATCGAAGATTCTCATCACCCTTCCTTTCGCGCTTTTTATGATCAGGGTCTGTTCGATAACTGTTCCCTGACATTATGCTTGTGGCCTTAATATTGGCTATTAACAAAAGACTGCAAATAATGTGTCCTTACAACAATAAAACAACCTTATGTAATATGCTATTATAAATAAGAATACACTACTCTTTATCAAACCACTTGTATTTTAGAACACACACACACACACACACACACACACACACACACACACACACACACACACACACATTATAATCCGCTGTGATTACAAATGTACACTTCCTTGCGTGGACTCTTATCATTCGCAAGATGCTATTATTCACAATATTGTTTTAGGTATATTTCAATCCAGAAAAAAATAACCAGTTTTGGTGTCAAATATAGTGTTAGTGTTCTTGCTTCGCCTTGATCCAATACCGCCTATATTTTGTCCCATTTCACATATACCTGATCTCGTGTATACTGAAATTCGTCTCATTTTCCATTTTGTTTACTCAACTTTGACAGAGCTAAGACAAACCACATGGCCTTTGTTATATCACAGTATCCGCTTTGTGACCGGGAGGTTGCGGCTTGATCCCCGACCGAGTCTTACTAAAGACTTTAAAAATTGTGCAAGCTGCTCTTTCGCTTGAAGCCCAAGATTTAGTAAAGATCTTGGAACCTGGAGTGGTCAGCTCAGTATCAGTATAATGTGACTGGGTGGAATATCTTGTCAAGTGTCTGTGGCGTGATATTCAGCGAGGCAATACTCTAAAAGATTGTGAAATGTCAAATCCTGTTGCCTAGGGAAAAATCAATTTGCAGTCTATTAAATTATCCCAGATTTCTGCATTGTGAATTGAGTATATACATGTATATTGTTGATACAGCAAAGTCTGGTCGTGTCTACTTTGGACGCAATATGCCGATGACATTCTGGCTAATGATAGCAATGATAATAGCCTTGAGGCATTTATATATGCGTAAACAATAAAATCATCTATGTTCTTAATTATTTGAGTCGAGTCACGTAAAATGGAATTTATAGCAATTGTTATAGTGACAGTGATTATGGCAATTATTCACTACTTGATTCTTCTGTGCACAAAAGGTATGCAAGCGAACGTCAAATACTCTGATGAGATTGTGCAACGTGACCCAAATAAATAATTTCGCACGTTAACCTTAATTCGCATTACAGTCTATTTACAAACTATTTCTGGGCCGAAATATGTCTTACTACATAATTACCCTTTTACCGTGTGCATTCGGACAGACAAGCATAACGCGGCGTCTCATTAGGTCTACACTGTTTGCCACCCATCCAGAATGTTTTAGACAGCATACTGGGTGGAAAATTGTACTTATTCAAATTTCAGAATAAGTATTTAAAGGAGTTGAAGCGTCCAGACACTTAGGGTAAATACAGTAACAACATCTTATTTCTGCACAAGTTCTTTTTTACGCGTATACATTGTCGTGAGGATTTGACATATCAAAGAAATACACATGGCCTGGGTTACAAGTGTACTCCGCAGGTGGTCAACTTAAAGACACATTTTGGATTGCATAACACCCTAATGACTCTGAGGAGATTAAGATAAGAAATTCTTGGGGACTTTGGCCATCCTTTCAGGTAGGGGTCTGATAAGGGGAAATTAGATTTTATATCAGCAAAGTTTATGATGAAGACAGAGAAACAAATGTGGGTAATTTGGTGATAATTTGATGTTGTTGTTTTTTTCTAGTTATTCAATAAAATATACCTGGTTTTTGTTCATTAGAATTGTCTCCCCTAGGCAGTTCTAATGAAACCCACAATATATTTCATGGTGAAATACAAATATTTATGCTATATGCTAATTTATCACCAAATGCCCCCTTTATTTGTTTCTTTGGATCAAATACAGAAGATTAGGAAGATAGTATGAGAAGCTTTTTGGCATAAAATACAAATTCTAAATTGTCCAAGAACTTTTTGACATATTCCATAATGTATTGTTTTACTGAAATGGAAATGGAATAATTGTGCAGTGTTCTTATTTACTTTAGAAAATAAATAAATGAATAAATAAATAAATATTTTCAATTTTATATTTCTATTTCAGTTCATTTGTACTTTTTCACAATGCAAGAAAAAAACAACACTTTTGTGTTTAGAAAAAAAAAAAAACTATCAAAAAAAAAAAAAAATAATAATAATAACAATAATAATAAATAAAAAAATAAAATGATACAATACAAATCAACAAATAAAATCAAGTTAAATGTAAAATTTGCAAATGAATTTATTTGATAGTAACATATTGAATACTGCTCAATTTTAAGAATTAACCCTTATATGGCCCCACCTAAGGAGACTTAACAGCCTTATAAAGATTCCATAATTACTTAGATAAGATAAGCCTTTGATGTGCGCTCTGTTATCAGGACTGTATATTGGCGGTGATCATGAAGGGCGCGGGGGGGGGGGGGGGTCTAGCCAAAGAAGGAAAAAAATGTGTCTTTAAGCTTAACTGGGGGATTAACAGAATTCTGGACAGTTTTATTGACAGCGAATTATAATTTAGAAATTTGTGAACAACGAATGTGTTTTAATGGATATGGATTACTTATATTTTTAATCCAATTTTATTCCCCTCAAATCAAGTGAATTTAACTGAACTTAGGACAGGCATGCAGTTTTAAAAATCTGCCTATAACGAAAAACCACATAATAAAACAGCCTTATGATACGTGACCATCGTAGCCTTACATGAGCCTGCACGTCACATCTAAGTTTACATTTGGTGCTACATATAGAATGGTCCTTGAATATTCCAACAGCGAACAGTGCAGGCCGGCAAACACTATGCGGACAAAGATATTCAAACAGCGAATAGCATATAGGATGTGCACTTTCTAACAGTGAACCGCACAGGCCCGGATAAGTCTTGGTGTGTATATTTTAACAGAGAGCAGCACAGCCCTGCATAAAACTCCGTGGCTGCTCCGGCTGAGCTGTTCCCCTCTCGTCGCGTATTTCATAAGGTTGACTTCTTATTTGGGGCCCTTACTACCAGTAAAACGAAGTATTATGATTAATATTTCTATTGGGCAAGGACGCAGCTAAATATCTGGTCCAGAGTGTCCTTGTCACTGAGGAAATCAAAAGATTATCTGAAATAAGATTAACAACTTTTACAATAACAACAATCTCAAGTGGTCAAAATCCAGGGAGTGGTACACGTACCACTTTGAAAGAAGTCTAAAAATATTTATTTTTAAAGCTATAATAAATATTCCAATGGGTTTGAGAAGCAATGGATTTATGGTCTGGAGTGGTACGTGTACCACTTGCTGTTAAGAACCGAAATATTATCGTAGTGGAGATAACAACTGTTACAATAACAACAATCAGAAAAAAGTCACAATCCAGAGAGTGGTACGTGTACCACTTTAAGAGCATATATGTCTAGAAAGTACTACTCTTTTCCCAGCAGTGTATTTTCGTTACCCTAAGGTAACACAGGTAACAAGGGTAACAATTGTACTTTAAGCCGGACTTTCAGACGGAGTGGCACAATATCAATGGTGGTCATGTATCGCAGAAAGGAGCCTTAGCTTATAATCATATGAAAAGTGCGAAGACCCAGATCAGTCTTTGCATTTTCGCAGTCCGATTATGGTTTTCGCCAGGGGTTTCTCTTGTATCATATATATGAGAGGATACCCAGATCAGCCTGTCCATTTTCGCAGTCTGATTAGGATTTTGCCAGAAGTTTGTGTTCTGACAATGTTTCTTCATGTGACTCTGTAGGCTGGTCATTACGTTACTGACTCGGCATGACGCAGGTCAGATTAAAACGTTGCATTTTCTGCTGAATTCAGCTACCTGCTAATCAGATGAAGTCCTAAAATGATGAGCTGCTGAATCGCCGTTTATTATTATTATTTTTTTGTTTAATGATTTGCTTTGTACAAATATGTTTTGGATTTATATTATAATTATTTAATTCTTACAATATAAGTGTTTATAATGAGGCTTGAAATCCGCTGAATGTGGAAAAAGTTTCGCACTATATTGCTCTCGATTATTCTGAATAAATGCCCATTAATAATGATTGGATTACAATACACGGTTTATGGTGAGATTTTAAAGCAACACTGTGAATTACGGTCAAACAATGATAGAATTAAGTTTATTAAATCATTTGAGCTGGCGCATGACAAAACCAGCAATATTTGATCTGTGCTCACAATTATTTCATAGCTGTCTCAAAACTAAAAAAATAGCTTCAGTCAAATTGAATCTGCAAATATTTTGTCTTGAGACTTAGAGTTCAATAGGAAAGTGCAACAAATGGATATTAAATAATATTCATTGATCAAACTAAAACATAATGGAATTATAAGAAAATTTTCTTCTAGACTAGCATTACAAAATAAAATACGTTTCAGTATTTCCCATCTGAAATATAAATATTCCGTTTACGCACTTCAGAAGACACACATTTTAACACAAAGAAACTAATCCTCACTAATTTTCACTTCAGTAAAACAAGGCATTATGGAATATGTCAGAAAGTTCTTAGACAATTTACAACGTGTAATTTATGCAAAAAATCTTCTCTTTTTCAATAAATAAATAAATAAATAAATACTTTCTATCTCACCAATTTTCTGTATTCGATCCAAAGAAGCAGATAAAGAGGGCCTTTGATGATAAATTAGCATATAGGCATATATCTGTATTTCTCCATAAAATTTGTCGTGGATATTCATTAGAACTGCCTTAGTGAGGCAATTCTAATAATTAACAGTCAGATATATTTCATGGTATAAATGGAAAAAAAAACAAAAAAAAAACAAAAAAAAAAACAAACATGAAATTATCACCAACTTACCCACCTTATCTGTTTCTCTGTCTCCATCATAAACTTTGCTAATATCAAATCTAATTATCTCTTATCGGGCCCCTACCTGTAAGAGAGGCATAAGTCACTAAGGAATTCTTATCTCTGATCTACTTAGAGTCATTAGGGTGTTATGCAATCCAAATTGTCTCGTCGCTCATAGCTCATATGGGAATGGCAAATTTACGTTTTTTTTTTATTTGATTATTTGTTTGTTATTGTTGTTCTTTTATGTGACGTAACGTATGAGAAGCTTTGTGTTTATGAAAAATCTTCACTATGGATATTCTGTCAACTTCATACCGGCAGAAGGGCTCCTCCCGATCACATGGAATAGACAGCTCGTTAGCCATATATCATGTCACATTAACCCATTTATGCCAATATAGCGTCCATAAATGAAACCTTTTCAAACAGTGTACACCCAGATCAGACGCCACAGAACGCAACGTTATATCAGTGTTTACACTGATTCTGTAAAGTAAAGTTAACATCGATTGCAGATGATTAGAAGGACAACCTATCAAGGGTCAGGTATAAAGAGCCCACGTCGCAAAATGCACACATGAAAGACAAACCTCTAATTCACTTCACTTCATACAGAAAAAAAGGAAACATCGAAAGGGAATACTGTGGTAGAAATAAAGCAGTTCATGTGATGCAAGAGACCAAACGTATGGTGCCCATCTAATAAAAATAGACATTATGACATAATGCAACCAGCGCAGACCTGACGCAGCCTGCGCATCCACACAGCGGACCAGGTCTGCTATGTTCGCTTATAGAATCTTAAAGATTCAAATGTTTTAGCAATAAGTATAGACTCTGTGCAGACAGCGTGGATATTCTGAACGTCATCTACGCTGATCGCACATGTGATCAGATCGTTTTCAATTTGAATATGCTCGTTATAATATTATGAAAGAAACAAATATGTTTATATATGTCATGTTATTCTGTGAACATGTCAACCCTCACTATTTACTGTCCTATAATTTTTTTCTAATATTGGATTAAAGCCCCCGCATCCTGTTTCTTTTTTTTTTTTTTTTTTTTTTTTTTTTTTTGTGATCAAATCAAAGTGTAATTAATTTGGAACTAATCTTCGAAAAAAATAGTTATTTTCTTTTCATTTGTACAGTGATTTATCGTGCATTTAAATTTATATATCACGACCCATCTTCTTCGGTAAATTACGTCTTTTTCAGTAAACCAGATTGTCACGTGAATACTGGTCTGGCTAAGGTGTAATAGGTTACTATCTCCATCAGTAGCAATGTGTGATCGCTGATGACAAAGGGTTGTTGTTTAATCATATTTGCTGCATATTCTAATTCTTTTGTGGAATAAAATTAAAGAAATTGAACAAGGGATCAGTTCACAAAGCTTTATTTGTGTTAATTACCCTGGGCGTGCCGAATAAACGGCTGAGAAGTTCGTGAATGGGGAATGTCACAGTCTGCATCTGATTCTAGATGAAATTACAAAAGGAAAATGTTTGTAGACCTACTTGTTATGTGATAATCTAAATACAACTGATTGTATTCATAAGGTTATTCTGTGACAAATGATCACTTGAGTCAAATTCTAGTTGTCCAAATGGAGTGATTTACACCTAGATTCTGGCCGATAGACAAAAATGGTGCAGTGTGCTGTTGTCGGGTGCAATAGCACATATGTAAACGGAACAGCAGTACTTTATGTTTTAGACTGATAGAGAGATCGACACTTTTATTTACGAGATGCAAAACATGCTTCGAATCCGAGCAGTCCGATGACTGAGGTCCGTTGTACGCCAATAGATAACACAAATATTATTGTTAGGAACCCATGTAGACTCTGATCAAACTGCGCGGATGCGCATGACTAGAGTAGACTGATCAGACTGGACGCAAAATCTGGTCCGTCTACGCGTCTACGCTGGTCGCTTATATCAGAGAGAGAGAGAGAGAGAGAGACTTTAGGACATTCGAGGTCCTAGAAGCTTGCAAATCTAAGCAGTCTGATCAGGTTTAGATGTTCGCGTATAGAACCTTCAGATTACAACTATATCGATCAGATTGCGCAGATGCGCATGACCCGAGTAGAATGATATCAGATTGTATGGATGCACAATCGGATCTGTCTAAGCAGATCGCTTATATCAGAGAGAGAGAGAGAGAGAGAGAGAGAAAGAGAGAGAGAGAGCAAACATGATGTCAAGTGCAAAAATAGAATTGACCTTATGTCATACGAGACCCAAGGCAGCCTGCACATCCAAGCAGTCTGATCAGCTCTACAATGATCGCGTATAGAACATTTTGAGTACGAACAGATTTGCTGTTCACTACCAGTGTTGGCCTCGATTAGACTGTGGAACCCTGTAAACTGATCAGATTGAACGGTGTGCAATCTGGTCTGAGTCTACGCTGGTCGCTTATGTCATAAGTATATTTGCATTTAATTTGGATGTATTTGTGTCCCTGTGTTACCTGCCGTTACCCGTGTTACCCTGTTACCCAAACACAGTCCAGTAAATTTGCATTTAAATTGGATGTATTTGTGTCCCTGTGTTACCTGCGGTTACCCTTGTTACCCTGTTACCCAAACATAGTTTAGTAAATTTGCAATTTAAGTTGAAGTACTTGTTTCCCTATGTTACCTGCGGTTACCCGTGTTACCCTGTTACCCAAACACAGTCCAGTATATTTGCATTTCAAGTGGATGCATTTGTGTCCCTGTGTTACCTGCGGTTACCCGTGTTACCCTGTTACCCAAGCATAGTCCAGTATATTTGCAATTTAAGTTGAAGAATTTGTGTTCCTGTGTTACCTGCGGTTACCCGTGTTACCCTGTTACCCAAACACAGTCCAGTAAATCTGCATTTAAATTGGATGTATTTGTGTCCCTGTGTTACCTGCGGTTACCCTTGTTACCCTGTTACCCAAACATAGTTTAGTAAATTTGCAATTTAAGTTGAAGTACTTGTTTCCCTATGTTACCTGCGGTTACCCGTGTTACCCTGTTACCCAAACACAGTCCAGTATATTTGCATTTCAAGTGGATGCATTTGTGTCCCTGTGTTACCTGCGGTTACCCGTGTTACCCTGTTACCCAAACACAGTCCAGTATATTTGCATTTCAAGTGGATGCATTTGTGTCCCTGTGTTACCTGCGGTTACCCTTGTTACCCTGTTACCCAAACATAGTTCAGTAAATGTGCAATTTAAGTTGAAGTATTTGTTTCCCTGTGTTACCTGCGGTTACCCGTGTTACCTTGTTACCCAAACATCGTCCAGTAAATTTGCATTTAAATTGGATGTATTTGTGTCCCTGTGTTACCTGCGGTTACCCTTGTTACCCTGTTACTCAAACATAGTTCAGTAAATGTGCAATTTAAGTTGAAGTATTTGTTTCCCTTTGTTACCTGCGGTTACCCGTGTTACCCTGTTACCCAAACATAGTTCAGTAAATTTGCAATTTAAGTTGAAGTACCTGTTTCCCTGTGTTACCTGTGGTTACCCTTGTTACCCTGTTACCCAAACCCAGTCGAGTAAATTAACAATTTAAGTTGTGGTATCAGTGCCCCTGTGTTACCTGCGGTTACCCGTGTTACCCTGTTACCCACACAATATCAACAGATTCTATAGGTTAATGTATATTTGGAATGACGGTATAGAATTATAGAGGATGAATCCTGGCCTTTTAAGAGGCGTTACCCTGTTACCTGGTGTTACTTTAGGTAACCAACACAGACTGCTGGGAAAAGAGTAGTATTTTTAGGACATATCTATTTAAGAGAAGGGTCTTAAAATCAATATTTTCAAATTCATGGTAAACATTTCTATGGGGCAGTGAAGCCGATGAATTTCTGGTGTAGAGTGGCATGTGTACCACTCCTTGTCATTGAGGAAACCAAAAGATTATCTGAAATAAGATAACTTTTACAATAACAACAATCATAAGAGGTCAAAATCCAGGGAGTGGTACACGTACCACTTTGAATGAAGTCTAAAACAATATTTATCTTCAAAGTTATGGTAAATATGCCTATGGGTTTGAGAAACAATGGATTTATGGTCTGGAGTGGTACGTGTACCACTTGCTATTAAGAACCGAAAAATTATCGGTAGTGAGATAACAACTGTTACAATAACAACAATCAGAAAAAAGATCCCAGAGAGTGGTACGTGTACCACTTCCAGAGAAGGGTCTAAAATCACTATTTTCATTTTTTTTTTGTAGTAAATATATCTATGGGACAATGCGACGGTTGGATTTAGGGTCTGGAGTGGTACATGTACCACCCCTGTCAAAGCAAGAATAAAGCTTGGGATGCTATCCAGTTGTAAAACAGCCCTTATGAGAGTAAACTGTATTTGAATTATCAACAGGGGTGGTACGTGTACCACTCCTTATGCAAAAATATATACCTTTAAAACCCTAAATATTGCATATATTTTACCTCTATGCAAAAACATACACCTTTTAAAACCTACAATATAGCATATATTTTACCTCTGTTTGGCAGAAGTTAAAAAAATGTATGCATTTTTGGCCATTTTTACCCCCTCAAAACAGCTAAATCTGTTGCAAAAAGAGTACCGTGTTGTAAAATCCTCTTTTAAATTATCATCAGTTCTAGGATCATCATTTGAAGAAGCTTGGTAGATCCTGGGTCCTCTATTCTATATACCAAACACAGCCATAAAGCTTTCTTGTTTCTGGAGAAGTAGATTTTTAAGTGTTTGTTTACCATATATGGCATGGCATACCCCTTTCATTGACGGTCCCATGTGAAAAAAGGTAAGAGAAAAGTCCAGGGAGTGCCACAATCACAAATCGCAGCCTTTCCCAGACCCCAAGAGGAAGGGGAAACCGACAAATCTAAACAAGCACAAACCGAACAAACGTACGAAAAGCACTAAGATTAGCTCTCTCTTCCCCAAGCGAGGTAATCGCAATACTAAAAGGACTGAAAACCACAAGAACAAAATGACACACGGAAAGACATACAACAAATCGCCTCGTAGAATAAACCACAAAGCAACAAAGAGTAAGACTAACACCGGGACTACCGCCTTAGAACGGTCGGTAGAGCAAACTACCGGGGGGTTTAAAGCACTTTTACAGCTAACTAACTTCACCTTGGGTCCCGATGCTACTCTTAATACAGAAATACATAAAAAATTCGGTTTGCATAAAGGCTCCCAACTCAGTCAATGCATCAAAGCGAAAACCTAAAAATCAAATTAATCACTATAATAAACAAAGACGAGTACTCATGGCTAATTCTACTGTATGCCAGAGTAAACGAAAACCAATAGTTGAACCACGGCGGGCCAAGCCAAAGACATGTCATCAAGCCCCAACCCACTGGTTAAAGTTTTACGAAGAGGCCGTCATTGAGTCTGAGGCCCGAACCGCCGTCGTGCAATTAAAGAGTGAAGCATAGCCATCAACAATGATTGGGTTGACAACTAGGCATGCAGTCTGCCGCATAATATCCAGGCTATAGCCAATTCTTTTATAACGGTTAATAAGTTTTCTGAATTGCTCCGAAAAGTTAGGTTTACTTACACTTTTTCTTAATCTGTACGCTAAGTCACCGTAAAATTCGGGTTCCGATATACCTTGTTGCAGAAGTGTTTTCAGACTGACGCTATATTTTTCTAACAAGGCACTGTGTCTGCGATAAAATTTCGAAAACGCCTTACGAAGTTTAAAATAACGATAGCCCTGACTAAGAAGTTTGGCAGTAAGGGCTTTATTACGGTAGTTAAAGTCATTAAGATTTGAAGAAGCTCTGGTGAATCTTATAAGTTGAGATATGTATATCCCATATGAGGTACGCCGGGGGACATCGCCATCCATAAAAGGGAAATTGACTATATCAAAATCAAAATCGTCTCGTTTATCATAAATTTTGGTGGAAACTGTACCATTAGATATACATAGATTCAAATTCAAAATATTATCCAAATAATAAAAATATTATCCAAAAGATAAACAAGGGCACCACAGACTTTTTGACACGACCATAAATTGTGATTATTATATACATCAGAAGTGAAAAAAGCACATTCTTCGTTGCAAGCCAAATATTGGGTATTCTCCCGAATAAACGTTCGGTTAATTAAATCAATAAGTTTATCTTTTATAAGATGATGAGGTAACGTGGTATACAGTGTAGAAAAATCATATGTAGACAATTTAGAAGCCTGAAAGTGTTTAGATTTAAATTTATTGAGAACATCATTAGAATTTTTAATTGACCAAAAATAGTTAATTCCGTCCTTTTCGTAAACTGTATCGTAGTATCTAATCCAATGTTTTTTAACAGCAGTAAGGCATGAAGTTAGCAGTTTGGACAAAACAGTATTCGTACAAGAACTAGAATTAGCAATGAAACGTGCTTTATAAGGTCGTTTATGAAGCTTCGGTAACCAATATAACGTAGGAAGTCTGTCTTGCTTTTCTTTAATACTCACTGCAAACTTAGCAGTAATAACGATAGAATGGGTATTGACAATAGATCTCTCGTCAGTAGAAATCCGTTCATATGTTTTGGTACTACCAAGTTCTTGTTTTAGAGTATTGATATAACAAAGTCGTCACACAACAACAACATTATTAGCAGCTTTATCAGCTGGAGCCAAAATATACTTCCTATGAAATTCTTGGATACCTTGTTTCAAATATCGAAAAGATAATTTAGGCTTAGGAGGGAGAAGATCAAGATTATTAGAGTAAAATAACACACGTTCATCAATGATCTTAAAAATCTTTAATTTCCAATTATTTAAAGCATTAGACTCAACATGCTCTTGTTTACACCAACGCGTACAATAATCATTTAAAGCACTGGCAATTGTTTCCCGACATTTATTGAAATCAATGTGGGCTGGGAATCTATATTTAGGTCCTTTTGAAATAACTGAACGGATTCGTGAATCAGTTATAATCTTCAAGTTACCAGTGACAATATGACCCGCTGGTTGATAACAAAATTTAGAATCTTTACAATCTCAAGAATCAGGGGAACTAGTTTCAATATCAAGATCAGAAACTAATTTATTGAAATTAAGTATAGTATTACGGATAGGTTTGTTATATTTATAACAAATAAAAGGAGATTCCGTGTTTTCGAAATATGAAGGTATAGCTGATATAACATTATTATCTCGAAATACGCTAGGTAAATCTATGAATTCAATACCTTTATTAATGAATGGAATTTTGATGAAGTGTCTAATGTGGTTAATTTCAGAATCAATGTAAGGACGAAGAGCACGTTGAGTATAACATCTAGTAAGGAGAGCTGCTTCATACAAATTAGGTTTTTATCATAAAATTTATTCGCTTCATCATTAAACTAACGTAATGAAGAAACAGACAGTAAAGCTAGTTTAGAAAGCAATTGATGACGTCCAGAATTAAGAGAATATTTAAATCAAAAAGAGATAAAACAGTTTTATGTTTTCGTTTAAAATTGCCATTTTTGCGCTTACCATGGGATCGTTTATTACGTTTTGTAATATCTAAAAGGGAAAAAGCATCAAAATGCGGCATTTTAGAAATAATTATACTGTATGCCAGACTAAATGAAAACCAATAGTTGGCCAAGTCAAAGACATATTGTCAAGCCCAACCCACTGGTTAAAGTTTTACGAAAAGACATTCATTCAGTCTGAGGCCCGAACCTCCGTCGCGATTTAAAGAGTGAAGCATAGCTTTCAACAGTGATTGAGTTGACAACTAGGCATGCAGTCTGCCGCATAATATCCAGGCTATAGCCAATTCTTTTATAGCGGTTAATAAGTTTTCTGAGTTGCTCCGAAAAGATAGATTTTCCTACATTTTTTTTCTAAATGTATTTTCAGACTGACACTATATTTTTCTACTAAGGCACTGTGTCTGCGATAAAGTTTCGAAAACACCTTACGAAGTTTAAAATAACGATAGCCTTGCCTAAGAAGTTTGGCAGTAAGGGCTTTATAACGGTAGTTAAAGTCACTAAGATTGGAAGAAGCTCTGGCGGATCTAATAAGATCAAAATCGTCCCATTTATCATAAATTTTGGCGGAAACTGTACCATTAGATATACATAGATTCAAAGCAAAAAAAGATGCCTCGGTATCGGAAGAATTTGCTCTATTTAATTGAATTTCTGTAAGGTGTATGAACCCCAGAGTGGGGTCATTTTTTGACCCTAGAGTCATTATTTTAACAGTCTTGGTAAAAGTACAAATTTTTTAAGACGATCATCAAAGGTACATTTCTCATAAATCAAATTATACTGAAATCGGTCTAGTTGTTTCTGACAAGAAGATGTTTTTATTTTTTTTTTTTTTTTTTTTTGTTATATATATATAAATAGATAGGAAAATGACGTCCTGCCCCTGGCGACCTTGCCTTTTGACGAATCACCATGGCTTGAACAATTTTGGTAAAAGGTCACCAAAGGAGCATTTCTGCTAAACTATATTGAAATCGGTCCAATGATCTCTGACAGGAAGAGTTTTAAAGTTTTCTATATAAATATGTAGGGAAAGTCCCTGCTCCCTGGCAGCCTTGTATTTTACGAATCGTTATTACTTGAACTTTCTTGGTAGCGGGTTGATAAATTTTATTGACATTGGTCAAGAGGTTTCTGACAGGATGATTTTTTTTAAAGTTTTATATGCATTGTACATATATAAAATAAGTTTTATATACATGTATATATAAATAATAAGCCCCGCCCCTAGCGGCCATGTTTTATGATAAATCATACTGGATTGAATAGTCTTGGTTGAGGGTCAACAAATGAATATTTCTGCCAGATTATGTGGTATTGTAACATCGAAACATTATGCTTTGTACCACTTCATTGTTTAATAGTCCACCAAGTTTCAAAGCGATCCAATGAAACTTGCAAAGTTGTAGGAGGAGTTATCCCGAAACGAAGTGCAGACGGACGGACAGAAACTGGAGGGTATACCATAATACCCCGCCACATTTGTGTAGTGGGGATAAAAATTAATAATGAGTTCATGAAAACTTCCAACTTTAACAAAAAAATTCTAAGTCTGTGACCTCAAGGTCACGGGCATGGGTGAGGTTAGAGCTGGTAAATACTTTGGACCAGTGTCATTATACCAAATATGAATTAATTCATCATTAGATGTGGAAGTTATGAGCTCTTGAAAAAAAGATAAAAGTCAAGGGAGTTCCACAATCACAAACCGCAGCCCTTCCAAAACACCAAGAGGAAGAGGAAACCAACAAAACCAAACAAGCACAAATCGAACAAACATACGAAAAAGCACTAAGATTAGCTCTCTGTTCCCCAAGCGAGGTAATCGCAATGCCAAAATGACTGAAAACACACAAGAAAAATAACACAAGGTAAGACATAAAACAAATCGCATCGTAGAATAATCAACAAAGCAACAAAGAGTAAGATCAACACCGGGGCTACCGCCTCAGAACGGCCAGTAGAGTAAGCAAAGGTAAAAGAAAAGTCCAGGGAGTGCCACAATCACAAACCGCAGCCCTTCCCAGACACCAAGAGGAAGGGGAAACCGACAAATCCAAACAAGCACAAATCGAACAAACGTACGAAAAGCACTTAGATTAGCTCTCACTTCCCCGAGCGAGGTAATCGCTATGCTAAAAGGACTGAAAAACACAAGAACAAACTGAAACAAGTTAAAACATAAAACAAATGGCCTCGTAGAATAAACCACAAAGCAACAAAGCGTAAGACTAACACCGGGACCACCGCCTTAGAACGGTCAGTAGAGAAAACCTCCGGGGGTTTTAAAGCTAGTCAACTTCACCCTGGGTCCCGATTCTACTCTTAATACAGAAACACATAAAAATTTGGTTCGCATAAAGCTCCCAACTCAGTCAATGCATCAAAGCGAAAACATTAAAATCAAATTAATATCTTTTTAATAAACAAAGGCGATTACTCATGGCTAATTCTACTGTATGCCAGGGTAACTGAGAATTAATAGTTGAACCACGGTGGGTCAAGCCAAAGACATATCATCAAGCCCCAACCCACTGGTTAAAGTTTTACAAAGAGGCCGTATATGAGTCTGAGGCCCGAACCGCCGTCGTGCAATTTAAGAGTGAAGCATAGCCATCAACAATGATTGGGTTGACAACTAGAGATGCAGTCTGTTGCATAAAAGAAACAAGTCTGCAACAAGAGGAGCACAATTAGTTCCCATCAGAATACCAATAGTTTGCCTATAAAGTTTAGTTCCAAATCTAATAAAAACACATAAAAAATCGGTTCGCATAAAGGCTCCCAACTCAGTCAATGCGTCAAAGCGAAAACATAAAAATCATATTAATCACTTTAATAAACAAAGACGAGTACTCATGTCTAACTCTACTGTATGCCAGAGTAAATGGAAACCAATAGTTGAACCACGGCGGGCAAAGCTGAAAACTTTGACGCAAAACTTTGACGCAAATTTCTACGATCGCGACGGGATAATGAATGGACTCACAAACTCCTAACATATAAACAGCCTAAAAGACGTACGGAAAGACGAAATCTCTATACCCCTGAGAATAAATGCCGGTGGTATAACCATAAAGCCTATGTGTGGTTCGACCCTTAATTACCAGCGGATGCCCCATCATCCCCACGTCCTCCACCCCCGCACCCCACGCACCATAGTACAAATCAATCAATGTGACTTGATTTATACATGCATAGCTCATTCTTTTTCAAATGAGAGGGCGATATTCTTTGTTTTTTTTTTTTTTTTTTTTTTTTTTTTTTTTTTTTTGTATTTTTTTTTTGTTTTTTTTTTTCAACTGAGAGGGCGTGATAGACTTTGCATTTGCATAATGGTAAATTCCTGTTTAATATACATCATGCACTGCTAATAATATTTATATTGGGGGGTAAGCATTCTGTCTTCACAGTCAAAAACAAAGCTAAACAATATTTAAAATCCTTTTGCCTGAGATTTAAACCTGTACTGCTAGTTCAGCGTGTGGACTACCAATGTGCCGCATTGTAAGTAAAATGCTTTCGAAACTTCCGTAACATCAGTTTGCTTTTATTGAGCCTAAACCCGAGGATCTTTGGCTGAAGTTTCCCTTTAACATCATGCCGGGTGAGCAAACAGTAAAGGTATTGGTGGGAGTGCACAGATGCGAAGGCTCGCCTGTACCTTTGTTATTTGCATACACAATAGCGGCTGTTTGTATCATGACTTAACAAATTCTTCTCAAAAGAACGAAAAACTTATCTCCTTCAGCTGCGTAGATGCAGCGTAGGTGCCGGGAAAACGTATTCAAGTCTCGTAAAGAAAAGAGGGGTACACTTGTTTAAAGTAATGCAAGTTATAGCTTTTTTTTTTTTTTTTTGACTAAGAGGGCCGTTTGCTCACCTCCCAATTTTACAAAAGGTTCACGAAGAAAAACAAACACAGCAGCATAGGTGTTATGCAAATGTAGCAAGGTTATTTGCCATCTCACCCAAACCCCATCACAAGAATCAACAGTCTTTCATGAATATCACTGTTATATTTCATTGAAAACAGTCAATGGTTTTTAACAAGAAGAGTTTTAGTTTTCTATACACTTATAAAGAGAATTTATTGCCTGACCCTTGGCGGCCATACTTTTCAACAAATCATGATGTTCTACAATCTTTGAAGAAGGTCGCCAAAGGATTATTTCTCTACCATTATATTGAAATCAGTCCAGGGGTTTTTGACAAGATTGTTTTTAAAAGTTTCCCATATAAATATAACGGAAAAATAAGCCCCGCCCCCTGGCAGCCGTCATTTTGCACGAATCATCATCGCTTCAACAATCTTAGTAGAGGCTTACTATGGGAATTTTCTGCCAGATTATATTGAAATCGGTCTTGTGATTTCTGACATTTTTTTTTAAAAGTTATCTATATAGATATAGAGAGAAAATAAGCCCTGTCCCTTGACGGCCATTCTTTTCTTTCTTTCTTTCTTTTTTTATTTTATTTTATTTTATTTTATTTTTTTTATTTTTTATTTTTTGACGAATAATGATGGCTTGAATAATCTAATAATCTTCGTAGAGGATCACGAAATAAATATTTCTGCAAAATTATATTGAAATCGGTCCAGTTGTATTCGACAGAAAGATTTTTCATTTCCTCATATAGCTATAAAGAGAAAATGACCTGCCCGCATCCCCACCCTACCCCGCCCACACCTGTTCATGAGGAATCAAAATATGAAATTTCAAAACATTAGCATACGTGTCTAAACTTATGCTATACACAATAAAGCAACGACATTAAATGGCCAGAAATTGTGAAGGGCCATAACTCCAACAACTTTTTATTTAATTGGTTCAAAATTTAATCAGGAGATCTCCTCCTCAATCCCAATCAGTATACCAAATATCATGGTTCTGGCTTAAATACTTTTTGAGATATCTTTCTGACAAGGTCAAAATGCCAGGAACTACAAAGGGCAATAACTACATCAATTTTTCATGGAATTGCCTAAAAAACAAATCAGGTAATCTCCACACCATCTCCAATCAGCATATACTATTTCAAGACCCTAGCTAAAGTACTTTTCGAGACATCTTGCTGACAAGGTCAAAATGCGCAGAACCGCAAAGGGCCGTAACTTTATCAATATTTTCACGGAATTCTCTCAAAATATAAACAGGTAATTTACATATCATTCCCACTCACTATATCGAATTTCAAGAACCCAGCTAAAATACTTTTCAAGATATCTTGCTCACAAGATTTAATTCTGATTTTTTTGAAAGAAGCATAACTCTAAACAAACATGCTGGACAAGGAAAAAAATACGGGTCAGTTATTTTTTCATTGGGAAACCAAATATAAAATTTCAAAACCCTAGCATGCAGGGTTCTTAAGATATGGCATGCACAAAAAAGCTTGATGAACGGACAAACGGACAGACGGACAAACGAAGGCAAAATAATATGCCGCATCAATTTCATTCGAAACTGGAGGCATAATCAGGTCATCTACTCATCACTACCAATCTATTCATCAAGTTTCAAGGCTCCAGCTTCAATAGTTTTTAGATATTTTGCTGACAAGGGAAACATGCCCAAATTTACAAAGGGCCATTACTTATGAAATATTTTTTCAGAATTTATACAAAAGTTAATCAGGTCATCTGCTCATCATTACCAATCAATTCACCAAGTTTCAAGTCTCTAGCTCTAACAGTTTTTGAAATATTTTGCTGACAAGATAAAAATGTCAAAAATTACAAAGGGCCATTCATGGCTCTAGCTCTAATAGTTTTTGAGATATTTTGCTGACAAGGTAAAAATGCCCAAAATTACAAAGGGCCATAACTCAAGAAGTATTTTTCGATTTTTTTTCAAAATTTATCAGATTGTCTACTCATCACTACCAGTCTATTCATCAAGTTTCAAGACTCGAGCTCCAAAGGTTTTTGAGATATTTTGCTGACAAGGTAAAATTGCCCAAAATTACAAAGGGCCATAACTCATGAAGTATTTTTCAGAATTTCTTCAAAAGTTAATCAGTTCATCTACTCATCACTACAAATCCATTTACTAAGTTTCAAGGCTCTAGCTTTAAAAGTTTTTAAGATATTTTGCTGACAAGGTAAAAATGCCCAAAATTACAAAAGGGGCATGACTCAAGAAGTATATTTCAAAATTTCTTCAAAAGTTAATCAGGTTGTCCACTCATCACTACCAGTCTATTTATCAAGCTTCAAGGCTCTAGCTTCAATAGTTTTTTGAGAATTTTAGCTGACAAGGTAAAAATGCCCAAAATTACAAAGGGCCATAACTCATGAAGTATTTTTCAGAATTTCTTCAAAAGTTAAACAGGTTATTTACTCATCACTACAAATCCATTTACTAAGTTTCAAGGCTCTAGCTCTAACAGTTTTTGAGATATTTTGCTGACAAGGTAAAAATGCCCAAAATTACAAAGGGCCATAACTCAAGAAGTATTTTTCAAAATTTCTTCAAAAGTAAATCAGGTTGTCTACTCATTACTACCAGTCTATTCATCAAGTTTCAAGGCTCTAGCTCCAACGGTTTTTGAGATATTTTGCTGACAAGGTAAAAATGCCCAAAAAGTCAAAGGGCCATAACTCATGAAGTATTTTTCAGAATTTCTTCAAAAGTTAATCAGGTCATCTACTCATCACAACAAATCCATTTACAAAGTTTCAAGGCTCTAGCTCAAACAGTTTTTGAGATATTTTGCTGACAAAGTATAAATGCCCAAAATTACAAAGGGCCATAACTCAAGAAGTGTTTTTCAAAATTTCTTCAAAAGTTAATCAGGTTGTCTACTCATCACTACCAGTCTATTTATCAAGTTTCAAGGCTCTAGCTTTAATAGTTTTTGAGATATTTTGCTGGCAAGATTGCATCAATATTTTTTCAAAGGGCCATAACTCAGAAAAGGGGCACAATCCTGTCAAGAAAAAAAAATACGTGTCAGCTATTGTTTCATGAGAAATCTATATAACAAATTTCAAAACAGTAGCATTCACGGTTCTAAAGTTATGCTATGCATCAAAAAGCGTGACGAACGGACGGACGGACGAACAACCTAGAAGCAATATGCCCCTCCAACTTCTTTGAAGTTGGAGGGGCATAATTACGTGTATATATTTACTTCTTCGTAAAGATAACGATAAATTTATGGGATTCACCTTCGTCTTGGAGCCGAATAAGGTGAAAACCCCGTAACAAAGTTGATCTTTTTCCAGCGAATAAAGAGAGATACAGAAGTTATTTTAAAATATTACTAGAACTAAACTCCTATATAATTGGTCAATGAATTCAGAATTTGCTCATAGCCGATGATTCTGATACATTTACCATATGTATATATATATGAGGGTGCGTCAATAAGTAACCAGCATAACTTATTTCCGGTTGAGATCCACCTCTTCTTTTTCGATGTCATTGCCCTCTAGTGTGATGCACTTAGACCAACGGTGTTCAAGAGCCATCAGCCCAGAACTGAAAAAGTCAGGGTCCTTTCCATTGACCCACTCCTCAACTGCCGTCATGACTTCTTCATCAGACCGGAAATGAAGTCCACGGATATCCTTTTTCAAGTTTGGGAATAGGAAGAAGTCGCTAGGAGCTAGGTCAGGCGAATAGGCAGGATGTGGTATTAATTCATACCCGTTTCGCTCTACAGCATCCATTGCAACTTTGCAAGTGTGGACTCTCGCGTTGTCCTCTTGCAGCAAAATACCTTTAGAGAGTTTACCTCGGCGTTTTTCATGGAATGCGGATCTCAGCTGGTCTAACAAATTTGCATAGTACCCTCCAGTTATTGTACTTCTCTTGGGTAAAACGTCCAACATAATAACGCCTTTTGCGTCCCAAAATACTGTGACCATACCTTGCCAGCAGATGGTTGCGTCTTGAACTTCTTTGGCCTCGGGGACCCAGGCCCTACCCACTGACGACTCTGAGCTTTATTTTCTGGCTCATAATAATGAATCCAAGTCTCATCTACAGTCACCAGACGCAAAAGAAAATCATCTTTTGACCTAAAACGCTTCAACATGGCGCTGCATACTGATGCTCTGGTTGCCATTTGCTCATCGCTAAGGGATTTGGGGACCCAACGGGCTGTTCGCTTGCGCATACCTAAACGATCATGTAAGATTGTTGAAACGCTACCATGTGAAATGCCTAATGCCTGGGCTATTTCTTCCACCTGAATTTGCCTATCAGAGTATACCAGATCCCGAACTTTCTTACACATTTCTTCGTCGGTGGCATCCAGTGGGCGTCAAGACCTTGCTTTATCTTCTAAAGACGTTCTACCGCTTTTGAATTCCCCTACCCAGAATTTAACCTGAGCATAAGATAGTGCAGAAGACCCATAAACATCGGCTTACTCGCCGTGTATTTCCTTGCCTTTTTTACCTTTTAAATACATGTACCGAATTACAGCACGGTACTCAACTTTAGATGAAAAGCATGCCTTTGCATCACTAGTCATGTTTGACATTCAATATCTTATTTAAGAATGACTCGATACGGGTGCAATTTTGTACTCATGTATTAAACATATATTGAAACAAAGCAGGAAAATCGTGACCGTCTCGGTCTGTCGGAAATCGGATAGGCTGGTTACTCATTAACTCACCCTCGTATATATATATATATATATATATATATATATATATATATATATATATATATATATATATATATATATATATATATATATATATATATATATATAATTCTAAGTCTAATTCGGGAATGACTGGACAGAATTCTATGATTTAAGTGGTTACTAGGTATTCGAACCCAACGCTGTCATTCTATAGCATGTACACACTGATTTCACTTGTCTATGATGCTCTATGAACAGTAATATGTTGTTCGGGGACTTGTGACTGGGGGGACTAGTGACCCATTCACTAATAATCCGACACAATGACCGGACACTAGTCCACATAACTACTGCCAGGTGAAAAGTCACTAGTAATCCGACACAATGACCGGACACTACTCTACGTAACTACTGCCCCGTGAAAAGTCACTAGTAATCCGACGCAATGACCGGACACTAGAACTTATAACTATTGCCCGGTAGACGTCACTAGTAATCCGACACAATGACGGGACGCTAGTACTCGTAATTATTGCCCGGTAGCATTCACTGGTAATTGGACATAATGACCGAATACTAGTACGCGTAACTGTTTGCGCGGTGAAAAGTCACTAATAATCCGAGACAATGGCCGGACACTAGTATTTGTAGCTATTGCCCGGTGTTGCCCAGTGACCGGTGGCCGGTCAGAGATGTCTTCTTGTCCATTGGGCGAGTGGCCGGTGGCTGCTCGGCCGGTCGTCGGACGCCCGGTGACCGGTGGCCGATGGATTTGCACTCCCTTGGAAACAAGTACCCAGGGAGTTGCCACCAATATGGGTCTTACCCCGGGCAGCAGGGCCATGAGGGGCAGTGTTCCCATAATTTATTTCTTCGTCTGAAGAAATAGACAATGCTTGAGATATCTTCTTTTTTCACCTCTGGAAGAGTAACTTCTTTCCTTCTCTGCAAGTTTCCAATTGAATTTGATCAGCTGCAACACGTAGAGCAAGAAGATTCCCTGGAACAATAAGAACATTTGAAAAAAGTTTATGATTATCCCAATGCGACTTATATGACCACAATCACCGCGATGAATAGTCAAGAAAGTCGCGAACACTCATTACGACGAACGAGTGAAGGATAATTTCAAGAAATCGAACGAATATTTTTTTTTTAAATTTAACATGAAACGTGACAGATATGATAAAGGATCATAAGAAAGAACAAAGATTTAAATTTCAACCGGAGAAAAAGGAAGAAAATAGATTTCTTTCACCCGGAGAAAACATCCATGTTTACTTTCTTTGTCCACAGAAAAGAAACTAACACGTGAACAAAAGAGCGGAGGAATGACGTCACACAGGTGACTACCTAAGGGACTTTTGGATTAAGACTGTATTGGAAGATGTTCCTGTCGTTTTTTTCTGTGGAAGGTACGGGCAGAATGGAATATAGCACGTTAATGTATTGTGCAGTTAAAATACCTTGGGCCGGCCATAGACCATCCCCCTTCCCCTCAAGAGGAATTTTGTACACTATGATTTTCTGAAACAACATTATACAAGAAACAAACTGACACATGTTAACCCTCTGGCGATGGGGGCATTTGCGTGTAACAGGCATTCTACCAATTTTACCCTAACATCAATGGAAATAATTTGGGGTAAATACTAAAGTATCCATAATCTTGCTTACTAGCATTCTATTTGCCACCAATGCATGTTGTTTTATAGAGACAGACATCTCAATATGTTGAGCTGTCATTGATTTGTTTTATAACTGTTATATACGTTACTAAATATCATAAACCTCATATATATACTTCCCGATACAATGTTTTGGACGATTATGACCAGTCAGTGACTATAAATTTAATCTAATGAAGTTTTACAATAGCTAAACATTATTTGTCCTCGTTTGTACATCAAGACATTAAAAAGAACCTGCTTGACTAAGCAAATGACAAATGAAATGATAGTTACTGTTAATATTCTAAACTTCTTTTTCTAAGCAGTATCTTTATTTCAAACTTCTTAACATCTTATTTGCTGTGGTTGCATTTAGTACAATGTATTTAACTATTATGATTGATTAAAAGCATTATATACTTTGAATAAAACTTTTATATAAGTTACTTTTTAAGTGATACTTTATCTACATTGTTTAAAAAAGCTCCTGATACTTTGTATAGAAAAGTGAAGGAAAATCAGCTCTATAATTCGTTTAATAACAAACATAGTAAATTATTTCTCAGACACCTTTAAAGTTTGGTGAATTAAGTTAATGAAAACTCTCGCCATTCTTCTGCTGGTGTATCTGATTGATAATTTTATCTTAAAGTAGTAACATGCACTTGATAACAAATACAGAAATATCCCCTTGTTCATAATACTCACATGATATGAGCTTTTTATTGCTTATGCTCTATGCATAAAGCTGATTCTCTAAAACTTAAATCCTTCTAGACTTCCAGAAACATTGCACACTTAATACTGTTACACACGTTATATGTCCGTTTAAGTGCTGTGATATCAGAACATTGTTTCCTATAGACAGTGTATGCAGGAGAAATCTCTTCAGTAAAGCTCAATCAATGAAAATACTGTATACATTCCTAATATCAACTTAAAGGCATATATAAAGTGAAAACAAACATTCTGGGGACACATATTATTCAAGAACTATTTCATTATTTGAGTTTACGTAAAAATGCAGTGGTAGTCACGCTAATAATAACATCACATATATATCAACATTGCACTGCAATTTTAAGTCATCCCTAAGATGCAGCCAAATACACAGCATGCACACTCTGGCACTTCTCTGTTTCCACAGTTTATAAAATAAAACATTTTATGCTGGCTGGAAGACCATTAGCTTTCATAAAATCTGCATATTGTGAAATACCATGTGAAAAGAACACATATTGGTCAGTCATACATAATAAAATTTGATGACAAACACATTAGATAAATGATTAATATTGTTTATCATCTATATAGTGATAGGAAAAGGCTTTTTGATATAAGATTATACAAAAGTCTTGTTATAATGTATTAGTGAAATAAGTAATAAGAATAAGACACAACAATATTAAGCTTAACGATTTCCATTCCCCTTGTTACTTTATAATGGACCTTAAAAACATGTCTTTAATTGTCAGAATGGTGACAGTATAAAATGACAGGATTGGTTGTGTCGCTGAGCCTTATATGGCCTTTCTTATCTGTAGTGTGTCGTTTGTTTCCAAAAAGCAATCTTTTTGACGTTTATTACACTAAAGTCTGAATAAGTTTTAGCTGCCAAGAAACTATAATGAGATATATAAAAATAAAAATAATAATAATAATAATAATAATAATAACAAAATAAAATAAAATAAAATAATACTCTGTCCCTACCCCTGATATACCATTTATTTCTTGATTATTTTGATGCTAAGATGCGATAAGGTATTTTATTGTTACGTTTTATTTCCACTGCAATTTCAGAAACGACAATGACCTAGTACGCTGATGGTCAATGTTTCTGTTAAGGTGAATAGTTTACTACCAATATATAAAATGCCACTAACAGACATTATCATTTACCTTATATGTCTGGTAACGTATGTAACACAACTGTAACTGCTATTCTTAATCAGACTCCTTGCATATCTCCATTTAGACTTTTACAAATTTTAATGTGCTTCTAAAGACAGACCCTACCGAAAGAAGACAAAACAATTTTTCATAGCTATTATTAAAGCCCCGTGTTCTTTAAGGACGTATTCCTTCTGCCCAGAGACTGATCAGTCTTCAAATTTATATATTTGAGATAGACTCTGGTGCTTGTGTACAGCTTCTGCTGCTCAGAATGCATAATCTGACACTAAGAATAGCTTTTCTAGATCCTTTCATACAGTCATTTCAAATTCATATTTATGCTGACAATAGCTAATTATATCCAACAATATTGATCTTATTTTCTGTTAATGCATTTTAGCTAAGCCCTGGTAGTTAATGTTAAAATAGGAAAATGTCAGATATATTCATGAAGCAGATGAAATACAAGAGTGGAGTTAATCTCTTAAAGGTATTAAAGGTATTATTGCTTTAATATATACTTAATTTCATTGTGATATATATGTTTCTAAATTTGCCTAATGTTACACACTTATCTTTAATGAGTATTATATTCTGTATACTTAAGCGATAAAGCAACACTGTTTGTTTGGGAAAAAATCATATTACAGTAAGGCAATGTGTTATATGATTAACTTTGTTATCCTAATGTATTTAAGCCGCAGTTTGACAAAACTAACAATTGACTTGTGGACCTGGCGAAAACTCAGATCAACCGGGTTGTCCTCTGTCTGATAAGTCATTGCAGTCTGCATGAAGAAAGCTGAGGTCCGTTGCTATTCATTGAGCACACATGGAAGACATTGACCATTCATTGCTGTATTCACAGGCCCTATATGTCCTGCGGCAGCTTGTGATTATAATGAACATTTTGTTTTGATCAGAACTCTATGTAAATGCTTTTCTGGTATTAAATACATACACTTCTTGGCATGAGACAATGCTTATACCAATATTGTTTAATCAGAAATAATATTTTATGTTACCAAGATTAAACATGTAACAGAAAGACTTTGCGGTCAACTGCATAATGTGCTATGTTTTAAATAGTTTTAAAGGTAAAAAATAAAAATCATAGACAAAATTAGTGTAGCAAGCTATAATTTGAATGTTCTTACTATACCAATAAAATTCTTGAATTCATATGCATTGGTTTTACTAGCCTTCAGATAAATTGTCTACATAACACATCTGCTAATGTAACAGAATAAATGGGGTGAAAGTGTCGTTTTTATCCTTTTATTCTGAAAAGTATTAATTCAAGGGATAAATGTGTAGGTAAAGACCTTTACAAAGACAAAGATCCCTTAAAATTAAGACATTGAGGTGTTACATATATTACCAAGGATACATTATTAAGCAATGTCATGTAAGGGTCTAACGTATGACTCATCTGTAGATAATCTATTGAGATATAAATAAATTATGAGCATTTGCCATAAATTAAAAAGTTCAGGACAGTATTCATTATTTTATGTAAAAGTGGCTAGATGCAAATAGCAACTTTACTGTTAACAGTATAAAAAGTATGTTATACCTGATAGAGAATATCGGCATTAAATTTGCAGTTTTTGAAATGCCTACAAAAACTTCTAAATGATACATAACAGATGTCCATAATACTGATGAAGAGTGCCATACAGAAAACCAACAAACGCCACAATATGGATATATTTTAGATGTTACCTACGTTACTATAGGCAGAATGATATGGCTGATGCATGTTTTAATTCACCTTTGTATCTCATATTACTAAGATATAATGCTAAAATAAGAATTCACTTTATTTGTACAACTTCTAGGCAGCATTTGATGTGATATTATATGAAAATGATTGTTTCACTGTTACATGTTACAGTGGTGTGACTTTGCTTATTAGCCAAGAACTTAAAAAGTATAAAAGCTAGAGAAATTATTTTTGCAGTTTGGAAAGGGTATTTAAATATCTTATCAGAAATTACAATTTTAAGGGCACAGAGGCAAAGAACAATTTATGAAAATGAACTAAATTAGTTAAAATACTCATTTCTAAAAGGTACATTAGAAAATGTAACGTGCGTAACGCCATTTAAGGCCAAAAAGAAGTTTCAAACATCACATTTTGTAGCTAGTGGACTGTTCTTTGGCTTCATATATTTAGTTAGAACATATACTTAGTTTTGCTCTAATTCTCATAGGTTTAGTAATTTTCTATGGTATTATACATTTTGTTGGGGTAACGAATGTAACAGGCTGTTACTCGGTAACGCCCCCATCGCCAGATGACTTACATGCTGCAAAATACTTGCAAGATAATAGGCTTTAAGCAAAACATTGTGTACAAAATTCCACCTTGGGTGGGGTGTGGGTGAGGGAGGTAAACCATAGCTGTCCAGTGGCCTATAAGATTAAGCCGGAAGGATTTAAGGAATTGTCCGTCCGTCCGTCAGTCCGTCCGTAGACACAATCTTGTCTCCGCAACTCCTGCTACAGTTTTCAGGGGATTGGATGAAACTTTCCAGTTATTGTTCCCATAACCTGAAGATAATCATATTTTATCGAGGTCATACTCGACTGATTTTTACCAGAGTTATAGCCCTTTGGTAATTTTTCGACAGTAAGTCTTGTCTCTGCAACTTCTCTTCCAGTTTTCAGTGGATTTTAATGAAATCTTCCAGTTATAGTTGTCATGACCTGAAGAGGATCATATTTTACCGAGGTCATGCTTGATTGCTTTTTACCAGAGTTATGGCCCTTTGTCAGTTTTAGCCATTTATCAACAGAAGTTCTTTTCTCCGCAACTCCTCCTATAATTCTAAAGGGATATTAATGAAACTTTCCAGTTATTGTTTCCATGACCTGAAGATGATAATACTTTATCGAGGTCATGCTCAACTACTTTTTATTAGGATAACGGTCCTTTGGCAATTTTTAACAGTAAGTCTCTGCAATTCCTCTTGCAGTTTTCAGTGGATATTAGTGAAACCTTCCAGTACTTGTACCCATGACCTGAAGAAGATCATATTATACCGAGGTCACGCTTGACTTCTTTCCACCAGAATTATGGCCATTTGTCAGTTTTGGCCATCAAAAAATCAGTCTGTTGAAAGGGTTGTAAAATATCAAAACATTGTTATGGACATATATGTTATAGACATATTAACCATATACTAACATTTCAAACATCGGGGGACACTTGGCCTGCGGCCTTTATTTTGACAACTACTGCACGAATTTTAATCTGAAATATTTTGCTATATATTCACATGAAATGAAAAAGATTAAATTACTATAATTTCATTTGAGAAGATTAAAAAAATGATGCAGAATATGAGCGAATATGCATTTATATTAGAAGATCCCTAAAGGGATTGAAGGCCCTCCACACCCCAACCCCCGCACCTGCCGCTACTGCCAGTTTTGCTTTCTAGTTGGATTATTCCGAACAAAAAGCAAACAAAGAGTGATTTTATTAACAATTCTAAGTAAATCAAGAGTATGTAATTCTAGCAATGAAAACTTTATCAGAGTTCTGCGACCTTCATGCACATGCCCTGCCTGTATTCTTACTTTAAGGCAAAATTTCTAAGTAAATCCAGGGTATGTAACTCTAGCAAAAAAATTTTTATCAGAGGTCTGTTGGTACATGCCCAACCTATATTGACGAACATACGGACGGACAGACATATGGACGTACGACGGAGGGTAAAATTATATGCCTTTCTCCATTTTGTAGCTGGGACATAAAAAAAGAACTTTAAAAAATGCAATGACTAAAGAAAGATATATGTATACCTTTTTTCATTATCATCTTTTGGGAATTGTTGTATGTTTGTGTAAACCTGAGAAATTCTGTTTTACATAGAGATTTTCTCCTTCTGATAAACTCTGTGTGTGTGTGTGTGTGTGTGTGTGTGTGTGTGTGTGTGTGTGTGTGTGTGTGTATGTGCGTGTGCGTGGGTGTGTGTGTGTGTGTGTGTGTGTGTGTGTGTGGAGAGAGAGAAAGCGGGGATGTGGGAAGCAAGTCAGCTCTTCAGACAGACTGGGTTTATGCATTGCTAACTGGTGTCTCAGCTTTACGTTTTGAACTAGAGAGTATAATACTAATTTCTTCATGTCCTTAATTGGGACACTGTTAGACTGCATGCATGTGCAGGCAGACCCGTGTCAACCATATCTGTACAACGTTCACATTTTGTGTACGGTGGTACGAGACGCTGGCACGTAAGAATTGTGGTAACATGTAACTCATGCATGTATATGTATTAATCCAGACAGTTTTATGTTTATTATTATAATAATTACTATTATTATTATTATCATTATCATTGCAGAGGAATTATATCATCTCAAGCGTGTTCGTAAACAACTTTAAAACTTCAATGACGCGAACACCGATGGTTCCTTTATTGTGGCTGATTCGAACTCATTATTGAATTGAGGCCCTATAAAATTCTTCCGACAGCTCAAGAAATTAAATATTCAGGGATATTTTAAGGTTCTTTGCTAATTTTATAATGAACATGTATGCAATGTATGTTGTGTGTACTCCTTTTCAGCGCTTTTACCCTTGTTTATTGCAGAACAAAATATGTTGTTTTTTTTTGTTTGTTTTTTTTTTCTTTTTTTTTTTTTTTCTTTTTTCTGGAATGCCTATATAGACACACTATGTTAGATTTAAGGAGATCGAACTAAACATGTAAATACAAGAAAATAAACACAGTTTGCTTTAAAAATGTTTTAAATGACTTAAAATTAGCTTTAGATTATTATTATTATTATTATTATTATTATTATTATTATTATTATTATTATTATTATTATTATCCGGATAAGAATTCTATATTTGTATTTAAATTTGAATAGCACGTTTAATTTAAAAAATATAAATTAATGAAGTCTGCTTATGAAGACACACTTGACAATTTTTTAAGCAGATCTAACAAAGTTATTATTTTGTGCCATTTACACAGATAACAAGAAGCAGTAAGCAATTAGCAGGATATCGGAGTCTAGATGCGAGCAGGTAATTAGCACTTCGGACTCGATAGAAGTATACTCTTTCATCTCGCCACATTGCCGGTCTTTTTTTTGGATAATGTACGTCATTGTACATTGAATAGTTAATTTTGCCTCGACAGCGCTAAATCACGATACAACGTCACATGCTCAGTATCGTTGGGGGTCGGCTCTACTGAGCGGTACAATGTACATTCGACTTGGTAGCCACGCGTGGCTGATGCAACGTTAATTTGACGTTGGTTGGACGTTGTATGTCTGCTGTGGGTATAAGACACTGTTGAAAAGTGGCTGTGAATGGTAGCTTGTTTTTCTGCTGTCTCTCTCTCTCCTTCTATTTGTGTGTTTGTGTCATTAATGCACTAATCAGTTTGAATTAAAGGTCTTAGAGTAGTTTTTAAGTGTCTGCATGGGTTTGGTTAGGCTATACAGTAGGAGACAGCCAGACAGGCTAATATGATAATCTCCTTTCTAGATACTCAGCTTTGTAAATATTTATGTAGATTGTCATGTATTGTCAAGACACTTGTTGTTTGTATTGTTCATCATGCTGTGGTATCCCAACGACTCGAACACCGATGACCTGTTTACTGTAGCTGTGTGTGGTACGCGTTTTGTCCATTGAGTTTTTCCATTAATTTTCAATTTCATTTTCTATGGATGATTTTGGCTCATATTAGGTAAGATGAAAGTTAAAAGTCATATTCAATAATAACCCCGCCCGTGCCGATGACCTCAAGGTCAAGGTCACAGAGTTGGATATTTTAAGAGCACATATATCCTAAACCAATGACAGATTTTGTTCATAATAGGTACGATAATAGATATTGGTCCAAAGTTTTAATCGGCAATACCCCAATTTATGCTCATGACCTTGCAGCCACCTTTCCAAACAAGCTAAGCTGTCATCAGTTGTTGCAAAATGTTTCTTTTTTCGGATGAGTGCACCATGGGTCCTGAGCCGGGGCATGTGTCATATTGAAATAATTCTACTGGTACAGAGGTGGCCGAGTCTTTGATGTTCCACTGAAGCTACTTGTCTGTAGAAAATGCCTACTGAGTTCAGCATTCACGGTAATGTACTTCCATAAAGTGGAAGTTTTAAGGAGACTCCTTTTTTATTGAGGGAGGTTTACGCAGATGTTTTATATATGGACTACAGGTAACGATATTTCGATAGTATATGTATTTCATTGATGTTTGCTTCAGGCCGCCTTAGCACCGACCGGGAAATGAGTTATTTTATGGTACGGTTCTTTTTCTCTTATCCTTTCTTCTTCTCTTTTCTACTTTTTCTTTCGTCTTATGTAGGGTTCTTATTACTCAAGGTTGTTGGTAAAATTAACTTGTGGTGTACATATATATGGACTGTTTTAATTATTTGTGGCGGACCTATCGATAGGACCTGGACTTTGATCAAACATAAACTGTATGGCAGATAAAAATATCTACCTTTTCACAAAACTGTCAGGGACTTGCAAACCCACAAACAAGACGGGCTGTTTTTAGACATGTGAGATTAAAGAAGTATAATATTATTTGTTTGCAAGACGTTCATATACAAAGGCCACAGGAATCATATATTAAAATTGAGTTGGGGTATAATATTTATTTTAGTTGTTTTAATAATAGCAGTAGAGGAGTAATGGTTCTTTTAAATAACAATTTTGAGCATAAAGTAGAACGCGGTAATTCAGATGTAAACGGGAACTACATTATACTAGACATAAACATAGAAGAACAAAACATTACTTCAATTAATCTTTATGGACCAAATGACGATAAACCAAACTTTTATAAAGAAATAAGACAAATATGTAATGCGTTTCAAAATGATAAGATTATTATTTGTGGTGACTGGAATTTAGTAATTAACGCAGATCTTGATAGGAATAACTATCTGCACATAAATAACCCTAGAGCACGTCAGGAAGTTTTAAATATGATTGATGAGGAAGACTTTATAGACATTTACAGGGTACTAAATGGAGATAAAAAAAAAAAAAGAAAAGAAAAGAATTTACTTGGAGAAGGAGAAATCCAGTCTGGAAACAGGCTAGATTAGACTTTTTTTTCTAATAAACGATGACTGCTTTCCATACGCATCTGAGGCAAAAATAATTCCAGGCTTTAAATAAACATGAAAGGGGGCGGGGGTACTGGAAGTTCAATAATTCTTTACTTAAAAGATCAACAGTATGTAAGCTTGGTTAAAAACACGGTCTCTGAAGTAAAACAAAGTTACCTAATAAATAACGGAGAAACCAATATTGATAATCAAGAACAAGAATTTAGTATAAATAATCAACTGTTTTTAGAAACACTTTTATTAATGATTCGTGGTAGTACAATAAAATACATTTCTCAGAGAAAGAAACAGCGGCAAAAGAAAGAAGCCAAATTAGAGCAAGACATTAAATTGATTGAAGATGAAGTAATACGATTTTTTTTTAAAATTTATCTGAAGATGTTTTGAATGAATTAGAAAATAAAAAAAAAAAAATGTTAAATGAAATTCAAAAAGAGAAAATTGAAAGAGTACCGTTAAGATCGCGAAGAATATATAAAAATTTAGGCGTAACATTCACATTATTTTTTTAACTTAGAAAAAAAAATACCAGTAAAGTTATACATAAATTGGTGAACGAAGAACGGAAAGAAGTTGCAGAAACGTCCGATGTTCTAAAATACCAAACAAATTTGTATAAAAAAATACATAAGGAAGTCGAAATAGACGATCCTATATCAATACATTCAGTATTAGGTGACATTGAAAGTAAATTATCCGATAAAGAGTCACAAAAATTAGAAGGAGAGATAACTTACACAGAGCGAACATCTGCCTTAAAAAATATGAAGAATAATAAAAGTTCCGGCTTGGACGGGTTCACAGTACCGTTTTTTTTTTTGTTGTTTTTTTTTGTTTGTTTTTTTTTTTAATTCTTTCGGGTCTATATTGGACAATTTACTTTATGTTCACTGAACTTTGGTTATCGTACTGGCTCGTTAAGTATTACTCAAAAGCAAAGTATTATAACGTGCATTCATAAACCAAATAAAACAAGAATTAATTTAAAAAATTAGAGACCGATATTTTTATTGAACGTTACACAAACTTGCATCAGCAGTAATATCAAATAGATTAAAAGTACTTGATACAGTTATATATGAAAATCAGAATGGGTTTATAGCGGGTAGGTTTTTAGGAGAAAATGTATGACTTATTTATGATGAAAATCCACTTAAAGGAGCTTTACGTACATTAAAACAATATTATATAATGTCAGGATTAAAAATAAATGTAGATAAAATAAGGGCCTTATGGATAGGTAGTTTAAGAAATTCAGAAGAAACTCTTTGTGATGAGTACCCTTTAGATCGGTCGCAAGAACCTTTAAAAGCCTTAAGTATAGTGTTCTCACCCCTAGTGTTTAATATATGGGACCTGAATAGCCAAGAAGTTCTCCTAAAAGTTAAGAATATACTAAATCAATGGTCCAGAAGAAAATTGACCCTAATAGGTAGAATAACAACTATTAAATCTCTCGCTCTTTCTAAATTTGTACATCTCTTTATTTCACTGCTAGCGCTACCAAACGAACAAATAAAGGAGTTAGAAAAAATGTTTCACAAGTTTTTTGTGGAATTCAGAATAAAAGAAGAATTATTATTAAAAATATAGAATATACAGGTTCAAGAATGGTGGAATTAAAGTCATTTATAAAAACATTAAAAGTTTCATGGTTACGAAGAATACTACAACAATCAGATACTGGTGGGTGGCAGGACTTAGCTTTTATAATAAATCTCAAATATATTTTCGTTTGGTGGCGGTAATGCGGCGAGACTCAGTTCCAATTTACAAAATCCATTTTGGAAAGGTTTAATGCAAGTTTGGTCAGAATTTTGTGAAGCGGTTCCCGTGGAAAACATTGAACAAATTCTTATATGCCCTTTATGGCATAATAATCGCATAATTGGAAACGGGCAATTGTTTATAAGAAATTGGTGCGATATGGGCATAAGAGTAATTTATGATTAATGAGGAAGGGGTATTTTATAGTTTAGAACAGTTAAAGCGAAATATAATATAAGAGGCAATTTTCTAGACTATCAACATGTATTAAATAATATTTCTCAAGTATGGAAAGATGAAATTAACATGAATCGTGTATTTATTGTTGAAACCAAACAAAACATAGTATGTAACATATACCTTCAACACCTAATTAAATCAAAGAAAGGAAGTAGAATTTTCTACGACATTTTGGTTGGAGTAATCAAGTACATTCCACAAGCAAAATGGCAAGCGGAGATGGGGGATATAGGGGAAGAGTAATGGAAAATGTACTATCGAACATTAAAGTTATTTCACGAGACAAAACCGTGCCATTTTCAATACAAAATTAATAATAAACTTTAGTAACTAATTCAATTTTTTTAAATTAATAAAAATTATAATCTGGCCTGTAGTTACTGTAATGAGCAACCAGAAAAAAAATATCATCTATTTCTTAGATGCCCAAAAGTAAGAACATTTTGAATTGAACTTAAAACGTGGTTGACAACAAATATCAATTCAGAAATATCGTTAGAGGATCGTAAAATATTATTTGCATACGCTGGTAAAACAGAACTCGTCAATTATATCTATAGTTTAGCAAAATATTACATTTACAAAAACAAATTTGTTTCCAGAAATCTAAGCATTCAAGGATTTGTCAGCCTTTTAAAGAAAACAAATGCTTAGCGAGAGATACATTCTATTCATAAATAATAGGTATAAGTAATTTTTTAAGAAGTGGACATCTGTATATAACTACTTTTATCCAAACACTGAGTGACTCGTGAGGCGTATATTGATATTACAGCTTGTTTTCTGCTGTCCTGTTAAGGATTTTTTTTAAATTGATTATCGTGGTCTGGATACAGCAATGGTCTCCATAATATCAGTCTTAGTGGTACCTACCTACCAGTTGAGACAGACAGAAAACTAAAAAAAACAGGTAAAAGAAAAGTCCTGGGAGTGCCACAATCACAAACCGCAGCCCTTCCCAGACCCCAAGAGGAAGAGGAAACCGACAAATCCAAACAAGCACAAACCAAACAAACGTACGAAAAGCACCATGATTAGTTCTCTCTTCCCCAAGCGAGGTAATCGCAATACTAAAAGGACTGAAAAACACAAGAACAAAATGACACACGGAAAGACATACAACAAATCGCCTCGTAGAATAAACCACAAAGCAACAGAGAGTAAGACTAACACCGGGACCACCGCCTTAGAACGGTCAGTATAGCAAACCACCGGTGGGGTGGGGGTTTAAAGCACTTTTACAGCTAGCTAACTTCACCCTGGGTCCCGATGCTACTCTTAATACAGAGATGCATAAAAAATTCGGTTCGCAAAAAGGCTCCCAACTCAGTCAATGCATCAAAGCGAAAACATAAAAATCAAATTAATCGCTATAATAAACAAAGACGAGTACTCATGGCTAATTCTACTGTATGCCAGAGTAAATGAAAACCAATAGTTGAACCACGGCGGGCCAAGCCAAAGACATATCGTTAAGCCCCAACCCACTGGTTAAAGTTTTACGAAGAGACCGTCATTGAGTCTGAGGCCCGAACCGCCGTCGTGCAATTAAAGAGTGAAGCATAGCCATCAACAATGATTGGGTTGACAACTATAACTTCTTTTTTTTTACGCGTATTACATTCACCTGAACAATATTCCAAAAACCCTTTTTACCAACTTTTCTCAACAACCTCCCCTCCCTCTTTTCCTACACTGTCTCTCTTTTACTAATCTTTTAAAGAGATAGGTTTAGAATTTGTCATTTCAGATGATAATGTACTTAAAATAGTTGTGTCTTATATATATTTGTTATTATGTATGTATTTATGATATTTAAATACATGTTTAATCTAAATAAAAAAAGTTTAATCCTAACAAAATTTGCCTCGATTTGACACTGCTTTTTGTTTTCCAATGACAGAGTTTATAGACGTGCAGCGTGCGCCTCTTCTGTTAGCAGTATCAGCCAGTTATTTTCAGATTTAAATGGAAATATATCAACTCTTCTGTCAAATAATAGAATAAGATATGGATTACTATTGTTTGGCTGAAAATCAAATAAACTAGAATAATATAGACAATGTTACTATTCTAGGTAAAATCGAGGCAACGGTGTATCGTCGTTTTTCTCGCGACAACACCTTAGGGAATGCCTGTAAACCTGAGCATTTTTATTAAAACTGTTGGTAGGATTTCTTTACGCGATGCATGTAGGTTGGGAGAACCTGAATGATTCAATTACTTTTTCGTCGTTTTCTACGTGTTGGAATCGAAATAGATCAGCTCTTGTGCGTGATTCGTTAAGCAATAATTCAAAGCTTGTCAGTCGCTTGATAGTAGATAAATCACTCGGGCTGCGCGTTCCTGATTTGACCTTCGTTACAACTGACCTCAAAACAGTGATTCATTATTCAACAAATCACTGCTAGAGCTGATCTATTTCTTGAATGAACGTCAGTCAATCACGTTCTTTCTTTACTTAAGTTAGAACTTTTACCCTGTTTATAATTAAATAAATCCCTGTCTGAAATGTAGGTAGAATACTATAGATCATTTCATGGACATAATAATACAATGTATACGAACTGAAATTCAGCAATTTAAGCTTCCAATGAATAATGAAAAAGCTCTATATTAATGTCTTCGAGAAAAGGGCTTCACATACATTAAAACAGACGAATGTTTTTCATCATTCAGTGCAAGCTAAAAATCTGAAATTCAATTCTTATTATTAGCCCCACGCTTTCGAATTTACTTTATTAGTCGTTAAAAATGGACAAATTTGTTCCAAATGACGTCGTTTCAATTTTGCTTGCCGACTGGGTAATGCTTTTATCATGCCCTCTAACGAACAGTATATACATATAGCAAAATTAAATGCAGCATCTGATCAGTATGTGTGTAAACAGAGACTGAGAGGTTTTGTATGACCGATCGTAGCAAATGTTCAACCTACTGGGTTGTGGCGGCTGACTTCTGCCTTATAATAGGAGTACTAAGATGGCGTCTTCTATCTATCTATCTATCTATCTATCTATCTATCTATCTATCTATGTACATTTGTTGTATCAATCTATCCAAGACAAGCACTTTGACGCTATGTATATTTGCCCTTCTGAAATAAGTTGTTTGATACTTCTGTTGTTTTTTTTTTTTTTTTTTTTTTTTTTTTTTTACGCTTCTGAGTTGAGCAGATGCGGTAAGCTTTAAACATTAAGGCTTGCACTCCCTGGACTTTTCTTTATATCTTTTTGCAGATTTAAACAGTGTTTGACATCAAAGTGATGATAATAATAATAATAATAATAATAATAATAATAATAATCATAATAATAATAATAATATGTATATATTTTCAATATGTGTATTGGTACAAACGCCTACAAGCAGCTACATACCATACTACCAACGCCTACATACACAAGTTAGGGTAATTTGAAAATACAAAATAAAGATATTTTATACTGTTATTCTGTACTTTTTAAGAATTCCAATATGGTCCCGATTCCTAAAACGCGCACGAACAATTCTGGAATCGCTCTGCGCAGTTTTAGAATTCCAACTTTGCGCAACAGTATTGAAATTCCAAAGATGTGCAGGGGCGATTCTTGAATCGTCCCGATTCCTAAACTAAACTGCGCGGAACACACACACACACACACACACACACACACACACACACACACACACACACACATATATATATATATTTCGAGGAAGGAATTTTATTCTCATGTTAGCTAATAACTTTGTTACGTTTTCAACAAATTGGCCCTGAACTTTAATTATTAATTGTATACAGAAGCAAATTTGAACTTTTCACAGAAAGATTAAAGGTCAAGTTTGTGTCATTACATGTATTTGAACGACCTCGGTAGGTATATTGATAAAAGATATGTGTACAAGATTCAGTATAAATGTTTTCTTGGCTCTTGAAAAGGTCATTTTATCAGTTTTTATCATATGTGAGCATGTTGAGTCTTAGTAAGTAAACAATGACCGTTTGAATATAGGTTACTTCCCCAAATCAAAAGAGACTTCAATTGTCATTTGATTCAAACTTATTTGGGCTCTACAATGAAGATGCTTAAATGGTTAAAGATGCATCTCCATGTTTATGCCTGTATATGCATTCAAGTGGTACAACTGTTCACAGTCTTTCTTTATAAAGCAATAGAAGAGCCGACAACCTTTATGCACCAATATGGGGCATGCATAAGTAGGATTTATTTTATCATCAAAGCTATTTTTCAGAACCTCCTAACATAAAGAAAATAGCTAATAAATATTTAATAACAGTACGGTGGTAATGAAAACTTCTTTTTGTTTTCTTTTAGTATCTGTTTATTAACATTTCCTTTATGTAGGAGACCTAGAAAAAATACTATGATGCCAAGATATATTCTCTATATTTCTGCCTTGTATAGGCACATAAAACTTTTAACTCTTCTTCCATATTCAAAATATTTCAGACTAAAGTGTAATTCTGAATATTTGTATCATCCCAATACAGGGGTACGATGCGAAAGTATTAGTTGTTTAACGTACTTCTCAACACTATTTAAGCTATATCGAGACAACGGAAGGGTGATTATGAAAGGCCCTGCGCAATAAAGCATCATACATTCCTGAACAGTAATCAGCCTCCAGCGACATTCGAACCCGGAATTTCAGGACTTGAAGTTGGGAGCTCTAACAACTTGGCCATGCGGATGCTTCAGTACAGGGATGTACATAGACTCAAAGATGCGCAACTGATTAAAAGCCATCACTATAGTTCAGATGAGCTAATAAGGAGTACAAAACCTATTGTGACCATATTATATACTGCAGAATAATGTTGCTGAAGCAAAACCATGTTTAATTTTAATGGGGTCAAGTTCTTATTCCGACAGATGCAAAATACAATCTAATTTTCTTAGATACCCCAGCAAATCAGAAAGCAGTTATAAAATGTACACAAATCATGACTAGTCATATGTTGCCGTTGTTTTAAGGAACAAAGGTAGTTGTTGATGTTTTTTTCTCTTTGAAGTTTTAAAAACTTTCAGAATGTCACAAATTTAAAGTTGAAAAGATAAATAACAACAATTTTATTCCAGCTTCAAATTTTGCAAGAACCATTGCCGCAATTCAATATTCATATTTATACTTACCACAAATGTTTACTGTTACTGACACATTTGTTTCAGCTACTGGTAATAACAATTCAGCAATATAGTTGACAGTAAGTTTGTAAGTATCCTCATCTGATTTAGTGACTTTTATGATCTGTATTTCTCCATTAGAAATGTACCTGAACTTATTTATATATCCTTGTTGCACTGTCGCAGTTGCCGATCCAACTTTTGACACTATTATTTCATTATCTCCTTTATTCCATATAGCAGTACTCAGATTAGCTTCATTGTCAAACTGCCATTTCAGTGATACGTCTTTATCACCTTCACAAAGAGTTTTGTTGCTTGGTGTTTGTGTAATTGCTGTGTCTGAAAGAAGAAAAGAAATCACTTTATGTGTTTGTAAATTTATATGCTTGTCTATGAAAGCGGGAAGAAAACTTAAACTATACATTTGTTTAAACATATTTATTCAGAGCAGTTAATAAATAATATACATTATAAATAACTAAAGAAAAGATCAGAATGGAAACATGCAAACTTATATAGTTCCTCCCCTTGGTACATTTGTGGCCATCTTGAAAACACATCATTACTATTTGAACAACAAGCCTTCAGTACAAACTTTATTGTACATTGGTCCAGATATCTCAGGTGTTAAACGTAGGTGTCAATGGACAGACAATGGATGGATGATATACCACAAATTATTATAACTCATTATGAGTCTTCCGCTTAAGTGAGCTAAAATAATACCAATTAAAGGGGAACTTTCAAAACAGCCTATGCTTACATTTGCTTGATACTTAATATTTGAATTACCAATTAATATGTATATCAATTTATTTAAAAAATCCAGGGTCTAGGATCTCATCCTGACGAGCCTCTTATCAGACATGGAAGATAAGGCTGTTTTTTTTTTCTTACAAATTAACAGTATAACTTGAACACATTCATTGCCTGCCGAAAAGAATCGCAGACATCGTAAGGATTATTCTGATAACATGGACAATTATTTTGACTGATAGAAATACTGTTTATTGTCAACCAACTGTGAAAACATCTATCAAAAAATAGACCATAAATAATCAAACATGAAAAGTAATTTTAATGTTTAGACATTACTGTAATTGTTAAGGTATATTATTTTATTTAGAATTAGGGTAACTACGTCATCTCTGTTTTCAAAACTTTTTAAACCGGATTAAACAGTTTTTGAAAACTGAATAATTGGAAAAATTAAAGTTTTGGGACACTGTCAGTTTCTTAGGATCTTCCATTGCAGCACTTGTTTTTCCGTGATATAAAATTGTTAATGAGGTTTTACTTTTTTCTGTATGCTAGTACAATATGTACATTTTACTTATGTCATCCCCTCCTGCACCCCTGACCCCCCCCCCCCCTCGTCCCCACCCCCTCAATTTCTGCGAACAGGTGTAATCATTCAAAACAGTCAACACATTTTTCTATCATCGGTACAGAGCTATTAATATACTCCGTTCAAACGAACTAATTTCAGTTTTTATCCATTTTTTATCCACCAGTGCTGTGATTTTTGTTTCATTTTAAATGTTTTTGGGTATAACCTGTATATTACCTAAATGTAAGGCAAATGATTTACTGTTTTCATTCAAAAGACTGCCTGTATCAAATGCCATGTTTTGGCCTGCATCTTTACATTATCTTTTGTGTCAGACAGTCTAGGCCATTATTTTCAGTCATCTATCCAGTGCATCAAGTGTAAGAGCCATAAGATTGTTTTCCCAAACTGTACTCAGAGTACTTAGAAACAGTAACCTGTGGTACTTTACTGATCGAAGGCTACACTGAGGAGGACAAGGCAACAGTCTGTGGCTATGAAGTTTGAACAATCTGCAGACATGATCGGAGAACAGATTCACTCAAGACACAAGTCACAAGTGAAATACAATGGCTGTATACATTATAACGTACATGGTAATACTGATTCTATATTTTCGTTTGTTTGTTTGATTTGGGCTTAACGTCGCTTTCAACAATTTTTCAGTCATATCGCGACGGTGTCTGGATGTGGCAGGGAGCTCAATGCTCTCTTTTAGAGTGCTGCCTCACTGGAACATCACGCTCCAGACACTTTGACATGATATTCCACCCAGTGTCAGTATACTGACACTGAGTTGACCAGTTCTGATTCCTAGCTCTACTTTCTTTATGCTTAGCGCCAAGCAAAAGAGCAGCTAGTACCATTTTTAAAGTCTTTGGTAATACCCAGCCGGGGATCGAACCGGCAACCTCCCGGTCACAAAGCGGACGTTCTATCAATGAGCCACTGTGCCGGTCTGATCCTATAAACAATTGCTACGTTTGTGTACAGCTGGTAAAAGAACAGTAGGAACATATGTTTACACAGCCAACGTCATTTATTTCCTTGGCTACATAGCTCATCAAACTACCGGGGAGCCTTTGACGTATGCCAAAACATTCCAAACAGCCAAGCTTTTATGAAGGTCAATATATGCCCGTGCCTTTCTGCTTTCAAAATGAATTATTTATGAAAAACTCAGGAAATATAAGAAACTAAGATAACATAACTAGAGAAACAATATAGCAAACACAACAAAACCTGAAGAAACTTACTAGAAATGAGATTATCAAAATACAAGTAAAATACTGTACCAAAAATGAAAGGATCAGGCACAGAACAAGATGGAAAATAAAAGCACAGTTACAGAAAACTAACTTCATGGCGTGTCAAAAAAGAATCTGGTCTTTGATGAAACAGCAAACACAGCTCAAAATATAACAATCCATGAAACGACCAAAGTCTTGAAAAAGAAGCAACAAAAACTGCTAAGATGTCAAAATATTTTCCTGGGGTCCAAATAAGCTATGCCATCTGTCTATAAAAATATATTGGTAAAATAATTAAAGGGCCATTAAAAGCCCACAAAATAATTTGATATATGAAAAGTTTCTGATGTTTAATGGGTTCGGACAAGGCAACAGTTTCATTGATATACCTTTTAGTCTGTATTATGATAATATAGAGATGGTAAAGTTCACACTAATATAACACATACAGGGAAGCAATATATAAGAAGAGGCTACAGGCCACGGCTTGATCCTCTGAGCGAAATACCCACTGCATATTACATGCAGATGTTATGCAACATTTTTCCAATCCAGTCATTGCAACTAATGGAAGGATCAGTTTTTGGTTCTGAAGAAGACTGTGTTTTTCATTATTATTATTATTATTATTATTATTATTATTATTATTATTTATCATATATCATACATATGTCAGTCAATGGAGCATGACCATTTGAACAAACCATCAATCCCGTTTCAACTGTAGGATCGACATGTAAAGTGGTGAAAAGTGGCCAGGTGGTTTCAGAAGAGAAGTTGTTTAATAGCATGATTTTATACATGTATACAGCACAGGGCAGGGGAAGATGACCCTCGCAAAATACCATTTCGATTGTAATTTAAAGCTTGTGGTACTTCTGTCATATATTGTAAGTTTTAAACACTTCATCTTTTTTTTTTTTTTTTTTTTTTTTTATCTTCGACAGAATGTAAGGACTTGCCAATATCTCATCTTTATTTAAAAAAGTAACGAAATAATGAAAGAAGAGATAGTTTAATTGCATGTTGCCACATCTACCTATGCAACACTTCCTATGTCTCTTTACACGGCCAGACAAATGAAAATCTCACCATGGTGCACAGCATGGTCTTCTTTCGCTGCTGTTGCTTAACAGGGTGTTGTTTCCCTGCTTGTGTTTACAAATTTCCTAATTTAAAATTTTGCCATGGCAACCAAACAAAATTGCCACTAGTCATAAAAAAAAAACTTTCGTAGACGATCATCAAATCATCATAACTGTCAAATATGATTCACATCACTTCATGTGTTATGGGATTATTTCCCTTATTTGTTCAGACATTTCAATTATTATACCTACAAAAACGCAGATCGCCGTAACTTTTAATCCATCTACCAAAGCAAGATTCCTACCTAAAAAGGGAAAAATCGGAGGAGTTGTCATTTTAAGGTGTTAACGGACAGACGGACAGATCGACGGTCGACAGACAAATCTTGGTCATTATAGCTCATCCTGACAATAGCCGACTCATATCTCAGATGAGCTAAAATACAGTTCTGTACATAATGTATTTTTTTTTAATACAATTGGTTCTCTGACAGTCTACCTTCTGCAGCCGTAAACTAGTTTACCGGTTTTAGAATTTCTTCAATTTTTATACACATACTAGATATACATGGCATGATTTCTGGTTAGCACGATATCTTGACTGCAACTGGATGATACTTTAACGGGCAGGTTTTAGCTGATCTGAGGGGTTATACCAGTATATATACAAGATGAGAGAAGGCTTTCGCCTTATTCAGAGATCTATTGTAAATCAAGAAAATAAAAATTTACAAATCTACAAATAAAAGTTACATGAGTTGAAATAGTTGGAAAACAGATTATGCCCTTTTCGGGCCTATATTGTTTAGCGCGTTACGACTTGAAAAGTGAGCGTGTTTGGATATGCGTGAAATGTAAATATTGCGTGATAAACATAGCGTGAAAGAAAAATAAAAAAAAACAAAAAAAAAAAAAAAAAAAAACAAAAAAAAAAAAAAAAAACTTATCTTTCTGTCAACACCACTGTGTCCATATACGTAATGTATACAGTGCGCCATAAACCTTACACCGAAAGGAATATACACCAAACACCAAACTTAGTTTTCTCTTTAATACTTAAGGTAATACTTAAGGTAAATGGGCCCAAATTACGATGTGGTTCCGGAAAACTACACGAACAAAACGTTCCACATAAGCTGTCGCATGCCCTGATTGAGGAACGATGATTCTTTCTACTGGTCGCCCTTGTTGATACCATATGGACATAGAGTGTCCAGATGTTGGATCCAATAGCTGTCTCGAGTTTTTCTGGTTCGATCTGTCTACTCCGGGTTATGGTCTAAGCAACAAAGTGGTGTGTGGATGAGGAAATTATGTTCTGGTGAACAAGAGTGTTCTGGACAGAACTTCTCAAACCATCCAGTCATCCCGCTGGCCGCTCATCCGCTGGTTCATATGATCACCGGTTTCACCAACATATTGTTTTCTACACTTGATACATGTTATGAGACAACATTAGTCATCTTACAACTAATGTTTCACCTAAGCTTGATGGTTTCCCCAGACGCTGACTTCGCGATCTATGTAGGCGCTATCATTTTGCAGGTTTTACCTCTTGCTTTGCGGCACGGTCGTGTCTTCCCACTTGTTCATCATCATGCATGTCTGGTTTGAGCTTCGCACGTACAAGAAGATCCCACAGATTCTAAGGTCTTCTGTAGGCTACGGTCGCTCTTTCCGTGAAGATTTCGCTCGAAGTGGTAGAGGGCTCAATGATTGGCCAGTGTTTGTTAACTATATCCTCACTTTTGGTAAGTCTGGGTGTAAACACGAAGCGGAGAACGCTCGACAGATTTAGGCCTATAAGAAAGTAGGTCTTCTCTATTCTGTTGCCGTGCTCTCTCAATGGCAAGTGAAATTTCCATTTGCAGAGATGGTCAGTCAGTTCTCTTGCTCTTGATTCAAAAGTGTCCGAATCGGTGCAGATACGTTTGAGGCGAAGTGCAAGGCTGTAACACTCTAACACTTTTTCAGAGATTACCTCTGAATTCTGGAAGCCAGCTTATTCCTAACAGTTGGAGGAAATAACACATTAGATACGGTCGTTTATTTAAGCGGAAGTCCATTAAGTGGGAATTATCAAATTACACTTTGAACACTGCTTGGAACTATATAGCTGGGACTGCAATAGCTCTAGATAAGGGGAGTAATAAAAAAGATCTTAATCAAAATAACATCTTGTGGATACTCAATGAAGCGTCTCGGCAAGGCAATTTCAATGAATAACAAGATATGTTTTGTACATAAAAATGTAACATATTCTGAATTAGTTTCTCAATCTTTGTCCGTCCATGACACGTATTTTAATATCTTGAAAACGCAGTGATGAATATTCACCAATTTCTGCAGACGAATTGATATCAATAAGGTGTACCTACATTAGAAAAGGTAAGGGCTATCGGCCAATACTCCTTGAGTAATTGTCCTTTGTAAAATTCCTTAATGCAGTTAAAAGTTTGTTAGCACACTATCCCTTTAACCAATGGCTGGAATTTAGTACAGGTACATCATCTGGATAGGGGAAAGAAGTGATTAGATTTTGGTGACCTTGACCATATTTTCAAGGGCACTACATTATAAATACTCAAAAAGTGAGCCTTTCGTGCACTCTATCTCATGAATCAATAAATGGCATTTGAACAAACTAGGACAGACACATCATTGAGTTGGGGAACGAAGTGAGTAGATTTTGGTGACATATCTTTTCAAGGTCAAACCGGCACTTTGAAACTCAAACTTTGATAGTTATTGCCCTTTGTAAAATGTCGTAATGCAGTAAAAAGTTTGTGTGCACACTGTCTCTTTAACCAATTGCTGTAATTTGACCAAACTTGCACAGATACATAATCAGCATAGGGAAAAGAAGTGATAAGATTTCGGTGACCTTGACCTTATTTTCAAAGTCACTACATTATAAATACCCAAAATTGATTTTTGCGTGCACTCTATCTCATGAATCAATAGATGTAGTTTGACCAAACTAACGCAGATACATCACTGGGATTGGGGAAAGGCGTGAATAGATTTTGGTGACCTTTATCTGATCTTCAAGGTCACTCTAGCACTTTGAAACTCAAATTGTGAGAGAAAAAAGCTTGTGTGCACACTTTATCTTGAACCAATGGCTGGAATTTCAACAAACTAGCACAGATACATCATTAGGAGATGGAAAGGAAATGATTATATTTTTGTGACCTTGCCCTGTTTCTGAAGGTCACTACAAGACTCTAATAATGAGCCTTATAAAAAGTTTGTATGCACTCTATCTCTTTAACCAATGTCTGTACCACAGCTACATCGTCAGGATAGGGGAAAGAAGTGATTAGATTCTGGTGGCCTTGACCTTATTTTCTAGGTCACTACATTATTAATACACAAAATGTGAGCCTTGTGTGCACTCTATCTCAGGAATCAATGGATGGAATTGACCAAACTAGCACAGAGATATCACCTGGATTGGGGAAAGAAGTGATTAGATTTTTGATAACCTTTATATCATTTTCAAGGTCACACTGGCACTTTTAAACTCAAATTTTGAAAGAAAAAAGCTTGTGTGTACACTATGTCTTGAACCAAAGGGTGAGATTTTAACAAACTAGCACCGATACATCGTTAGGTAATGGAAAAAAAGTGATCTTCAACCAATGGCTGGAATTTCAACAAACTAGCACAGATGCATCATTAGGAGATGGGAAGGAAATGATTAGATTTTTTGTGACCTCGACCTCATTTTCAAGGTTACTACATTATAAAGACACTAAAAATGAGCCTTGTGTGCACCCTGTCTCATGAATTTGTTCAAACACAGATACTTCACTGGGATGGGTAAAAACTGTGATTAGATTTTGGTGACCTGGACCTCATTTTCAAGGTCACACTGACGCTTTGAAACTAACATTTTGATATAAAATAGCCTATGTGACACATTGATATCAATATGGCGAGAAAAATAATGACTAGGGGCCAATTCTCATGGAGTTATTGCCCTTAACAAATGACTATTATCTAACCAAACTAGCACAGATACATCATCCGGATGGGGAAAAGAAGTGATTACATTTTGGTAACCTGACCTTATTTTTAAGGTCACTACATTATAAATACTCAAAACGTGAGCCTTGTGTGCCCTTTTTCTTTTTTTCTGGATATATTGATTAATATTATTAGGAATTTTAACATATTTTGCATAACTGTTGATATCACTGAGATGTTGCTGTGTTATATATAAGGTGTTCAATTATTTTAAGCATCATGCTTACTGTGTTTCCATAAATATCTTTATTATTATGTTTCCATAAATAACTTTCTGGAACAACATGTTTACAATAACATGTTGTTTATATGCTTGACCAAACTAGCACAGAGACATCACTGAGACTGGACTGAGTTATTTTTAGCATATCATAGAGTGTTTAGAACTTTTTTGACTGAACCTGGAAAATATGGGATGCATGTGGTAAATTCTTTTACAAGAGTGTTCTTTGATATTATATGAGGAGAAACGATTTTCATATGGGCATCTTTGTTTACTTTTATCGGAAATTATTCTATACTGGATTACTTTAATATTTTATTCATTTTGGACTTAAATTCTGAATTCAGGAACTTAAAATTGTGGGATCAGAAACTGTATTCAAACAAAGGTAACAGAAAAGTCCAGGGAGTGCCACAATCACAAACCGCAGCCCTTCCCAGACCCCAAGAGGAAGAGGAAACCGACAAATCTAAACAAGCACAAACCAAACAAACGTACGAAAGCACCAAGATTAGCTCTCTCTTCCCCAAGCGAGGTAATCGCAATACTAAAAGGACTAAAAACACAAGAACAAAATGACACACGAAAGACATACAAGAGTGTTCTTTGATATTATATGAGGAGAAACGATTTTCATATGGGCATCTTTGTTTACTTTTATCGGAAATTATTCTATACTGGATTACTTTAATATTTTATTCATTTTGGACTTAAATTCTGAATTCAGGAACTTAAAATTGTGGGATCAGAAACTGTATTCAAACAAAGGTAACAGAAAAGTCCAGGGAGTGCCACAATCACAAACCGCAGCCCTTCCCAGACCCCAAGAGGAAGAGGAAACCGACAAATCTAAACAAGCACAAACCAAACAAACGTACGAAAAGCACCAAGATTAGCTCTCTCTTCCCCAAGCGAGGTAATCGCAATACTAAAAGGACTAAAAATACAAGAACAAAATGACACACGAAAGACATACAACAAATCGCCTCATAGAATAAACCACAAAGCAACAAAGAGTAAGACTAACACCGGGACCACCGCCTTAGAACGGTCAGTAGAGCAAACCACCGGGGGATTTAAAGAACTTTTACAGCTAGTTACCTCACCCTGGGTCCCGATGCTACTCTTAATACAGAAACACATAAAAATTCGGTTCGCATAAAGGCTCCCAACTCAGTCAATGCATCAAAGCGAAAACATAAAGATCAAATTAATCACTATAATAAACAAAGACGAGTTCTCATGGCTAATTCTACTGTATGCCAGAGTAAATGAAAACATTAGTTGAACCACGGCGGGCCAAGCCAAAGACGTATCGTCATGCCCCAACCCACTGGTTAAAGTTTTACGAAGAGACCGTCATTGAGTCTGAGACACGAACCGCCGTCGTGCAATTAAAGAGTGAAGCATAGCCATCAACAATGATTGGGTTGACAACTAGGCATGCATAATATCCAGGCTATAGCCAATTCTTTTATAACGGTTAATAAGTTTTCTGAAAAGTTAGATTTACCTATATTTTTTTCTAAATCTGTACACTAAGTTACCGTAAAATTCTGGTTCCAATATATCTTGTTGCAGAAGTGTTTTCAGACTGGCGCTATATTTTTCTAACAAGGCACTGTGTCTGCGATAAAATTTCGAAAACGCCTTACGAAGTTAAAAATAACGATAGCCCTGCCTAAGAAGCTTGGCAGTTAGGGCATCATTAAGATTTGAAGAAGCTCTGGCAACTCTAATAAGTTGAGATATGTATACCCCATATGAGGTACGCCGGGGGACATCGCCATCCAGAAAAGGGAAATTGACTATATCAAAATCAAAATTGTTTCGTTTATCATAAATTTTGGTGGAAACTGTACCATTAGATATACATATAATTCTTAAGGCTTATGAGTTGGTCCCTGAGACTTACAGCGAAAAATTTAGAACTGTAAGAAAGAAAATGAGAAGACCCATGTAGAATTCGCTAGAACTACAGAACAGCTATTTGACAGGTGGTGCTCTTCAAAGAAAATTGGCTCTGATCATGAAAAACTTAGGCAGCTCATGCTTGTAGAAGAGTTCAAAAAGGTGCATAAATTCAGACATTAAGTCGTTTTTAGATGAGAAACAAGTTGCAACGTTAGAAGCTGCAGCCCGACTTGCAGACGATTATGCTTTAACACATAAGGTTTCCTTTATTAATAAGTCGAATCCCTCTAGAAGACCATTTTCCAACAATCAGGATCCAAACATAGTCCCAGTAATCCATCCGGCAGTTATATCCAAACATGTACTCCCAAACCCAAATCTTTTGAGAACAAGGATCAAAATCCCCTATCTCAACCAATTTGCAATTATTGCAAAAGGACAGGTCATATTATTTCTGAATGCTTACATTTGAAAAGAAGGAAGGAAAAACAAGAGGGGCTTAAACCTACATGCCTTGCTTCTTTACGGTTAAAACCACAGTCATGTGTGAAGGAGGAAGATCCTACCCAGAATGAAAAGTCTGAGACTGATTTCGTTATGGAGATTTATGAACCATTCTTATCGGATGGTTCTGTGTCACTAAATAGTGACTATGCCCAGTCTACCTCAAATAGTGACTATGCCCAGTCTACCTCAATCAAAATCTTACGAGATACTGGAGCTTCTCAATCCATTATTTTAGCAGATACTCTGCCTTCTTCTGGATTTGTTAATGTTCCTCTTCATAACATTTATTTATCCTCAGTCTTGGTAACTGGTTTAGTGGCTGTTTGTATTCGACCTTCTTTACCTTTTAAAGGTGTTCACTTACTTTTAGGCAATGGCTTAGCAGGAGATACGGTTGTGGTTAACCCACTTTTGACTAACATACCTTGTATTGATCAGCCACCTGATCCCATTGAACAGGAAAACCCTGATCTTTACCCATCGTGTGCCGTTACAAGGGCCATGGCAAAGAAAGTAAAACAGAATGATGGGGAAATTGATTTAACGCATGAGATTACAAATTCTCTTTCATCCAGCCTGTCGGACAAGCAGACACACTTAAGTGACAACAAGTCAGAGTCCAGTCATTACTTTTCAATATTAAATGGCCAAGGTGAAGGTCATGAATTGGTGTCAATGTCACAACTTTGCAAGGAACAATAAAATGATCCTGAAATTTTGCCTTTGCTTGAAAGGGCTTTTGATGCGAAAGAAATAGAACAAGTCCTAGTCTGTTTCTATGTCAAAAATGGAATTTTAATGAGAAAATGGCGTCCTCTTGATGTCTCGGCAGAAGACGAGTGGACTATTAACCACCAAATAGTGGTTCTAAGGCTTTATCGCCCTGAAATTTTAAACTTGGCCCAGGAGACTCCCATATCAGGTCATTTAGGTATAGACAAGACCTACCACAAAATTCTTAACCATTTTTACTGGCCGGGGTTAAATTTTGACGTTTCTCAGTTTTGTAAATTTTGCCATACTTGTCAGATGGTAGGAAAACCCAACCAGACAATACCAAAAGCTCATTTACAGCCCATACCTGCTTTTGAATAACCTTTTAGCAGAATAATTATTGACTGTGTTGGTCCCTTGCCCAAAACCAAGTCAGGCCATGAGTATCTTCTCACTATAATGTGTGCTTCTACACGTTTCCCAGAAGCCATTCCACTTAGGAATATTAAACCTAAGAACATTGTTAGAGCTCTGGTAAAGTTTTTCACATTTGTAGACCTCCCAAAGTCTGTTCAGTCGGATCAGGGCTCAAATTTCATGTCTGGAATTTTTCAACAGGTCATGCATGAGTCGGGCATTACTCAATACAAATCGTCACCTTACCATCCTGAAAGTCAAGGTGTGCCCTCGTGAGATTTCATCAAACATTGAAAAATAAGATCAGATCATACTGCTTTGACACTGAAAAAGATTGGGATAAAGGCATTCATTTGTTGTTGTTTGCCGTTAGAGAATCTGTTCAGGAATCTCTTGGTTTCAGCCCATTTGAGCTGGTATTTGGCCACACTGTGCGTGGACCTTGAAACTTTTGAAAGAGAAATTTCTCTCAAATGATGACAGTTCTCTGAATTTACTTCAATATGTATCAGATTTTAAAGACCGACTGTCTAGCTTGTGAAGCTGCTCGGACCAATCTTAAGTCAGCACAAAGGAAAATGCTCAACATATACCTTTACTGTAGTTTACGTTTCAAACCACAGTCATGAAAACTATAGAAGTACAGACATGAACTCCACTATGCAATGTATATATGGCAAATTTTCATAAATGAATGGTATGCAATTCCAGCAATAAAAAATAATCAGAGTTCTTTGACTTTTGTGCACATGGTCTGCCTATATTCTTACGTTGCTACGAGTTTCAAATAGTTATTTTGAAAACCGTAAAAGTTGAGGAGGCACGAACCCTACTATGCCATGCGTGTTAGGCAAATTTTCTAAGTAAATCAGGGGAGTCTTGTCTGCGCCTCCTACAGATTTTAACGGATAAATTTCAAAACTCTGCAGGAATGTTTTACATGATCTGAGAATGTGCATGTCGTTTGGAAATAAACCTGTGATTAATTTTTGATATTTTGATACTTTATTATGAAGTTATCCATTTTATGCCTCAATAATGTATATAGAGGTGCTGTTATGTGTGTGCATTCCCTCCTAAAGATTATAACCTATCTTTCTGGAACTGTAAAGACCTTTCTCACCTGGTTCGAAGAGTTTTGAACGTCCTCTGATTAATTTGATACGTGTATTTTTTCACGTTGTTAATTTAATCGTTTTTTTTTTCTATGTGAATGGGGTATACTGTTTTTACGTTGTCAACCCATATGTCCGTTTGTTACGTTTTGGTCTTAGCTGGGGTATCTGATAAGCACTGCTTTTTGACAGTTCCGTTTGCCTCAGTAATGTATATACAGAATGCATGTCTTGTGTGCACCACTCCTCCAATAGGTTTAAATTGATCTTTTCGAAACTTTGCTGACATTTTCTACATGGTCTGTGGATGTGCATGTGGTTTTGACATAAACCTCAGATTTTTTTTGTGTTTCTTTTTTTTTATATCCCCCCACCCCACGCCTGCCAAAGGCAGGTGCGGCATATAGCGTTTTGCCGTGATATTACGTCCGTATGTGCGTACGTGCGTATGTCACATTCTTAACCAGAGTCATAACTTGGCTACCTTCTATGCTAGGAAGTTGAAGTATGCTAGATGCTACTTACCCAGACCTAACTCTTTAAATGTATGCAAATTTCATATGCTACTTACCCAGCCCAAACCCTTTAAATATATGCTAGAGTAGCATCTGGGTCATGCCCTGGGGTTGGGCTAGGGTCAATGTTTATGTTTACATGAACTTTTACGTCCGCGTTTTTACATTCATAATCAGAATCATAACTTGGGTTTAAATTTAGTATGCTACTTACCCAGACCTAAATCTTTAACTCTATACTAGAATTGCCCCTGGATCAGTCCCTGGGACGGGGCTAGGGGTCAATGTTTAAGTTTACAGTGACATTAACGTCCACGTTTCTACATCCGCATCTAACTTCGAGATCATAACTTGGGTACTTTTAACGCCAGGCAGTTCAAATTTGATATGCCACTTATCCAGACCTAAACCTTCAACATTAGGCTAGAGGTCACTCTAGGTCATCGCTTGCGATGGGGCTAGGGGTCAACGTTTCGGTTTACATAGAAGTCTACATTGACATTTACGTCTGCGTTTATCTTGGAGGTCATAACTTGGATATCCTTTTGCTAGGAAGTGGAAATTAGGTATGCTTTTTTCCCAGACCAAATCCTTTAACTCCGCCCTACAGTTGCCCCTAAGTCATGTCCTGGGGTAGGGCTACAGGTTTATGTGTAAGTTTACATTCATGTTTACATAGACATCAGCGTTTCTCTTGGAGTTCATAACTAGAGTACCTTACACGCTAAGAATAAACGTCAAAAAGATTGCCATTGGAAACAAAGAACACACTATAGATAAGAAAATGGGAATCGCGGTTTTATTGAGACTCTTCATAAGCAGTAATGAAGTTTGCAACTCTGCTTACGCCGAGCAGAACTCCATTTTCAAAGATTCCACAATGGGCCCAATTATCCCAAAGGAAATGAAATATACGTAACAAAAGAGGTTAGGGATATTTGTATGTACGGTGAAATAAAAGGAAACTAAGACATATCTGAAATCTGAAATTGATATATTTGATTACATCATTTCATTTACAGACAAAATCCATCCGTTGCAGTCTGTAGCACTAGATGTGAATGAGAAAATTTGTATGGAAGATCACTAGGGTCACCAACAAAACCTCACAAATCTGTCAATATCGCGTATGTCCACCTGTTGCATCTATGCAGGCCACACAACGACGACGCATACTCCTGATGAGTCTGGCAATCTGTAGCTGGGGTATCCTCCTCCACTCCTCCTGCAAGGCTGCGCCCAAAGTTTGGAGCGTTCTTGGTCGTGGAACTCTCTGTCGTACACGCTAGCCGAGAATGTCCCAAACATGCTCGATTGGCGACAAGTCAGGGGATCGAGCAGGCCAATCAAGATGATCAACATTGGTCTGCTGCAGGAACTGCTGTACTTTCCTCGCCCGATGAGGTCTTGCGTTGTCATCCTGCAGCACTACGTGGTGTTGTTGAACAAAAGGCAGAACAACCGGCTGTAGCACTTCATTGATGTAGCCTTTGCCTGTCAGAGTTCCGTTAAACACAAGCAGCTCTGTACGGGAACGAACAGATATGCCGCCCCATACCATAAGACTTCCTCCTCCATACCGGTCATGTTCAACAATGGCGCAGTTCGCGTAACTCTCACCTTTGCGACGCCAAACGCGACGTCGTCTGTCAAGCATATCCAGCAGAAACCGTGACTCGTCGGTAAAGAGTACAGTCGCCCGTTGTTGGTTAGTCCATCGACGATGCTGCCTTGTCCATGCTAGCCTGGCTTGTCTATGTCTCTGGGAAAGTGGCACCCCAACGTAAGGTCGCCGAGCTCTAAGTCCAGCACTGTGAAGTCGATTCCGCACGGTTTGAACAGACACTCTTGTTCTTGAGAGACGTTCGCGCAGTTGTTCGGCGCTTACTGATCGTGATCTCAAGGCTGGTGTGTGCAGGAACCGCTCCTGGGCTTGCGACGTAGACCTCGGGCGCCCACTTCGACGTCGATCTAACGTGCTGTTGGTTTGTGCCAACCGAGTTCGTAGGCGGCTGATCACACTCTGTGAAACACCCAAACGTCTAGCAACTTCGACTTGCCTCATGCCAGCTTCGAGCATTCCAATAGCGCGTAAGCCCGCGTCGTTTGGCAGATGTCGATGTTGTGGCATTTTAACGCTAGTAGAACAGATGTTGTCAATAGTAAAGCAACAGAATTTTTTAACCAGAAATTTGTTCACTTTTGAAAAGATTAGCGCTCAAATTCAGGTGATGAGCAAAGCTCACCGGCGAAAACTGAGCATTGTGTATTTGTGACATTTTTCACTCAATCCTACTGTTGTATTGTGCATGTTTTTTTTTTTTTTTTTTTTTTTTTTTTTTTTTTTTTTTTTTTTCTGTACAAGAGAGTGAACTGATTTCAGTTCTACAAAATTTATTGTTATTGAATAAACTTTATTATTACACCATAATATAATAGATTGGATTAATACCTGTTATACATTTCACTCAAGAATAAAAATATCCCTAACTTTTTTGCCACGTATATAATCTGCACTATGGTAAAGTACGGGAAGACGTACTACCGCCGCCACACGGCACTAATACAGCTGCAGTGCAGTAAAATAAACGTCAAAACGATTACCTTTGGAAACAAAGAATACACTACAGATAAGAAAATGAGAAGAAGTTGTACTTTGGTATGCTAGTTATCTAGACCTAATCCTTTAAGTTTGTGCTAGAGTTGCCCCTAGGTAATGCCCTTGGATGGAACAAGGTGTCAGTGTTTAAGTTTACATTCGTTTACATTGAATTTACGTCTGCGTTTCTCTTGGCGGTCATAACTTGGGTACCCTTTACGCTAGGAGGTTGAAATTTGGTATGCTACTTACCAAGACCCAAACTTCAAGTCCGTGCTAGTTGCCCCTGAGTCATGTCCAGGGGTGGTCATTCTTTAACTCATTTATATCTGCTTTTCTCTTGGATGCCCTAACATCAATACTTTTTACGCCAGGAAGTTCAAAATTGGTATGCTATTTACCCAGACCTAAATCTTTAATCTCTGCTAGAGTTGCTCGTGGGTCATGCCCAGGGGTAGGTCATGCCCAGGGGTTGATATATGAGTCCAAAGGGCAGGCTTATTTATGTACTTTGAACTTTTTTTATAATGAATACAACTTTGACAGATACTTCGTCAGACATAAATCAATCTTGTAACATTGACCTGTAGGTCATGAAGTGAAAGTCAGCATGACCTATGTTTCCTGCTCCGGGAGTTTTGTCATATCCTGAAGATTTTTCTCGCTCCAGTGATTTTGCCCTATATATTGAAGTGTTTCATGTTTGAACACCATGCTTTGTTCTTATGAGTCAGAATGACCTGAAATTTTATAAATGTAGGTCACAGTGACCTATATTTCAATGTCTAGTGATTTTACCTAATATCTTGAAGTATTTGATGTAAAAACAGCATACTTTTGGATTATGAGTCATTTTGACCCGAAGTTTGACCTCAAAATAAATGTAGGTGACTGTGACCTAAATTTTACAACTCCGTAATTTTAAAGCCAAATCATCCCGGTGGCCGTTCATCCGTTGGCTTACATTATCACCGAATGAACGGCCACCGGGATGATTGAAAACACAAGCGGTTCGAGAGGTCTCCTTCGGAAAACACTTCTGTTCACCAGAACATGATTTCCTGAACCAAGCCGCGCTTTGTTGCTTAGATCATCACTCGGAGTGGACATATCGAGCCAGGAAAGCGCGAGATCCAACGTCTAACCATTCTACGGCCATATGGTATCAACAAGGGCGACCCGTAGAGAGAATCGTTGTTCCTTAGTCAGGGCATGCGACACCTTATGCAGAACATTTTGTTCATGTGATTTTCCGGAATCATACGGGCCCATTTACCTTAAGTTATGGTAGAAAGCACTCACTTTAGCGTATATCCCTTTCGGTGTAAGGTTTATGGAGCATTGTATAAATTGCGTATATGGACACGGTAGTGTTTACAGAAAGATTAGTTTTTTTATCCAAACACTCTCACTTATCAAGTCGCAACGGGCTAGATAACATGGGCCCCGAAAGGGCATATTCTGTTTTCCAACTATTCCAGCTCATGTAATTTTACTTGTAAATTTTACATGTTTTATTTTTTTTTTAGAACCTCTGAAGAGGGCGAAAGCCGTAAGGCCTCAGGTAAACACATCATTTGCACTTTTAATGATTAACTCTTAATATCTAGTTAACGTCTATCATTTCAGCATCCTTTCTGGATCCAGTGCTACCAAAAAGATTTTCTGTTAGATGTTATGCTCCTTCTCTCAACTTATATATATATATATATATATATATATATATATATATATATATATATATATATATATATATATATATATATATATATATATATATATATATATATATATATATATGCATTTTAGGAAACATGGAAACATGGATATGCACATTGCTAAAATAGTTCTTATCAATTTACTGACTTAGATTCATAAATGAAATTATAAAGTCGTTCTAAGAAATTTAAAGTCACTAGTGGTACCAGTAACAATAACTCTTGCAAGACAAAATCAGATTTTGCCGTATAACTTGAGTATCTATCACTCTCTTCAGCTGAAACTTGCACATAATTATACATTGACTTGACACTTGAAATGCAATTATACAAAGATAAAGGTATTTTTCGTTCTAACATAGGTTATTGCCCTGATTGCTATTTTACTATTGTGCTATATTAGAAGTGCCTGCAATATTTGAATATTTAGTACTTTTCGTTAAAACTACAGTTAATTTTCACCATTTTTGTGGACAAAATGTTGGTTATTAGGTATATTAAAGTTAGCTTTACATCCTTAAGGCTTTACTGCATTTTACATATGCTAATGACATTCTGATGCAATAGTTGAAAGTTTCTCACAGGTGTTAGTTGTAGGCTTGAGTGACAAATGTTTAGCTAATCAAAATTTTATTTTCGTAGTACGCAGCGTATAATAGTCAGTTTTGAGCGTTTTTAAAAGAAAATACGAGTATATTAACGTTTATTGTTTGACCGGTTGCCAGTTTATAATCGAGGGCACAAGTCTATCAAAGGGAGCTCCGAGGTATAACGTCACGTTATCAATATTTTGTTAGATTTTTTCACGCATGAAATTTCTTCGTCTAAATTATTTATTTATGTTCAATTTTAATGTCTTCTATTACTCTGAAATTTATTTTAGGATATTGAAATTGATTCAACAGCACTGGAATCCAAAATTATATATTCTACGGTGGACAGATTTAGTCATGGATTCAAGTGGTATTTTTCTATACTTTTAGATTTTTATAATATCGGTGAGGTGGGGTCAGTTATTCCCATTTGTCACCAAGTAAAGATTGTGGCGAACGTAAAAGGCAATAATTATATGAATTATGAATATTTAATAGTCACTAAATTCGCCACAGAAAAAATGTTAATAAACATTTCTTTGCACGAATCGAACTGAATTAAGTAAAACAGTAAAAAAGGTAAGAGAAAAGTCCGGGGAGTGCCACAATCACAAACCGCAGTAAATCTTATCATATTGTCCTGTCTGTCACATCTCTGATTATTTGTTCCGTTCCCATTTTCCTAGTCTGTGTTTTTGTTGCTCTGTTTCCTTATTCTTGTATTTTGTTCCCTCTGTCTAAGTCCCACTGATTTCTGCCATGTCTCCTTACCTTTTCCATTTGACTTGGTAACCGACGTTGGTTACTGACGTCAACAACGAATTACATCACAATTATGTTCTACAATGGATATAACAGCCTAAAATTAATACTACCTGAAAAGTATGTCATTGCTTTAAACATCACAAGAATTACTTAGTTAACATGCCAATAATGAATAGCGTAAAAACGCTAAAAGGAAAGTAAAATCGGGGCACTTCCACGACAAAGATATATTTTTATAATATGGGTGAGGTAGGGTCAATTATTCCAATTTGTCACCAAGTAAAGATAAGAGATAAATTCTAGAAAATATTATGCATCAGCTGGGTTTAACCTCTCTATCTCTTGAGTATATTAATTCAAAGCTAACTTCTAATGACCGTGTATTGTGAATAATTAGGGTGTCATACATTTGTTTTTGGAAATTGATATATGAATCCAATCTGTTTATCTTAAATTTATCTTTCAAATGAATCAAACCATATTGTCTTTAACTGATCCTGTTTGTTCAATACTATTGTCTAATGACATGTATTGATGTTGTATGCAAATCGGGTTCAATGAATTCGGTTATATACTATGTATACACGTAATTACAAAAAAGATAACGCCTTTAAACAACATCAATTTACAGTTAGTAAAATCTGGACTTAAAGCACATAAACTTTTGTTTCTTGATATAACAATCCAATAATATTACCCGACGTTTGTAGAAGGAGACTACAGAAATGGGTTAATCTTTTTTTCTGTTTGTTCGTCATTCCGTCTCTCCAAAAAAAAAAAAAAAAAAAAAAAAAAAAAAAAAACGACGACTTTAAGGGGGTCTTTAAGTCCTATCCTATACCTCCAGATATGACTTGATAACTGTTAGAAATGTAGACTGTCTCAAATAGGCATGTCGCATAAAGGAATGTCCACTATCGGTTTCGTTTTTATTAGCTCCCTTTCTAATAATTAGCCCATACACTCCATTACTCCAAATACTCGTAGATGTATATTGGCAACAGTCGGTGGAAATGATATTTGGTAGAATGTGGATTCGCTCATGTTGGTGCGTCACGTAAAGAGAAGACAACTCTCGCTTCCTTATTTTAGATTATCTCCCTTCCTATTATTTTATCAATAAACCTTATAAGCCCCATAACACCTATGTCCCTGGATATATTTGACCATATTTGTTGCAATGTGGTCTGAGTCTGAGTAGCTGTTTATCCTAAACAAAAGATCAAACTCATTCACAAATTTTGTTATTATTTCCTCTTCGAATATTTTGTCATCAACATGTTTGTGCTCTTTAATTCTTATGTTTGATGGCACTTGATATATACGTAGGCTGATTCAAGTAGATGCATAAAGGAATGGCAACTCTCTCTTTTTTATTTGTTTGGATTATATTACCTTATATTTGTCCGCGGATCATTATGCCTCTGCATATATTTTTGACGTTACCTTATAGAATTTTAGATGGTATGTGAAGGAATGACAAATCTCGATTCCTTATATTTCGAGATTTACTCTTTTAATATTAGATAATATAAATATAGGTATACCCAGGAAAGGTCACTATCACGGAACACAGTCCTCCTAAAGAACCGAATAAGATTAGAATGGCACGAAACGACACCATAGAACAACACACCGACGAAAACAGAATGCACAAAATAACATGAAATATTGACGAACTGCAACAGAAAAAAAAAAATAAATAAATAAACGCATTAGATCGGTCGATAGTAAAATGTTGTGGATCATGAAACTTTATGCACTCCATAACTGAATCTGAGATATTGTTCCTTGCCTGTCTGTCCACACCCATCAAAAGTTATAATTATCCATACAGCCAGAGTCCCATATTGCTTTCTTCTCTAAACATCATTTTGGTAATACTCAGCGTATCAGTAAACTTTCAGTATTTAGTCAATAATAAACTCTGATCTTCTATCAACGGTATGAGCACTGTAAATATCGCATCACGTGACACATTTGTACTTGCGACTTATCGACATCCTTATATACTGAATCTCACCAAATTTGATGAACACCTTCGAAATGTTTAAAGATGTATTCCGGACATGGATTTTGTACTAAGGGCTAATAATTACTATACAAGACTATTTTATTTGTTTGTTTATGTGTTGCATTTCGGTACATTATGATATTATGTGTATTTTCAAAAACAAATCTGATTCCCTGTCCAAATCAGCATTGAATGAATAAGACAATTACATTTGGTTTTAAATTAGCATATAAGGCCAGGGCACAGATTTAATGTCGATGGCCATACTTATGAAGACGGACCATGCAGAAAACATATGGGTCACGTGAAGCAGTGTTGTCCTTTATATTGACACTGTACCCTGACTCTGGGTATATTGCAAAACTCTGGAAACATTGAATTTAGAAAGTAAATATCTTATATATTTTATTTTATCGAAATGTCAGCAAGACGCTATACTCTTATCAGCATTGGTGAATTCATGCCATATTTGTACATGGAAAACATTATCATCCCAAAGAGTATAATAATGCTCGTTCGATCGGACTAAAATAATTGGTCCGGATACGACTGTTTTGGTCTACGTGGGAACAGAAGGTTGATTCCAACAGACGGACGGCTGGGATGATGTGAAAAATTATATCCCCACTTTTTAAAGAATTTAATAAAAGTAGATATATCAAAGTGTATACTGAATTTATTTATTCACTGTTATAGTAGGTAAATAAGCTGCAGTGCCTCCATTGAAAATACGGAATTAAGCAATAACGATGAGTAAATGATTTATTTCATTCAAAGAAGCGAATAAAACGGCTCCATAAAAATGAGTAAATAACACTGAATTCAAAATTTGTTTTGCTGTGATATTTTGTATTGCTCAGATATTAATTATTGGTCTCTGGCAAGGCGAATCATTCCTTCTTTTTTTATCGTACATAACGCAGCTGTTTGTGCTTTACGTTTACCTTTCTAATGCAATATTCAATAAGGAACCAGTCACTTTGGTTTCATGCCTATTATTGTTTAAAAAAAAAGCAAAGATATGTTCGATTGTATGTTTGCGACAAATAATTATGCTATAATAATGTATAGTTTTTACAAGCTCTGAGACGCTGTTACAAAGTTAATAGTCAACTCAGAATCTTTCCAAAATATTGTAGATACTTGTATAAATACCTTAGACATTTTGTGTTGCAAATAGTTACTCAAAATTCTCCAGATACTGCATCACAATTAAGTACCCATGCGAATATAGCATTTAGCACTCAACAGCACAAATGGCAGTTTGGTTGTTGCTATATATAAGTTCAGTCTGCATTTAACTAAAATATGCGTTGCAGATTGTGTTTTAACGTCTCCCCGTACTTTACCATAGTGCAGATTATATTTCATTTCTTTGGGATCATTGGGCCTATTATGGTACATTTGAAAATCGATTTCTGCTCATGTATACGCTAGAGGGAGTAAGCAGTGTTGCAAACTTCAGTACTGCTTATGTAGAGTCTCAATAAAACCGAGACTCCCATATTCTAATCTGTACCGTGTTCTTTGTTTCCAAAGGCAATCTTTTTTACGTTTATTTTACTACACTGCAGCTGGTATTAGTGCCGTGTGGCGGCGGTAGAACATCTCCTTATACTATAGTGCAGATTATATTTCATTTCCTTTGGAATCATTTGGGCATTTTTTGGTACATTTGAAAATGGAGTTCTGCTCATGTATACGCTAGAAGGCGTAAGCAGTGTTGCAAACTTCAGTACTGCTTATGTAGAGTCTCAATAAAACCGAGACTCCCATTTTCTAATCTGTAGTGTGTACTTTGTTTCCAAAAGCAATCTTTTTAACGTTTATTTTATGCTAAGAAGGTCACATTTATGACTTTAGCATTTTGCAACAAAAATAATGACCTAAAAATGATATAGAAGATTTTTTTTTCAAGCTATGATTGTGCATTTTAAATGTATTTTACCTGCGCATTTATGTCCCTGATTCAGACCTGGCAACCGAGCGAGACAAATGCAATTATAATAAAAAAAAGTGGGGCGGCGGGGGGGGGGGGTGCCACATTCACAAACCGCAGCCCTTCCCAGACATCAAGAGGAAGAGAAAACCGACAAATCCAAGCAAGCACAAATCGAACAAACGTACGAAAAGCACTAAGATTAGCTCTCTCTCTTCCCCAAGCGAGTTTCAGGGTCTCATGGACTCCAGCCTATTGCTGGATTAAAAGGATTTTCTCAGGACCACTAGGGCCAAGAACAACTTTGAAGACAAATGCCTAAGGGGTAGACCTTTCAAGCACCAGAACTCTGATACCAAGCGGTGACTTCAGCTTTTTATTGTTTTATAACTTTACCAATGAAAGAAAAAAAGCAAAATACAGAATTTAAAGAAAATCTATTGTTGGGATAAAAATTTACACCAGGTAGCAGTAGTAACAACATGTTATGAAAGCCCACATTTTCTAGGCAAAATTCACTTAAGTCAATCCTGTCCTACGCTGAGCGTGAAAGTAAAAATGATAAGCAACACTGTTACAACTTAGGCATCACATATAGATAGTACAAATGGCAGTTTGGTTATTGCTATATATAAGTTCAGTCTGCATTTAACTAAAATATGCGTTGCAGATTGTGTTTTAACGTCTCCCCGTACTTTACCATAGTGCAGATTATATTTCATTTTTTTTGGGATCATTGGGCCCAATATGGTACATTTGAAAATCGATTTCTGCTCATGTATACGCTGGAGGGAGTAAGCAGTGTTGCAAACTTCAGTACTGCTTATGTGGAGTCTCAATAAAACCGAGACTCCCATATTCTAATCTGTACCGTGTTCTTTGTTTCCAAAGGCAATCTTTTTGACGTTAATTTTACTACACTGCAGCTGGTATTAGTGCCGTGTGGCGGCGGTAGAACATCTCCTTATACTGTAGTGCAGATTATATTTCATTTCCTTTGGAATCATTTGAGCCCATTATGGTACATTTGAAAATGGAGTTCTGCTCATGTATACGCTAGAAGGCGTAAGCAGTGTTGCAAACTTCAGTACTGCTTATGTAGAGTCTCAATAAAACCGAGACTTCCATTTTCTAATCTGTAGTGTGTACTTTGTTTCCAAAAGCAATCTTTTTAACGTTTATTTTATGCTAAGAAGGTCACATTTATGACTTTAGCATATAGCAACAAAAATAATGACCAAAAACTGATATAGAAGATTTTTTTTTTCAAGCTATGATTGTGCATTTTAAATGTATTTTACCTGCGCATTTATGTCCCTGATTCAGACCTGGCAACCGAGCGAGACAAATGCAATTATAATAAAAAAAGTGGGGCGGGGGGGGGGGTGCCACATTCACAAACCGCAGCCCTTCCCAGACATCAAGAGGAAGAGAAAACCGACAAATCCAAGCAAGCACAAATCGAACAAACGTACGAAAAGCACTAAGATTAGCTCTCTCTCTCTTCCCCAAGCGAGTTTCAGGGTCGCATGGACTCCAGCCTATTGCTGGATTAAAAGGATTTTCTCAGGACCACTAGGGCCAAGAACAACTTTGAAGACAAATGCCTAAGGGGTAGACCTTTCAAGCACCAGAACTCTGATACCAAGCGGTGACTTCAGCTTTTTATTGTTTTATAACTTTACCAATGAAAGAAAAAAAGCAAAATACAGAATTTAAAGAAAATCTATTGTTGGGATAAAAATTTATACCAGGTAGCAGTAGTAACAACATGTTAAGAAAGCCCACATTTTCTAAGCAAAATTCACTTAAGTCAATCCTGTCCTACGCTGAGAGTGAAATTAAAAATGATAAGCAACACTGTTACAACAGGCATCACATATAGATAGTACAAAAAAGTCTATGGGCAGATTCATATGTAAAATAAAAAAAAGCAGCTGAAACTCCACATTCATCTTAAATTAAATCAGGTCGGAGCATGGGCTCTGCTGTAGGAAAACAATTTCTACCTAGCTGCAGTCAGTCGCATTTGACCATTACCCACAGTGGTTTGTTTTGTATGATGGACTACTAAGGAGTAATTTTGCCTCAGTGTGTGACCTTCAACTTGCACAGGGCCGGTTTCCCTGTCCCTTTATTATCGTTTTTATTTGCAGATAGGTGGTTTGGAGGGGACGGGTTACTAGTGTTAGTGAGATATGGGACCATGGTTCAATAATGGGTGGTGCATTATCCCTGGCTGGATACATATTTAGTATAAAATTCCAACTGTCAGCATCAGAAACAAATTATAGTTAAAAAATGACATAAGTCATTGGACCATGATATGTAGGTCAAGGTCATTAAAATATATTGTGTATGCCAGACTAAATGATTGTAGGTCATATGCGTTAATCAAAAAGAGCTAAATGCTAGGATTGAAACACACAAAACTGAAAATGTTATTAAACTATGAAATAAAGTTCAGACTCATAAAATGATACCGCTGGTTTTGAGTCACTGTTATATTGAAACAGTATGCTAGGTTTGATGACTGGAAGTCATATGATTAATCAGGATGGCACAAAATGCTATGACTGATGTAGAACATGACAACGTAATTAGACTATGAAATAGATCAAGATTGTAAACTGACAATGTAGTGCTCCAGCTCCTTTTATTTGAGAAGTGTATGCCAGCTTTGATGACTGAAGAGTATAGTTAATTAGAAATAAACTAGGCCGTGGTTCTACTATTGGTTTTCATTTACTCTTGCATACAGTAGAATTAGCCATGAGTACTCGTCTTTGTTTATTATAGTGATTAATTTGAGTTGTTGGGAGCCTTTATGCGAACCGAATTTTTATGTGTTTCTGTATTAAGAGTAGCATCGGGACCCAGGGTGAAGTTAGTTAGCTGTAAAGGTGTTATAAATCCCCCGGTGGTTTACTCTACTGACCGTTCTAAGGCGGTGGTCCCGGTCTTAGTCTTACTCTTTGTTGCTTTATGGTTTATTCTACGAGGCGATTTGTTTGTCTTTCCATGCGTCATTTTGTTCTTGTGTTTTTTAGTCCTTTTAGTATTGCGATTACCTCGCTTGGGGAAGAGAGAGCTAATATTAGTGCTTTTCGTACGTGTGTTCGATTTGTGCTTGTTTGGATTTGTCGGTTTCCTCTTCCTCTTGGGGTCTGGGAAGGGCTGCGGTTTGTGATTGTGGCACTCCCTGGACTTTTCTCTTACCTTTTTTTGATCAGGTTTCATATAATTTCTTTGACAACAATTCCTGACATTTTACTGAATTCTCTATTGTTTGTCTGTCATTTCTTTCGTGCTCAAAGCTAACAAAGACACCTATTCCCAACCAATGATGAAACAACAGACATGGAGACATCACTATCATGTATAATTCTTAGCAAAGGTTGACATTCTGTTTAAGGTAGTTGCGGCTATGATACCTAAGCTATAATCCAAACTCATAAATCCGAAAAACGAATGACTAATCAGAATGTTCGGACCAACAGACATGGACCCCAGAATAAAGGGTGTAATCAGGCGTCCGCGGATAGTAAGCATTACTTGGTAAGCAAGCTTCGCCCACCATGCCCACATGCCCGAACGAAGGAAATATCGGTAGAAGCGTATGTCCGGGATTTAGGAAGTCTACTTATGGCGCGTCACTGGCAAAGACATCAAAAACAATTCTGGAAACTGCCACATTGTAGGGATGGACCAGAACAAGATGTCTCCCATAGAACCTCTTAAGTGTTGCTACCAGTTTGGTTTTTTGATACCCCTGGCTCAACAACTTTGTAGTGAGCACTTTCCCACGCTCCATGAAGTCCTGATAATTTGAACAGGCTCTGGCATAACGGATTAACTGTGAAACATAAACGCCGTATGCTGGTGCAGAAGGGATATTACTGTTCAGAAATGGAAAGTTAACAATGGGAAAATTGAAGTCATCCCGTTTGTCGTAAAGCCTAGTAGCAAGCTTTCCATTGTCAATGTAGAGATAACAATCCAAGTATGAGGAGGAGGCTGCAGTCTCCGTTGTTTCCTTTATTTCAAGTTCACATGGATAGATGAATTCCAAATACTCTGCAAATTTTGTGTTTTTCAGAGACAATACATCATCTATATATCTGTAGGTGAAATTGAATTGTTGTGCGAGGTGTTTTTTGCCTGCTTGGAGGAGACTTTGTACAAACTCCGCCTCATACGAGTATAGAAACAAGTCTGCAAGTAACGGTGCACAGTTAGTACCCATCGGTTTCCGATTGTTTGCTGAAATATCCGTCCGCCGAACTCCACAAAAATATTGTCGATTAGATATTCCAGCATCTTTATGACATCTGCATCTAAGTATTTTTGTGGCGCATCCGATCGAAATGTACAGAGGTTGGCTCAATATTCACAAAAAAAAAAGAAGATTTAGAAAATTGGCCCTTTCCACCATTACAGCCAACTCTAACCTCCCTTTATAAAGCATATATGCCCCAGTGTGACAATTTATGTCCAATGAATAATATAAATAATTAACATAAATATAGAAATAAAATATAATTAAAAGATATATAAACATAAGTGTATTGCATAAATTCGGAAAATGAAATGTATATGTGTTTTGTGGATGAATACGGTTTTGAAGGTAAAGAAAAAAGAAACACAAATAAAAAAAAGAAACCAAAAACAACGATATTATGAAAGTATGTATTCTCAGTTTTTTTTTTTGTTTTTTTTTTCAGTGTTACTTTCTCTGCTAGGTATTTCGACCATTACCACAACATAATCTGTGCTATTAATTGAAAATCAAATTGTTTGAAATTTGGTGAGGAAGTGTTTGATAGCTTAATTAATTACCCTGATTAACACTTGATGTCGTGTTCTTATCTGGATTCACTGTTAAACCTGCCAGGTTGAGCAAAGAAAACGACATGACTGATAGCAATTAACCTGAGTACAAGAAATCATAGATTTTTTAAGTACTGCTCGATTAAAATTTCCTGCCAAGAAGGACTTTGGTCCGTCTAATCATTACACATATGAAACTTCTTTTACGATACTCAGCATTTGGCAGTGCCAACTTTCTTGAGCACTTTCACTACCTTTTTGAGAAGAGGCATACTTACGATGGGCTAAAACTTAGCCTCTTCGGTCTTCTGCTGGTATACAAACATACTGCATCAGAAAACTAGACTAACCTGATATAGCTTGTGTACCCATGGATATTTTAGTCTTACGTATACCACGGCATAACTAAGGGTCAGGGTTGTGGTCACGTAAAATCGATTTGTACCCCTAGTTAATTTTTTACTGACCGTTCCAAGGCTGTCGATGTATGTCCTGGTGATTTTGTTTTTATTTCGAATAGCCGCTCGGCCAATTTTAGGGAACGAAACTGTCCTTTTGGTTTTCTGTTTGTAATGTTTTGATTGTGGTGCCGTTGCTTTTTGTGCGCCCTTCTTCCCCTTTGTTCACTTGGACGGAAGGTCTTAGGTAATTGTACCGATTCCTCATCAGTGCTTTTCTTTCTATTTGAATAAACGTAAAACGGACTGCATTTGGAAACAAAGAAGACATTACAGATTAAAAAATGGAAGTCTTGGTTTTAGTAAGAGTTTCAGTAATGAAGTTTGCAACTCTGCTTACGCTCGCTAGCGTATACATGAGCAGAACCCAATTTTTAAAGACACCACAATAGACCCAATGATCCCAAAGGAAAGGAAATATAATCTGCACTATAGTGAAGTACGGGAACACGTTCTACTGCCTCCTCACGCCACTAACACTAACTTTAGACTAACACTTAACAATGTAGATAAGAGACTTAGAATAAAATTTGGACTGTATTAAGATCTTTACACTGAAGCAAATGACGTGTTTCCTTTCGAACGTTTTTTTTTTTTTTTTTTTTTTTTTTTTTTTTTTTGAGGGGGGGGGGGGGGGGGGGGGCGGGAGGAAGGGGTGGGGGGGCTTAAAGTGGCTTTCAACAATCTTTCTGTCAGGTGTCTTGATGTGGCAGGGAGCACAATGCTCACTTTTAGAGTAATGCCTCACTAAAATATCACGCCCCAGACACTTTGACATGATAATCCGGCCAGTCACATTATACTGACACTGAGTTGACCAGTTCTAGTTATACTTAATGCTTAACGCCGAGCGAAAGAGCAGCTAGCACCATATTTAAAGTCTTTGTTATGACCCGGTCGGGGATCAAACCCGCAACCTCCCGGTCACAAAGCGGAAGCTCTAGCATTGAGCCACTGTACCGGTCAACGTGTGTTTATTTTAAATTAGAGCTTTAACTTTGACATTTGCAAGAGTATAAGGCCATTAAATTGCTTGATAAATAGTAATTAGGGAAGTGACTAAATACTAAGAATTTCAAAATGTCTGTTACAATTAATAATAGTAAGGTTCATTTTAGGAAAGAACTGCAATTAACTGTTACTTTGGTTTTGCTGTTTCCTCTTCCTCTTGGTGTCTTGGAAGGGCTGCGGTTTGTCATTGTGGCACTCCCTGGACTTTTCTCTTACCTTTAGTTAGTTTAAACATATTTTATTCAGAGTTGATGGCACATCAATAAATATAACAACATACAAAATACAAGGATTGGAACGAAAGCAAATTGCTTATGAAGTTCCTCCTTTACCTTTCTTTAGGTCTATATTGAAATGGTGTTTGTTTGCCGCTTCTGACCGACCCATCTATTTTGCACCGATCTGAAAAAAAAAGTTTGGACCGAAATGGCCACGATTGTTTTGTGTTTTTTTTTTTTTTTTTTTTTTTTTTGGATATGTATTTTTTTTTTTTTTTTTTTTTTTTTTGCTGTGACGGTCTTTTTGCGGACGATTCTGTACATTTCAGGACTTGGTTTGTCCGCTAATCATCTAAGTTGCAAAGGCACTTCAATACAGTCGGAACAGAATATCGATCGATTGCAAGCGTCTTTTTCCATCACGAAAACATACCTATATAATTTTGACCCCCTTTAACCCCACTTTTATATAGTAAAACTGGGGTTTACAGGGGTATATATTATTTTTCTTATTTCTGCTCAAACCATAGATTGTGGTACTCGTTAGAACCGCCTCGGCAAAAGCGGTTCTAATGAGTACCCACAATCTATGTTTTGTGCAGAAATATGAAAAATATCTGAGTTTTTTTATCTGAAAATGTTCAGTTTTTGGAGATAAAATTTTCTCTATGTTTGAATAGGCCTGTTTTCGTAATGCTTCCTTCAGAATCAGCATGGCAGAGCTAAAAAGAAAGCTTTCCGACGAAACTTATGAAAGTAGTGTGCTATGTAATAGTAACTTTATTGGCGATAAGCATGTTCTAAAATATTGACTGTATAACTACGATATAAATACCTGGAGCTGGGGTGAAGTGTTAAACGAACTGCCTCAGTTTCACTGATGTGATCCCAGCTTGCATGTCGCTGCCTATTACAGACCAAAAGAAGGGGATGTTGAGAGCACTGCAGAGTTCGGGCAATGGTTTGTTTAGGCATGTGGGTCTTTAGAGATTTCAACGATCCAAGATTTTCCTGGGATCATACGCCTATGATGAAGTCTGGACATAGCCTCCCCACCCACTATGAAGATTTTTTGTCACTCCTGGATGAATTTAGCCTAGTACAGATAGTAAATGAAAATACAAGAGATGATAATGTCCTGGATTATCTTCTTACCACTAATCCTACTCTTGTAAATGAAGTCCAAATATTTCCTGGCATTGCAGATCATTTTTTTTTTTTTTTTTTTTAATTTTTATTTATTTATTTATTTTTTTTATTTTTTATTTTTTTATTTTTATTTATTTATTTATTTATTTATTTATTTATTTATTTATTTATTTTTTTTTTGCGAACGTGAACATTAAACCTAAGAAAAACAAGCAGAGTCTCAGGTTAGTTCTTTAATATAGGAAAAGAAACTGGGATGGTTTTAGATCTTTCAAGGAGAAAAGTTCATCTGAAATTTGAAAAGAAAAAAGTAAAATACAAATACAGTGTTTTGATCGCTATATCAGTTCCGTCCTATTTGGAACGCCCCACCGTACAGACTCGTCACTGTCATCTCGCTTATTACCATTGTTATTACCTTGTCGTAATTTGTCAAATGTCATCCTAGGATATTTTTTATTTATTTTATTATTTTTATGATTTTTTAATGCGTATATGTAGTAATTTAATTAATATTAATATTGAGGACCGGTCTTGTTTGCTGTAAATAATATGTTTAGGCCTAACGGTTTAGTATATGAAAATATAGAGACCATGTCATGGTTGTTGTTATTTACGTGCATAGGCCTAGTGCTTTAATGTATGATAATATAGAGGACCGATCTTGTTTTCAGTTTATAATGTGTAGAGGCCTAGGTTTAATGTATGATAATAAGAAGGACCGGTCATGTTTATTGTTTGTAATATATATTGGCCCTTTTAGTGTATGAAAATAAAGAAGACCATGCCATTTTCGATGTTTATAATGTGTACAGGCTTAGTTGTTTAATATATGATAATATTAAAGTCCATATGTTTCTTATAATTTGTATAGGCCTAGTGTTTAATTGTATGATAATATGGAGAGCAGGTCTTGTTTACACTTTACAATGGGTATAAGCCTAGTGGTTAAGTGTTTTTGTAATATGAAGGACCATGTCTTGTTTGCTGTTTATCATGTGTATCGGCCTAGTATTTAATGTAAGATAACATTGACAGACTTACCTTGTTACTATTAATAATGTGTATAGAACTAATGATTAAAAGTATGAAAATATGGAGACCAATGTTTTGTTCGCTGTTTATAATGTGCATATCCCTAGTGTTTGAATGATTCCTCAGTGCTGATGTTGATACTGCGGTGTTAACGTCAGTACTTAAGTACTGAATTACGTAGCTATTTCTATATCTAAATCTTTGTTATAGTACAAATTCAAAACTTTTCTAAAACTAAGACTGACTTGTCAAAATGACATGTATCTTAGCGGGTTCGGAATCCACTTTTTAGGCTTATTGTGTTTTCTGTATGGCTTGCTGCTTGCCAAGACATGCGCATCATACGTTTCATTTCCAAACTTTTGAAGTTTAGCCACACTGATGAAGTTTAAATAACAGGAAGGCCTCTGTGGCACTAAATTAGGTATAATTAAGCTCATTTTGTAAAATATGTAGGACCGGTCATGTTTGTTGCTTATAATGTGCTTTGGCCTAATGTATGATTGTTACGAGCCAGGCGTAACGAGAAAGAAATGAAAGTGAAACCAGCAACAAGCTTTAAATTATTAACAATATTTATTCACAAAAAAAAAAAAAAAAAAAAAAAAAATAAGACAAGATTCAAAACAAAAGAATGTAAGTAAACAGTACCTTTCAAGCTTATGTCACAAAGTCCCTCACAAATAATCCACAAGAATTTATTAATCAAATCCTTTGAATAACAGTTTCTGATCCCACAATTTAAAGTTCCTGAATTCGGAATTTAAGTCCAGAATGAATAAAATATTAAAGTAATCCAGTATAGAAAAATATCCGATGAAAGTATACAAAGATGCCCAGATGAAAATCTTTTCTCCTTATATATGTCTTCTTGTTTTCAGTTTATAATATGGATAGGCCTAGTGGTTAAATGTATGATGATAAGGAGGACCATGTCTTTTCGTCTGTTTATAATGTGCATAGGCTTCAGGTTTATTGTATATATATATATATATATATATATATATATATATATATATATATATATATATATATATATATATATATATATATATATATATATATATGTATATATATATATATACTGAAAGGAAAAAGAAACGCAGGGTAGAGTTTTTTTCCTTCTTATTTTAACCATTTTTACGGTGTTTACTATAGCCATACACTTTTACAGATTGTCCTGTGAATGTGAACCGCGGGTATACGAGTCTTTGGTCGATGTGCTATCTACCCAGTGTGTGAAATCATTCAACCGTGCACTACACAGTGCATTGCACGGACAATACGGAAAGCCAAAATTTCGTGCAAAACAAGCATGTTTAAACCTTCAGCACAAGATTTCCTCACACCATTTGGTACACTTCAACGATACACAACGCTCTTCGATTCTTTTACCGATTTTTCTTTTCATTTTTACGCTACTTTGAACTTTTTTTCAATCATGGTACGATTGACTGATGTTCAGAGGGGTAGGGCAATTGCGTTGCTGATGCAAGTTGCCAATCATTTTGGGGTTAACGTCTCAACAATTGAACGTCTTGTTAGACGTTTAAGGGAGACAGGGCATTTAGCAGACCGACCGCGGTCTGGGCGTCCACGCGTGACGTCGCGACGTCAAGACAGGACAATCCGTCTGGCACATTTGCGGAATCGTCATCTCACTGCTACCGAAACTGCCCTTAATACAGTAGGTACGCATAATCGACAAATTTCTCCGAAGTTTGTTGGAAGTCGATTGCGTGAGATTGGTCTTCGAGCTCGTCGTCCAAACGTTGGTCCGCCTCTGACCCAGGCACATAGGTTGCGTCGTATGGCGTGGTTGACGGCGCATGCGCCCAGGCTATTTCCGATGAGGCAGTGGGGACGTGTTCTTTTTACGGACGAGTCTAGGTTCACTCTCTATCGCGCAGATGGTCGACGTCGTGTGTACCGACGTCGCGGAGAACGCTTTGCCGACGCCTTTGTTGTCGAACGGGATCGGTTTGGGGGTGGCTCCGTTATGGTCTGGGGAGGCATTGCTCACGGGATAAAATCACAGTTGATTATTGTTGCAGGCAATATGACCGCAATAAGATATAGGGATGAGATCTTGCGTCCTGTTGCAGTCCCGCTTGTGCAACAACGTAATCTCATTCTGCAGCAGGACAATGCCCGACCACATGTTGCCCGAGTTTGTCAGGATTTCCTGGCACACAATAACATCGCACCACTAGCATGGCCACCGTACAGTCCAGATTTGACCCCAATAGAGCACATGTGGGATGAGCTGGACAGAAGGGTTAGGAAGCGCCGAAATCCCCCCGCAACTCTCGCACAACTAAGGAATGCGTTGATCGATATATGGAATAACATCCCGATGCGAACTGTCAATGCTTTGGTTAACTCTATCCAAAGGAGAATTAGGGCAGCAACGGCAGCAAGAGGGGGGCACACCCGATATTGATTTTCAGTTTCATTTTGATTTCAAGATTTGGGGGGTAGCTACCAATGAACTTCAATAACTCGAGACTTGTTGATCACAAACCAATGAAATTTGGAACTTTTGTTCCATATATGTACCGTTTTGTGATCATAGTAAAATATTTAACAAACTTTTTCAAACTTGAATGAAATTTAGGAATAAAATTTACCCTGCGTTTCTTATTCCTTTCAGTATATATATATATATATATATATATATATATATATATATATATATATATATATATATATATATATTTGTAGGCGGACCATGCCTTTCTTGCTGTTTATAATCTGTATAGTCCTAGTCTTTTAAAGCATGATAGTATTGACGGACCTGTTTCGTTTGCTGTTTTCTAATGTGTATGAGACTAACGTTTTAATGTATGATAATATGGAGGACCGATCCTGTTTGTTGTTTATTTTTATTGGCCTAATTTTTAATGTACGTAAAGTTTATATATATATATATATATATATATATATATATATATATATATATATATATATATATATATATATATATATATATATATATATATAATTCTTTTTTCAGCCTTAGGCAGTCACCCCTTTTAAAGCACCCTTAGGCAGACCAAGACCAGACTTTGCATTTCAGTGAGAAACATTGCAGCTGCAATTAAACAATTCTTTAAATATGCTCAGAAAAAAGCTGTTCTCGTATCAAAGTCATGCGGCTAATAGTAATAGACATACATTTTTTTTAGTCTGCCTAAATTTTGGAACATACAATTAAGCCATTAAGCAGACCATCATTAGGAGGACTGTATACAAATATCATTCAGTCTGCTTAATGAGGATCTTTAATAACAACTTCAGGGATGTTATTTGATTTAAGCCCAGCACATTTAAAAATGTTGTTGGTCAACAGGGCCATTGCTATATTTTTAATTTAACTTGAACACTACTTCTATACTTTATAGTTGAAATAAACTTCTGACAATGAGCCCTAAGAAAATTTAAGATGACTTTCTTAAATGCAAACTATAACCTTGATCCCTTGTGGTCAAGCGAATGGACTAATATGGCTTTTATACATGTAGACAAAGGACAGTTCACATGGTTCAGGCGAGCTTTCCTGTCTGGCGACAGGTCTTGTTTTTTTTTACTGCTAATCTAACCAAAAGATATGTGGAGTCTGATCAACAACAGGATTTGCCAACTATTGGAAGTGATGTTCACCTCAACTTTGCCTGATATTGGCAAAAGCTTTTGATGCTCAGCCCTGACTATCCTGTTATACAAGTCTATTTTGAGCCTTAGGCAGTCAAACTGTAGGCAGACCAAGACTGACTTTGAGAGATATGTATCTATTTCAAAAAAGAAAAGTCCATCATACACAAATGAATGAATAAACATTTTCATACAAAATTTTATCTAAATGTTATGCTAAATGCATTACATAAAGGGTAGTGCAAGGAAGCTACAAGAAGGTTGGTAAGTGTTGGTTAAGGATATTTGTTATGTCGCAGTAAAGCTCTACAGAGCTGGGTCACACGAATCACCGAAATACCGGAATACTACCGAAATACCCGTGAAAAATATAGGTATACCTGTGAAAGACACCTGTTAAAGACACCAATATTGTCTTTAATTAATCAATTAAGTAATATTATGTCAACCAAATGGAAAAGGGATAGTACTTTAACCTAAAATAATTTGCAAATTGTCTTTGAGGTGCTCTTTTTTTTTTTTTTTTTTTTTTTTTTTTTTTTTTTTTATTTGAAAACATTGTTGATAGTCCGTTAAATCAGAGCCGGAATACGACCGGAATACCTGTGAAAAACGTGAATTACCTACACTTCAAACGAAAAGTACAGTGCAACTCAGGTAAAAGAACAAAAAAAAAAAAAAAAAAAAATCATTACCCCGAATATCGGCGTTTTGCGGACTTCCCCCAAACACTCGGAATCAAACCGAGTAAACGTAATATTCGGCGGACAACACTCGCAAGTCCGCGCAAAGTATGTGTTATGCAAAGTTGTGCGAAGTTACTCGGAATCGTAATGTTGTACCCGGAGACATTTTTCCACCATATAGAACAGTCTGCGTGAAGGTTATATCGTCCAAGCTCATGCGGATGCGCAGGTTGATCTGAGTCTGCGCTGGTCACAAAGGTCTTATTATCCCAAAAGTATTTTCCAAATTCCCGCAGTCCGATCCACCAAAATTAGGTCAGTTCCCTTGTTTTCTTAAAATATTAACCAATGCTGCCTTGTTCCCTGAATATATTTGGGTGCTCCCTAGGTCCATAGAAAACCCCGGTAGCCACATTCACTGTTCGAGCACGTAACATGGGCCTCAACAACGCTCCATATAAAAAGTACCGGATTCTTCGGCTTAGTCTACTCCGGCCACATAAGTGGGTCAGGCATGGTCATTTTTACTTAATATGCTATAGAAAACAAAACAAACACATGAAAATCATAAAAATCACAAAAAGAATCAAACATCTGCCCCCAATCGACGAATTACATATATATATTTGGTATTCATGTAACTGCCTTTTCTCATGCAACAACCGCACGCGCTCAATATAAATGACGTACTATGGTAAATGACCGGGAAATTCTCACTCGCGTGCAGCAACCGCACGTGTCAATATTAATCAACTTAAAGTTTGTGTTGAGGTTTTACGGCCCAGTCAACCCAATGGGGTCATGTCGAGCGCGGTCAGTTTACCTAACCACACGTTTACTGGGCAGGCTTAGTCCTCTAAGCGGTTAACCGGTATTGTGCACATTCTTTCGCCAGAAACTGACAACTGCCCTTCTTGAATCAGCGGAAGGGAGAGAATGACCGTAGAAAATATTTCATGATCAATCTCCACGAAAGAATATTGCCGACCTCGGCGGGGGTTGAACCCGCGACCTCCTGGTCTCCAGTCGGACGGCGCATCCAACTGAGCCACCGAGGCCGGCACTCCAATCAACTTAAAGGGGCGCTTCTGCTATCAAAGAGGCATTGAATCAATAAGACAGCCCATGTGAAAAGGGTGTCTGTCACACAAAAAACACACTTTACGCACACAAGGGACAAGAGAGGCTAATGACAATTCAAATGAGTGAGTGAGTTTTTTTTACGTCCCAGTAATAGCTAGATCAAAGGGAAATGTGGACCTTGGTTTAAAGTCCCATATTAAAGGTTTGAGAAGCTTGGGATCGAACCCATGACCCTGGGGGACAAAGCGAGCAGCTTTACCACTGTAACACACCACCGAGGCACCATTTCCCAATATTTCATACTGTTTCAAGAAAATATCTCCAATAGTTTTCAAGCTACAGAGTGGACAAAAATATATTACAGAAATCACTAAAATATTTTCGGTGTTCAAAGGGCCATAACTCAAAAAGTAGGCTCTAGAGTCAAAGTATATGAACTGTTGAAATGATTAATAGCTTATGAATAAGCCCACCCCGGAAAATGTGCGGGCTCGACAAGACCTACATAGTGTTGACTGGACCGTTTTCAACTCCAGTTCAAACCAAAATTACGTCGGTACTAGTATGATTTACAATGTTCTTACAATGAACCAGACGACAAAACGTGCTATAGTACAATGTACGTGCGACCAGCAAACACTCGGGTCAGTCTGTGCATCGACCCACTATATAAAGCAAGCTTCTTGGATAGCCCCGAGTACGAAGAAGGTGCATACTGTACGATCAGCGAAGGATCTGATCAGAATGTGATGTTACAGTCACACTGTTTATCCCGCTTTGGACAGCCCGGCTATCGAAGGTAAATACGATCAGCGAATGTTCTGATCAGAATGTGCAGTTGCAGATTGACCCGAGTCTTCGCTTGTCGCACAAGACGTTTTGTTAAACCCATAGATTGTAGGCGGTACATACGATTAGCGAAGGCTCTGATCAGACTACTGATGTGCAGGCTCAGAGTGTGCAATCTAATTCGTCTCTTCGTACAAGTTATTATAGGTTTTACCATGCACTGACCCATGCGCGATTTGTTTCTGCAAACCATAACGCTTAACATTCTGGGTAAAGTTTTCAACAGACATTTTGAAATATTTTTATCATTCTTCCAAGAAAACAGGATTTGCATTTCATGCAAATTGTCTCCATTGCATGAATTGTCAAATCCTGTTTTCTTGGTAATAAAACAAATAACGATTTTTTTTCTTTTTTTGTTATCTACTGAATCCGCCCAGATAGTGGTAATTCGATACCCGCGTGCACCAAGTGTTGTGTCTTTGAGCAAGACACTTTATCCTCGTATCTTAGTATTGGTTTCTACCCAGGAAGACGCTGCCTAGAATGTCCTCGAAGACATATGATAATATTATGTGAAGATGCTTTCCCGCCGATGCTAGGTTTATACGTGCGTCTCTTTTACTCGTTAAATAAATTACGGTCTTGGTTTTGCATATCGAATGTTGAAGACACAAAAACAGAACACTTTACATGGAAACGAAAGGTTTGAAGATTGCTCTATAAGCCATTAAAGATAATGTTATTAATGTATATACAGTAAGAGAATAACATAACAATATTCATTTGTACCCTGGTAAATGCGGGGTAACGTCCTTACACTGCAGGGTTTTTTTAAGGGAGCTAACTGCAACTGACTATTAAAAGGGAGTTAACTGCAATTGCTTTACGAGTCTGGCCCATGCGAAACGGGATGGGGAACAGCATTTTTTTACGAATCGCGCCAATTACATTGAACCCTCTTCCTCCAGAAACTTGTAACTGCCAATCTTGAAGCAGTGGAAGAAGCGAATGACCGTAGCAAATACATGTGTTTCATGTTAAGTGGGGATCGAATCGCGTTCGATTCCCGCCGGTGCGATATCATTTTTCCAATGAAGTCAGTGCAAACAACTTATAGCTCGAAAGGAGACGTGTCATATTTATATGAGGGTAAAACGAAAGAGCTTTCCAGAGAGAGTTTGCAAAACTTGTAAGATTCTGGCTGGTCCATTTCAGGTACAATCGGCTATGAGATTTGGTTATTCCTAGAAAAATGGCTGAACTGTTTTTGCAAACAGTGAAACCTGACCAGACGCCGCATTCTATCATCTCAATATGACTTTTTTTTTTTTTTTTTTTTTTTTTTTTTTGCTGTTGTTGTTGTTGAAAGAGGCATAAGACACCAAGTCACGGTGATTTAAATGGACAGTCTTATCCTGGTCCAATCATCAACCGTCCAGGCCTCGATCCGAGAAGTGCAGATACATTCCAGCGTGTCCGTTTCTGTCTCCCTTGTCAAATGAAATGTATCCATACTTTAACCCTTGAAGCGTTTAGCATATTCAGCAGACGGCATTTACATTTTTTTTTTCTTATTTTCCTGTGTAAATTAAGCGTGACGATTCAAAAGAAATGTTCATCCTAATTTTCACCGTAAAATACTAAAACAGTTAGATCGACATCTCCCCTAGAACTTTCAGCAGTGCTTCGGGGGTTCAAACTATTTTCTTGGCAGCAGCAGCACCTGCAAAGTATTTTTTTTTTTTTTTTTTTTGCGGGGAGAGCGCTATATATAAAATTTCGCGATGTATACGGCGTAATATTTACACAGATTGATGCAACGATTCTTATATTTATAAAGGCGTGCTGCTGGAACACATTATTTATATTAATATATTTATATTATATTTAAAAGAATATTCATACAAGCTCCATGGATGTAAGGATGACGTTACTCGTCATGATTGCATTGGTTGTTTAATCTGCGTAACTTTCAAACATGCGTAAATGATTAACTTTCGGTGTGTTGTGTTTGAGACTTACTACTGGCCATATATTTTTTTATATACATCATACATAACTAAATCAATCGGAACAAATTATTCACTCAATTGATAAATATTTTATACAAAAAGTCGTATGTTCTTTTCGTTTGAAGTGTAGGTAATTCACGTTTTCACGGGTATTTCGGTCGTATGCCGGCTCTGATTTAGCGGACTATCAACAATGTTTTCAAATAAAAAAAAATAAAATAAAAAATAAAAAACACTTCAAAGACAATTTGCAAATTATTTGATGTTAAAATATTATCCTTTTTCCATTAGGTTGACATAATATTACTTAATTGATTAATTAAAGCCAATATTGGTGTCTTTAATAGGTGTCTTTCACAGGTATACCTATATTTTTCACGGGTATTCCGGTATTTCGGTAGTATTCCGGTATTTCGGTGATTCGTGTGACCGTACAGAGCTTATGTTGTCTGTTTCAAAAATGCAACTTTCTTCCCGCTTCCTTATCTTGTTATCTTTTTTATACTATTGTCCATAGGTAGCAAATAGGAGATGCTAGAACCAGAATGCTTTACGTTAGTGGTCATAATGAAAACTGTGCAAGAAATCAGTCAATAAAATTTAATATACTGCCACAATAAGAAAAATGGTCTGTTTAAATAGCCTGCGAGTGCCTTATAGCCATTTAGCCGGGTCTGGCTGAATATCCCTAATACTATGTACTATGTAACCAGACCCGGCAAAATAGCCCCTAGGTCCGGTTCAATAGCCACTCCTCTTATATCTGAATATGCCCAGGACTATTTACCCGGACCCAGCAGGATAGCCCCTAAGGGCTATTTGACTGGGTCCAGCTAAATAGCCACTGCCCAAGAGAAAATAAGTTTATTCATTCATTAGCTGAATATACATTTATATTGTGTGTATTTCTTCCATTGGGAGACTTGGTAAAAAATAAATGTGTACAATACTACATAAGCAGACACTAAACATGTATATACAATTTTTATACATGTACAAACAATCATTAAGCAGACATTTATTGTTTAGCTTTGCCTCAGTGAACATCAGTTCAAGACATAGAATAAAATGGTCTTTTCATCGGCAAACGAGTTATATCTTAATTTATCCTTTGGAACAAGACCGCTTTTAGAAAATACCATATTTTTGACTTACTAATATTAATATCTAGGCCAAACTTTTACAAAATGCATTTAGTCTATCAATATTACTTTGCAATCCAGTTTTGGAAGTTGACAACAAAACTAAGTCATCTGAATTTAATTGTCACCATGATTTGTTCGTTAAAATCTGGTTAAGGTTTGGTCCCGACTGCCAACCTAAGTCTCGGCTTTTATACTCTTCCAGTCATATGTTGGAATGTTTACTATTTGATCAGCCTGATCAGTTGCATAACAATAGAGAAGAAAATAAACCTGAAAGTCAGTTGTTCACCGCAGTTACACATATTGACAGGTCTTGTGTAACTGCCAGCAAGAGACACAAGACCTGTTGATATGTGTGCATATAGTGAATGACTGACTTAAAGGAGCACTGAGGATATTTCAATGTGCTATTTTGCAATGATACATCTTGACATGGGTTGACAGACTCATACATTGTACTAACTCACAGCAAAGGCTCAGACAGAGCTGCACATCTGAGCTTTTGCTGTCTTTGTGAAAGTACCTATTTAGACTAATTGCACTTTACTGAGAGACCTATCCAGCTTTCAGATCCACCATGCTGTGGAATTTTGACAGTTGCATAAAAAGTACAAACAAGATGTTGATAAATTTACTATTTATTAAATACTAAGATGTTGATATTAAAGTTTCTATTTATTAATACATCAACCAAGCATCTGGACAAAAATCTACATAGATTTATACAGAAGACCTTAAAATAACAGCAGCATTTTTCCCTAAGATTTTGCTGTTAATAAGAATTTGCAGCTTTAAAGGACCCAAACATGTAGCAGTATAATAGATATTACACTGTTAAAGGACTTTTTTTTTTAGTTACACACAGAATATTTTTTTGTGTGTATTTATAAGAACCACCTCGGTGAGGCGATTCTAACAAATATCTGCAATATATGTTTCTCAGAGTATTACATCAAGTATTGTTGAATAATTTCTTATTATCTGTCTCATCTTGAGCTACATGTAAGGACTGTTTCTAAGGCTGGCTAATCAGAGCTAAAAAAATAATTGATTATCAGTCCTGCCATTGTGACTGATAATCGATTAGTAATCACTGAAGATTTGGTAATAATTTTGCCTATCTGACCGAGCATGACATATTTTACTGTATGCATTTGGTCAGACAAGCATAAGGTAACAGTGTAGACCCAGATGAGACGATGCCACAAATGTGGCGTCTCATCAGGGTCTACACTGTTTGCCACTCATCCAGCTATTCAAGACATTAAAGTGGGTAGTAAATTGTACTTGTTCAAATTTTAGACTAAGTATGGTAAAATTGTTGAGGTGTCTGAATACTAAGGGTAAATACGGTAAAGTAACAGACACAGAAATCAAATGATCGATTATTAGCAAATCTGTTATGATAATCATTTTTGTGGTATTTATCGATCAATTAATCGATTACCTGATTAATCGTGCCAGTCTTAAGTGGTTCCAGTCATACTATCGTTATGAAGAGTTTTGCTGTCATATCAAATGTCCGGAAAGAGGGTTGACAGTATTTTTAAAAAGGATTATGTTTCTGTTGAGACTTAAACCTAGACCACTCTCCTGGGAAAAAAAAAACAAACAAAAAAACACACACAAAAAGAAAGATATGTATGTGTTTAGGTTTCAGACTGGGAAATATTAGGTATCTTTGACTGGATTTTTAATACTTTACACACATTTTCCATTTTTTTCAGTATATTTGTCAAATTTCCACAATAAAATGTTTAGGGCATAGCAAAAGTATGGTTGGAAAACTCGAAACACATACATGTACAATGGGCTCTGGAAATTTTGAAATCTGAATCGGTCCAGCCGATGACGATGACGTCATCAATGAGCCCATTTCCAAAAAAAAAAAATATGTGTATATCACCTGTCACGAAAACTAATGACAATTGGCAGTCCTGTAACTCCTTTTAAATAATACACCTCAACTCCGTTATATGACGGAAGTCCGGGTACAACGAGCATGATCAAAGCTGGCGTCATCAATATATACAGTCAGGTATGTAAAAAGAAAGAAAAAAAAAAAAAAAAAAAAAGAAAAAACGGTTTTGTTGTTATTTCCACCTCCGCAGGGTTTTCCTAAACTATTTATAAACAACTGATTCCCGTCTTGTATAAGCGCGAAGACGGCGGGAAACAGGAGAGACGGAACGAAACGACTTTCATGGACCTAATTAGGTCTAATAAAAAAGGCCTGCGCCACGGGCGGTTTTGCAGTTTTCAGTGTTTCAAGATTTAATCAGACTGCTTAAATTTTAAGCACTGACCAATCTTGCCTAGCGCAAGTGGTGCATTACTTATTTTTACTGTGAAATCTACCTTGAATTATACTCGCGTGTTACGGCAATCAACAAAAAAGAAAAAAAATAAATAAAAGAAGCAATCAATTATGCCCAGATCAGACGCCGTTGTATGCGACATCTGATCAGGACGTACACGGTTTGTGAATTCATTTATCGAATCTGGGACCGACAAACCGTGTTGATCAAAACAAAAAAGAAGAGGAAGAAAACGGGTGCGTTCAAGCGGTGCATTCTTTTATCACTCTCAGTAAAGCGACCTTTGATCTTTTGGACACGCCGACTGCACCTGGATGTTTTGCAGTCTCAGTGTATTCACACGTGTCACACAAACGGATTAATTATCAGACTACCGTTACTGATGATTCGTGTTAATCGCTTGTTTACCGCACAAAGGTCAGTGAAGTGTTGATTTTTTGACAATGTTTGGATAATGATGTAATTAATTTGTGCTGCGGGTAGGTTGCCGTTATTCAGCTGTCTCTCCAATATACATGTCAAATGACCGTTTAGAGCCTTTTAACTACCATAATATCGCATTTAAAAGGTGCGCGGACGTTGTCAGTTTGGAAAGACTTGACCGTTTGTGATTTTTTAGACGACATTGATTTGTGAAAATTGGTTGGTTTGGGAAATGTTGGACCGATTTATTAGCGTTTTGGGGTGTTTGAAATCGGTCCAGAATTCTTAATTTCGGTCCAGACCGGCTATTTTTCCGGTTTTCCCGAGCTCTGATCATTTGTACATATATATTTTTATAGATCCTATAAGAAATAAGAATTGATCAAGCTCTTCCACATTTCCTTGAATCTTATCACTGCACATGACCAAAGGTATATTTTCTTGTATAATGAGTTCGGCTTAGTTCACTGTCTTCATGAGAAATACATGTATAAGAGAGATCAATTCAATTTCTTATTTCTCCATGAAACATTTTTGTGAGTACTTGTTATAATCACTTCCCCAGATTCCAGCAAGTACCCACAACATATGTATTTATGGAAAAAAAAGTTTTTTCACTATATACATGAAGCTGCATCTTGAATAATGACAATTCTCAGAAGCACTAAAAAACATTCATATTTGGCTGTATTTCATTGCGTTAACATGCCCTCGCAATGAGGCGGTTCTAATGAGCACCCAAAATTTACGTTTTAAACAAAAATAATAAAAATAACCCATACCCCTGTATACCCCACTTTTCACTATAAAGGGGGTTTGCGGGATTTAAACTGTATGGGCATGTTAACACAATGTCAAGAGCTGAAACATTCCATGTACATTGTGTTTTACTATCTACTAATAGGAGTCCAGTGATCTTCCCAGACCATTTAGGCATGTTGCTTCTAACATGCCTGCCTCTTCAAACTACATTTCAACGATGAAAACTTATACAAATCACTGTTATTTCACTTCTTAGTCAGTAAAGTTTTTTAATGCATAAAGATGCATCAGTAAGTTATTTATGATATATATATTGACAAGGTATCGATATATTAAGGATTTTAAAAATTGGTCAACATGTCAGAACATAGCTCCAGATAAGAAGGGGTATCCGCTCCAGATTAGAAGGGGTATTTTTCTTATTTCTCGAGAAAGCATTGTCTTGTACTCATTAGAAGCGCCCTTGCAAGGCAGTTCTAATGAGTACCCACAACATGGTTTTGTAGAGAAATAAGAAAAGTATCAAAACTATCTGGCTGAAAAAAGCGCCTGTTAGGAGCTATGTTAGAAGCTGGGTTCTTTGTTAAATAGGACATGCTTTCTGAAATTTCTGGGGAGAACATTGGGAGTCTTTGCTTCTTATTTAATTTTATCAAAATGCTCCTTTCTGTATTCAGTCACTACTTCGTTCAATATCTCACAATGTACATTTACAAAGAAGCAATTAATTTTTTTTAAACAGTTTGTTGTAAGTTTGCTCTTTCTTCCAATTTATACACATCTGATAAATCAACAAATAGGTCAGAAGAAGAATGGAGCATATGTTGTGTTTACTTGTTAGAATTGCCTCACTGAGGCAATTCTAACAAGTACCCACAACATTTTAATTTTAAAATCTGAAGAATTTATCATTTGTTTTTTCTGGGTGTGTACATTTTTGGTTGAACAAGTGAATTTTTGTTTGTGTTGAGGTTTTACGGCCCAGTCAACCCAATGGGGTCATGGCAAGCGCGGTCAGTTTACCTAACTACACATTTACTGGGTAGGCTTAGTCCTCTAAGCGGTAGGACAAGTGAATTTCCACGATTTACTTGCCCTTGGACAAGTGCAAAATTTTGTTATTAATTCCACAGCTCTATCTCGCCCAAATACAAGTTACTTGTGTATGCTAGTTAAGGCAAGAAAGTGTGTGTCACTTATGTGTACTAGTTAAGGCAAAAAAGTGAGGAAGCAGTTTCTCAAAATATACAGAACATAATTTTGGCAGCATATCTGTCTTGAAGAAGTTTTCATTTCTTTTAACAGGCACAGTGATAATATCCTTTGGTGGCACAAAAACAATTAATATACATTCAAATATACCAGTGATATTAAGCTGTCCCTGGATCTGATAATAGTAATCATGCTTGTCTGACATAAAATATTTCCCAGCACTGTCCTTTTTTATATAAAATTTGTTTGAATCTATTTCCTTTTGAAGCTTGGACTTTTTTTGAAAAACACTGTACGGACATTTCACCTCTAGCAACTTAATTTCTCCATTTTCTATTATCAATCTGTCTGGTGATGCACCTAGAAATAGAATCTGATAATTAACAATCAATCCAACAGGACTTCCATCACACTTATTTATTTCTAGAAACAAAGCACTCGCTACATCTTCATACTGTATACCATGCCTTACGCTCTGACTTGTGAAAAATGATCTTTTTTGTTCAAAAGTTTTCGCAGCATCTGTAGAATTTTTCAGACGACAGAATGTTCCGAAAGTAGATGCTGTGATTCTGTGCTGCCTTTGTCTAAACCAGAAAGCATTTTTACTTTGCAGTCTACTTCTTTTTTTCAATAATTTCAAACTTTTTGTCACTCAAATCAACCAAATTACTATACTGTAGTTTAGTGCTCTCATCAAGTTGATCAATGTAGTAAGAGATATCGAAACTTGTATTTCTTACAGAAGCAAAGAGTCTCTCATGCAGGTTTAGAATGCTCTCTTGTTGTTTGGTGAGCACAGGGGTACACTCATTACTTCGAATAGTCTCCAATACAGGAAGTTTGACTCCAGATGCATCATACAGCTTTACTAACTTTTCAATTTTCTGGTCTGTCATCTTGGCAAAATCAGGAACAGGATTATGGTTCACTACAGTAGAACTCAGCTCTTTTTTAATTGGTTTGTTTGGATCCTGTTTAACAAACTTTATTTCACTGAATAAGAGTGGATCATCTGTCAGTGGTTTCCTCACATGCCACATTTGAAGTTTATCAGTACACGATTTCATCTGGGGAATTGAGGTTACAAAATCAATCAATGTATAAAGAACTGCCACCACATGTTTACACTGCCCATCTACTCCAGCCTGACAAGAGCAGGTAGCCCATTTTAATTTTTTACCTCCATCTTTAAAACAGAGATACACTGTGTACGTATTTGGTTTCATTTTTGGTGCCCAAACACTGCGGAAATAAATGTACTTTCCCACTTTATTACTTGATAAACTTTTTACACGTTCTTCCCGACAGAGGTTATATCCCTCATTTCCTGTGTCTCTTTGTTGTAACATGTTCAAGGATGACTGTCTCGTCTATGTCTTCTATCCACAAGTCTTCTCCCCATCCTTCTTTGGGAGCAACTCTGCCTTGAAATCCTAGTAGCCCTGAAAACATTCAAAGAGTCATTTAAAAGAAAACCAGGGGGAATTAGGCCCTGAATTGCTCATCTGAGTCCGAGCCCGTTCAAAGCTGTACCATCCCTACGCTTTGCCATATACACCTCAAAAGGAACAAAATTTTGGTAATCACAAAGCTTTTGTCACTGATCTATTCTAAATAAGTCTTGACTTTTTCCAGAATTTCCAAGATTTTATAATGTATATAAACATAGCTCTTGATAAGGCACTTTTTCCAACAAAAAATATCTATAGTTTTCTTATTTCTCGACAAAAACATATGTTGTGGGTACTCACTAGAAGCACCTCACCAAGGCACTTCTAATGAGTACCCACAACATATGTTTTCGTGGAGAAATAAGAAAAATATTTACCTGAGACCCACTCTTATCTAGGCCTATGATATATATAATCGAACTTCAATGGCTCGAACATCTTTGGGACCATAGAAAATTGTTCAAGACAAGGGTAGTTCGAGCCACTGAGGGTTAATCATGGCACCAGTTCAGGAAGCAAATAGCGATAATTTAGGGAAATCTTTTCGATTTTCTACACAATAATTGTATGTTGAGTGTACTTATTAGAATTGCCTTGATGAGGCGGTTCTAGTGAGTACATACAACATACGAATTATGATTCCATGATAAAATAAGAAAAAATCCCTAAATATTTGTTTTCTTGAGCTATTGGAAGGACTTTGTAGGGACTGAAAAAAAGAGTTCCAATCTTCCAGGGTAAACAAGCCATCCAGGTTCGAGCCATTGAGGTTATACTGTATAATGTTATCTAAAATATAAAATATGATCATCATGGTCCCTACATGCTTCATGCCGGTCCAAATCCCTTTAGCAGTTCTGGAGAAGAAGATTTTGAAAGTGTTTTTACCATATATGGACATGGCAGCCATCTTGAATAATGGATTTGCATAAAAACACAAACTTTAATCCCCCCTTTGCTCAGATGCTTAATATGAAGTATGAGCCCAAAGGGCCCAATTCTTTCAGAGGAGATGTTTGAAAGTGCAATTCTGTCATCATGTATATGGCTTAAGCTGGGGGCATACATGCCTTTAGGCACATTTTTTCTTAAAAATTTGTTTCATTGATCATGTCTCACATTTTTCAAACCATTTTCCTTGAAAAATTATTAAAACAGAAATGTTCACCATTTTTTTAATTATTTTTGACAAAGTCTGTAGGGTATAGCAGGGGCATTTGTTATCCAAACCTTACGAAAAATATAAAATATGATCATCATGGCCCCTACATGCTCCATGCCAAATCTGGCCCAGAAGAAGATTTTTGAAGGGTTTTTACCATATACGGGCATGGCAGCCATCTTGAATAACGGATCTGCATAGAAACACAAACTTTAATTTCCCCTTTGCCTAGATGCTAAATATGAAATATAGCCCTGATGGGCCCAGTGGCTCAGAGGAGATTTATTTTAAAAATGTTGACGACATCGATGTCAACGACGGACCAATGCCCATCCTATAAGCTCCCCAAGAGCTCTGGTGAGCTAATAAAAAAAATGCCATGTTAATTTTCCATAAGGCACATTTCTATAATTATGAAGTGACTCAAATATGTGTGGGGTCTGGAGACTTTTGGCTGTATAATATTTATAATATTCTTTTACTAGAGATTGAGCAAATAATGCTGGGACTGATACAAACAACATGTCAACTTTGTCAAAATCAATGGACCATAAAATATAGGTCATGGTCTTACAGTATTATTGCACTGATGGCAAAAAAGTGTTAGGGAAGATTATTTATTTCCTTGAACTGCCTGCTGGGTTTTAAGCAAATGCTGTAATATAACATTTACAAACAAACAAATGTACATGTACACTAGATGTAATCATAGCATCAGTTGGTTTGTGTCTTTGCATCTCAGCAGCAGCCAGCCAAGTTTAATAGTTAATAATAAAGACTTTTATCTATTTGATCCATCACTGCAGTGGTTCCCAGCCTCCTTGGACCTGATGTTAGATAAACTTAAGGGTTACTTTGTGGCTTGCCCCTCTTATTCTAGACTAGCCACTTACCAGATGGGCTAAAATCAAAACATTTTATGGACCTGAACGCCGGCCTCGGTGGCTCAGTTGGATGCGCCGTCCGACTGGAGATGAGGAGGTCGCGGGTTCAACCCCAGATGAGGTTGGCAACATTCTTCCGTAGAGATTGATCATGAAATATTTTCTACGGTCATTCTCTCCCTTCCGCTGATTCAAGAAGGGCAGTTGTCAGTTTCTGGCGAAAGAATGTGCACAATACTGGTTAACCGCCTGCCCAGTAAACGTGTGGTTAGGTAAACTGACCACGCTCGACATGACCCCATTGGTTTGTCTGGGCCGTAAAACCTCAACACAAACAAACAAAACCATCGCCATGTGTAGTGCAACAGCTTTTCCTGAACTTTCGTTCAGACAAGATAAAAATGTTTAACATGCATTCTCCAGAACTAAATTAAAAAAAAATCAAAAAAATCCAGGGAGAGCCCCAATGAGAAGTAGTAACGCCTCTTCTCATACTAGCTTTCCTCCCCCTCCACCAGCAGCCCCTCTGGATTCAGCTATAAGAGGGATAAAAACTGTTCCATGCTGTGTATAATGTAAAAATTTCGATACCTTTTTTTGACATGACTGGATTCACTGACATTAGGTCAATGCAACCTGGGCAGTGCCATCTAGCTACAGCTTCAGCTTCATCTTCATCCACTCCCACACAAGCTGGATGAAACCACTCCTGACAGAAGTCGCAACACATCATCATTTTGTTTTCATCATTTGGCTGACGACAAACGCAGTACAGTCTCCTACATGTATCTGTATCAATTTCACTTTGTGCCTTTCTCTTCTTCCCCATGGTAGAGCAGTCTGTGTGAAAAGGAAAAGAACATTATGCAAAACTCATGGAACACACAAAGTCTTGTTAACAGACAAATTAATGTTCTATGAATCAGCGGAAGGGAGAGAATGACCTAAGAAACAATTTCATAATCAATCTTTACCAAAGAATTTTGCCGGACCGGAGAATCGAACCCGCGACCTCCTGATTATCGGTCGAATAAGCATCCGACTGAGCTATCAGGCCCAGCACGGCTACAAGTGGCTGACCTGTTACTGGTACTTCAAATAACACTGTAAACGGAAAGATTGATCGCGATTTTTTAATTTTGTCTCATTTACATGACTTCGTTTTGACCAAGTCTGTAAATCTTTTGATCAAATAGTCTTTGACTTTATAGACTGTCTAAAACTTTATGACTTTCTTAGACCTGGGTATACTGATTTTCCGTCAAATACAAGGATACTGTCACAGGGCATAGGTATATAGCTGCTTAAACTGCTTTGTGGTACAAGGTGGCTTTTACAGTGACTTCATAGGCTGTTCTTAGCATACAAGAGGTCCAGCCAGGTTGTATACATTTTTTCACCTGCTACATTTGGCGGGTCAGAGTATTCCTTGGACTAAATCACTTGGACCATTGGACTTGGACTGGTCCAAGTGATTATCAGTTGGACCAAATGGGGTGTATTTCTTGGACCAATTCCAGTTGGACCAAATCATAAATACCTGTTGGACCATATTAAACTATGTTTTTACGACTTAAGTAATGTGTGTCTATGTAAATTGTATTCATTATTTTTTATTTATTTTATTTTTGTTTTTTATTATTTATTTTTTTTTTACTTTTGATAACATTTTAATTGAACATAATTTGGTATTTTGGAAAGCATTATTATATTTTGTGAAGGCTAATATATTCACACAATAATCAATTTGTTTTGACAATTAAATGTTTTAAGGCTAAGTACTCTGTATAAAATTTTCAGCAGATAACATTTTGAAGTTTTTTTTTGTTTTTTTTTTCATTTTTCTCTGATAACAGATTTTTGCATTTTATACAAATTGTCAACAGGATTTGACATTCCATGCAAGTGGTCTTCAGTGGAGGCAATTTGCATGAAATGTCAAAACCTGTTTTATGGGGAAAATGAAAAAATGTCATCAATTTGTCATCTGCTGAATTAGCCCTGAGAGTAGTAGTAAAGGTTCAATTGGACACCCCACCCCCCGCACGAATTGAACCATATACATGTATTGAGTTTACATTAATCTGAAGTTTGTTGGACTTTCAATAACAAATTGCCTTTACCAAGAAAGTATTTTTTATATTATTATATATTTATTTATTTATTTATTTATTTATTAATAATCTTAGATGTATATAAATAGTTGGGATTTACCATTTCAACTGGTACTTATTTTATTTTAACTTCCCTTTTAAAAATGCACTTTGCAGTGACGAGCTAACGCCCTGTATTCCTTGGACCAAATCATTTGGACCTTGGACTGCAGGTCCAGGTGATAATCAGTTCGACCTGATGAGGTGTATTCCTTGGACCAGTTCCAGTTGGACCAGGTATATACCTGTTGGACTATATTAAACAATGTTTTTATAACTTGATAATATGTACCGGTATCTATGTAAATTTTATTTATTTTTTTTCTTTTATTTCTCTTGATAAAATAATTTTGAGATAATTGGAACGTGGGTAAAACTCATTTATTCTTACTGTCTTTTTTTTTCTTCAGAGACATACCTATTACTTCTTAATCTTTACCACTCTCTGGGCTAATTCAGCAGACAACAAACTGGTGATAGTTTTCTTATTTTTCTTAGAAACAGGTTTGACATTTCATGCAAATTGTCTCCATTGGAGACAATTTGCATGAAATGTCAAATCCTGTTTTCTGGGAAAATAAGAAAAAATATTTCAAAATGTCGTCTGCAGAAACATTTATTCAGACTGCTAAGCATTAAAGAATCCAATTCTTTGAGTGAAAAGGATGATTTTGCATTCCATTCTGACATTCCATATGTGTTTTATAATCACTTCTTAATATTTCTTAATATTGCAGTTTTTTTCCCCATCCTGTAAATAACAGTAACAGTATCTGATATGACATCTCAATTACCGGAGAAGACCTGTCAATCATCTGATAGGACCTGTCAATCATCTGATAATACCTGTCATTAAATCTCGGGTCAGAATACCCTAAGTCTACTGGCCAGTGAAATCCATAGCTGAAAAGCATAGCATTCCACAGAAACAAGTGAACATACAAGTGAATAGCAACTATACCAAAATAAATACAAATACAAGGCATTAATTAAGGGTACAAAACAAAAATTGCATTATTAAGACAAAACAACTGCCTTTCAGTTAAATACAACAAATAAACAAACAAACAAATAAATAATTGATAAAGTCAAAGGAGGAAACAAAACTAGGAAGAAATAAGAATCAGATAAGATTTATGACATGTAAACAGTTATGCAAAATTATGCTTTTATGAACAATCTCAAAGTACAAGAGAACTGAATGACTATAATACACAAAATAAATAAATCATCACGAAAACATTCCTGTATGATTTTGACCCCCTTAAAACCCACTTTTATATAGTAAAACTGGGGTTTACAGGGGTATACATTAGTTTTCTTATTTCTGCTCAAAACATAGATGGGTACTCATTAGAACCGCCTTGGCGAGCGGTTCTAACGAGTACCCACCATCTATGTTTTGAGCAGAAACATGAAAAATATCAGAAATTTTATCTAAAAACTTTCAGTTTTTGATGGTTAAATTTTCAATTTATTTGAATAGGCATGTTTTCATAATGTAATAAATAAGTTGATGTACTTTCTCTCTGTCCTTTCATGTCTCTCTGTCTCTTTCTTAAAAACATATAGTGTTAGTTGAATAGTTTAAGAATTAATTGTTCAGGATGTGCATGTAAAAGTAAATGAAAATCAGAATAAATAAATGAATAAATAAATAAACTGGTAGAAACGAAGACTAAAAACATAATAAATAAACAAATAAATAAATACATAAATAAATAAAATAAAAGAAACTTTTATGACATATAAACAACAATACAATTATTTATGAACATACATCAGGCCTGGATGGATGAATTAGAACTTTCAACTTCATTATAGCATTATGTTTAGTGTGAAAATATAGGGTTTAACAAAATATAATAATTCTTTCAAGAAATTTCAAATTATCTCAGTTAAAACTGTTTTATCAAATATAAAAATATATAAAATAAATAAAAACACTTATTGTGGATTTACATTATTTAGTTGTTAAAAAGTGATTTAATATGGTCTTTGCCCTCCATCAGTTAGACAAGAAAAAAAATCAACAACAACAAAAAAAAAAAAAAAAAAAAAACCAAAAAACCTTAATTTCAAAAAAAAAAAACAAAAAAAAACCAAAAAACCTTAATTTCAAAAAAAAAAAAAAAAAAAAAAAAATGTTCAGGTAAGACAACTTTCACTGTAACTTCAATTGTTAAAAAAACAAAACAAAACTTGACATTAAGTGAGTTTCCGGAAGGAAACAAAATAAAAGAAATAGAAAAAGGTTTAAAGATCTTTGATATATTATAAATAACACAAGTAATATTTTGTATTATGATATAGAAATCAGTAATACTAAGTGCTATTTATGATTTATGAAAAATAGAAATTTATACATATCAAATGAAATTAACTTAAAAACTGCGAAGCCAATTTAAAAATTAAAAAAAAAAAAAAAAAAAAAAAAAAAAAGCAATTTTATCCTTCATCCTTCATCTTGATACAAAGTAATAGTCATCTTAAACTATCGAATAGGTACAAAGTAATTTTACCAATAAAAAGGGATAAATGAATGAAAAATAATATATGACAAATTATAGATCACTTCTAAAACATATCTTTTGCATTTAAGGACAGCGTTACTAACACAATTTTGGTTTGGGTAAATGTCCAGGTGGGTAAATGTCCGATGGGTTGGTTACATTATCATAGACTATACCCCATTTGAAACAATTGGGTAGCAAAATTATTATTTATTTATTTTTTTTTTTTTTTATTTATTTTTTTTTTTTTTTTTTTTATTTTTTTTTTTTTTTTTTTTTTTTGCCAAAGATTATTGAAAACCTGAGAAAATTTGGTTATCTAACCAGATGAAAAATCCTGTCATTAAAATTTTATGTCCAATATGTGAAGTTCTAGATTAACATGTGAATCAGGAATCAGCGCATTATGATCTTGTTTGTTGCTGCTAGTCCATACATTGTTTCATTCGATATGATCAGCCATAAGTCTGGCACATCATCATCTAATATTTAAATATAGCTTGCTATATGCAAAATTCTAGATTACCATGTGAATCCACCCTATCTGATATAGTTCTTCGCTGGTCGTCTATGCATCGTTTTATTCTATACGATCTGCCGTTACTAAGACAACATCGTCTTCTTATAGTTAAATATAGCATGCTATATGCGAAATTCTAGATTAGCATGTAAATTTGTACATTCTGATCTTGTTTGTTGCTGCTGGTTCATACATTGTTTCATTCGATATTATCTGCCGTTACTCCGACAAATCATCTTCTAACATTTAAATAAAGCTTGCTAAATGCAAAATTATAGTTTACTATGTGCATCCACGCGTTCTTATCTGGTTTATTGCTGCTCATCTATATATTTTTTTCATTTAGTATGATCTGTTGTTACTCTTGTACAATGTCTTGACTCATGTATGATGCGATAATGCAAGAGCGTGAGCGAGGGCGGTATCGCACGTACACACGCAGAACCATGGTATGTTAAACTGATTTATCTCATTTGCATGTATTTAGATTATCTTTCAAGCTGATTATTGGGAATTTGTCCACTATGTGATAAATATAGAACATCCCCGCATTCTGATCTGGTTCTTTGCTGCCCGTCTGTACATTGTTTTATTCGATACAATCTGCCAAGAATCTGGCACATCATCTTCTAATATTTAAATAAAATGTAAGTTATAAAATGCAAAATTTTAAATAAGCATGTGCATCCGCACATTCTGATCTGGTTTGTTGCTGTTTGTACATTATTTTAATCATACTCCAGCACATCGTCTTCTAATATTTGGATAGAGCTTGCAATATGCAAAATTCTACATTAGAATGTGCATCCGCGCATTCTGATATGGGTAATTGCTGCTCATCCATACATTTGTTTCATTTGATAGGATCTGCAGTTACTACAGCACATCGTCTTCTAATATTTACAAATACCACATGCTAAAGATTACAAGCTTTGAATAATCATGCGAAAAAATTTTTCTTGATGGGAATTATAACACCTTCATTAAAGCCCTCCAGCAAATTATTTGCCGACTGACCACACAATTGTCATGATGTGCACAGTGCATCTTATTTGAAAAGTAACAGTCCCAGCAAGTAAAAATGCACTTATTCATATTTAACAAATCCGATCAGTCTGTGCATTAGCTGGATACTTTGTGATTCATGTATTACAGTATTATATAACAGTGACCTAATCAGCCAACTGAGTGGACACCATTCTGCACCAGGCTGCGTCACGCACTCGGATCTGAGTAACACATATGCACAAAGGGACATTTTCACTGGATGATGAAAGGATTAGCACCAATAACATACATTTCTAGCAATAAATTTCAGTCAAGTGTATCATCTGTTCCAGTATTTTTTTTTTTTTTTTTTTTTGTTTTTTTTTGTTTCATGAAAGGAAAGAAATATTACTCAAAACAGTTAATAACAATTATAACGAAATTCTTTGATCTTGATTAGGCTGCGCAAGCTAACTTGATCTGTTCCACATTGTTCATATATAAGTCCCTATGAATACAAATGAGAAACCATCTTATGACATATTAAATCGCAAACTGCTGCAATTTAGTTTTCACAGGGCTTTAACTCTCAAATCACTGCAAAATGCGTCTTTTAACAGGGGAGTGGGGGGGTTAAAACAAAATCAGTGAGAATAAACTATCAATTGAAATGGTAACTCCCAGCCATTTATATACATGTAAATCTATGTAAATAAATAAATATATAAATAACAATATAGAAATATTTTCTTGGTAAAGGGAATTTGATAAAGTTCAGATTCATGTAAACATAATACTCGTACTTGGTCCCAACTGAACCTTTACCAAGCTCTCTCTGGGCTAATTCAGCAGATGACAATTTGATGACATTTTTCTTATTTTTCCCCCATAAAACAGGTTTGACATTTCATACAAATGGTCTCCGGGGAAGAAAATTTGCACGGAACGTCAAATCCTGTGGAGGCAATTTGTATGAAATGCCACAACCTGTTTTCAGGTTAAATAAAAAAAAAAAATCTTCAAAATGTCATCTGCTGAAAACTTTGTACAGTGCACTATGCCTTAAATTATTTAAATGTTAAAAACAAGTTGCCTGTTGTGTAAAAATATAAGGCTTAACAAAATTTAATAATTCTTTTGAAAATACAAAATTATCTCAATTTAAATTGTTTTAGAAAAAGTTAAAAAAAAATAATAATAAATGAAATAAATACAATTTACGTAGCTACATATTATTTAGTTAAATGTGGTTAAATATTGTCCAACAGGTATTTGTGACCTGGTCCGACTGAAATTGGTCCAAGGAATACACCTCATTTGGTCCAATTCATAATCACTCAGACAAGCAGTCCAAGTTCCAAGTGATTTGGTCCAAGGAATACAGGTCACTGCAAAAAGTACTTTTTAAAAGTGGCTAGAAACAAAATAAGTGAGAATAGCCTACCAATTGAAATGGTAAATTCAAGCCATTATATACATCTAAAATTATGTAAAAAAAAATAAATAAAACAGAAATAAAGAAACCTTTACCACTCTATGGGTTAATTCAGCAGATCGGATGACAATTTGATGACAGTTTTCTTATTTTTTTCCCATAAAACGGGGTTTGACATTTCAGCAAAATGTCATCTGCTGAATTTTTTCTACAGAGTACAATTAATTGTCAAAACAAGTTGACTGTAGTGTGAAAATATTAGGCTTCAGAAAATATAATAATTCTTTCAAAAATACAAAATTATCTCAACTAAAATTGTTATATCAAAAGTAAAATAAAAAAGAAAAAAAAAGAAAAAAAGAAAAAAGAAAATGAATACAATTTATGTAGATACACATTATTTAGTTGTAAACATGTGGTTTAATAATTGGTCCAACAGGTATTTATGACTTGGTCCAACTGGAATTGGTCCAAGGAATACACCCCATTTGGTCCAACTGATAATCACTTGGACCAGTCCAAGTCCAATGGTCCAAGTGATTTAGTCCAAGGAATACACTGACCCACATTTGGCACCATTGTAAGTAACTCATATGTGCATTACATCTTCTTCAGTCTCATTTCCCACGACTCTCGGATTGAAGTTCGAGAATGAATTTTAATGTGAAGGGACAGAATGTCACAGGGTATATGTAAATAGCACACTTGTACTGCATTATGGTGGGAGACGGCTTTTACAGCCACATGGTAGAGTCTTTGCTTAGCATTCAAACAGTCCCTAGTTTGATTCCTGGTCAGGGCTTATGCATTTTTCATCTGCTCAATAAAACTGTAAAAAATTATGTAACTGGAACTCTTTTTATTTCTGCATGATATTACAATTCGTTTTTTATGCACCACTAGTTTATGGTGTAGAGACAGACTGAGTTATTATACTATGTGCGACTACTAGTTCTTTCCAAACTTATAAATCAAAATGAAGTATTTCGCAGCATACTGGTATTGATTCTGCTGCATACTGTTAAACAGATCATGAGATGCGTCGAATTTTATGTTAGTAAGAATTTCCTACCTTCTTTTACCTTTATTCCGAGCTAATTGTAAGGATATTGATGAAATACTGGCTTTTCGCATTAATAAACCGCCATATTACGCATATCGCTATCAACCGCTAGAGGGCGCTGAACTGGAAAGTCGCGAATTTGTGTTCACAAAATATCGGGCTCCAAAATTTCAGTTTCCTAAATATTTTATTTTGGAAGATTTTGATCTTGATATCATAAAGTCAACACGAGAACATCAAATACTACAAAGTAAAAATAACAATATATATTTATCTTTACTTGGAAATAGAGGTTTAAAAATTGTCTGCCTAAGCTGCAAACTAACATTTTTGAAGTTATATGCCAGTCAAAATATAAGACACTTAAAACCAGTCATTTTTTAAACAAATATTGAAATAACTGCTTCAACTTATCAGAAATTGCTTGAATATAAGACGACCTCTCTAAAATTGCAACTCAATTATTTATGTTACAAATGCCTGCCTCTCAAATATTAGGCAGACTAGTCTGCCTAATTTCCTAGTCTGCCTGTTGCCTATATATAGTCTGCTTAACATTGAATATATATATATATTATATATATATTATATATATATATGTATATATATATATATATATATATATATATATATATATATTTGGAAATGAAGTGAGTGGGAAGGGTTTTTTCCCTCTTTCTATGTACGCTAATGTGGAAGACCATATCATATTTGTTGTATGATAATTTGGAGGTCCGGTCTTGTTTATATATTGTAATGTACATAAGCTTAAAGTTTAATGTTTGATAATATGGATAACCATGTATTTTTGCTGTTTATAATATGTATAGGCCTAATGTTTTATTATATGGTAAAAAAGAAGGAACCTGTCTTGTTTGCTGTTTATTATGTGTATAGGCCAAGTGTCTAATATTTGATACTATTGACGTACGTACCTTGTTTGCTGTTTATAATGTGTATAGGCCTAGGGTTTTTAGGTATGAAAATAAGGAGGGCCATGTCTTATTTATTATTTAAAATATGTATTAGGCCTAGTGTTTTAATGTATAATAATAAAGCGGACAGTTTTTTTTACAGTGTATAATGTATATATGCCTAATGATTTAATATATGATAATAAGTAGGGCCTTCTCTTGTTTGTTATTTATTATGTGTATTGGCCGATTGTCTGATGTATGATAATATTGACGGACATGACTTGTTCGCTGTTAATAATGTGTATAGGACTAACGTTATGCATGAAAATATGGAATTCCATGTTTTGTTTGCTGTTTATAATGTGTATTGGCCTATTGTATAATGTACGGAAATATGAAGAAATGTAGTTTTTGCTGTTTAATATGAAAAGGCTTTGTGGTTTAAGGTATGATAATATGGATTACCATAACTTGTTTGTTATTTAGAATTTCTTTATGTCTATTATTTTAATGTATGATAATACTGATACGGATCTTGTTTGCTGTTTATAGTGTACATGGGCCTAGCATTTTACTGTATGTTAATAAGGGGGATCATATCTTGTTTGATGTTCATAATGTGTGTAGTCCTAGTATTTTATGCATGATGATATAGAGGACCGGTTTTGTTTGCCGTTTATAATGTGTATAGGCCGTATTTTAATGTATGAAAACAAAAGCTACACAAGACATTTAAGTTACTGCTTATATGTAGTGTAGCAATATCTAGGGTAGACGGAGCTCTCAAGCCCTGGTCGGCAATCCATCTAGGAGATGGGAACTCCAAACAAAAACCTGCATACCTGGATTTGCCTGTTCCAGTTATGCAAAGTCTGCTTCGGCAGCTGGGGCGGAAGAAATCATTACTATGATTCAACGGCCCAAATCGCGATGCAGCAGCATGTTGTTGAGGATGGAGAGCATGACAAAGCACAAAAGAAGTCATGGTCATCTACTGCATCCGGGCTTAGCTCCAGATGTCCTGTCACTGTCTTGCCTCTGGATCCAGCTAGGTCAGGATGAGAGAGTGAGGTTGACTCTGCGTGCCTCTCCCTCACTATAATCCAATTCACAGCGCATGTCATCTCAATCAGCAACACACATTCACAGCAAGTACATATATGCAAATCATACAAAAGCCCTGTGGCGATGGGCAAGCGGTGAAGCAGCAGGTGAGGAAACACTTGAAGCTGTAGTTGCAGACCTGCACACAGGCGGCTTGATTCTATATGGTCGCTTTCCTTAAGAGCGAAGCAGTATGGGGAATTCGGCAGCCGAACTGAGCGACTGAGCAGACCTTTTTAGGATCGCACTGCTCACCCCGTAGCATGGGGAAGGGGCTAGAAAAGGTGCCCTAAACAATAGCCTGCTTCAAAACTCCTGGCTGGTTAACCGCGATCAGCGGGAATCCCACTTAGCGGTCAAACAGGAAAAAAGAAGATGAAGGTGTTACCTCTAACAATCGGCGCTTGGAATGTGCGCACCCTAATGGACAGTTCTGGTTCCGAGAGACCTGAGCGAAGAACAGCTCTAGTTGGTAGAGAACGACCGATATAAAGTCGAGACTGCACCTCTGAGTGAGACTTGCCTTGCAGAAGAAGGGCTTTTTGAAGAAGTTGGTGATGGCTACACTTTCTTCTGGAGTGGACGCAAGAAAGAAGAGCGGCGTGAAGCAGGAGTAGGATTCGACATAAGGTCACACCTCGTCAGCAAGCTCTCAGAACTTCCCAAAGGCATAAATGACCGCCTGATGACACTGAGACTTCCCTTATCTGGCAAGAGGCATGCAACAATTGTAAGTGCCTATGCACCCACAATGACCAACCCAAATGAGGTTAAAGACAAGTTCTATGATGATTTGGATTCTGTGATTTCTGCGGAACCCCGAACAGACAAACTCATCCTCCTCGGGAACTTCAATGCCAGAGTGGGCACAGACCACCAGCCCTAGGAAGGAGTGATTGAATCTGAAGGTGTAGGGAAGTGCAACGGCAATGGACTCCTCCTTTTAAGAAAGTGTGCAGAGCATGAATTACTGATCACCAACACAGTCTTCCGTCTACCAACTCGCCGAAAGACAACAGCAAACTGAACCTGCGCATTCAGCCTGTATGACGACCACAAGGCAAGGAGGTGCCAAAGAAATTAGATGTTTCCAAGCTGAAACAAGACAGCAAGAGGCAAGCATTCGTCAACGATCTCTGCAGCCGTTTAGATGCACTGGATCACAGTTCAGAAGATGTACATGAGAGCTAGGCAGTCTTCAGAGACGCCGTTCACTCTTCAGCAATGGATTCTCTAGGACCAGTATCTCGCAAACACCAAGAAATGCAGGGACTCCTTGAAGAGAAACACCAAAAGCACAAGACTTACCTCAGAAATACCAGCTCAGTATCTAGCAAGACTGCCTATTCAAACATGCAAGGCAGTTCAGACGAGGCTCAGAGACATGCAAGACTCTTGGCTGAGAAAAAAAGGCTGATGCAATCCAGTCCTTTGCAGACAGAAAGGACATGAAAAAGTTCTTTGATGCACTCAAGACAGTATATGGTCCCCAGAGCCCAGGAACCACCCCACTTCTTAGTGCAGATGCAACTTGTCTTCTGACTGATAAAGAAACTATCTTGAAAAGACGGGCTGAACATTTTGATGGTGTCCTTAATCGGTCATCTATCAATGATGAAGCTATCAGCAGACTACCACAGGTGGAATGTAATCCGCTGCTTGATGGGCTCCCAACCGTCTCTGAAACAGTGAAAGAAATAAAACTCCTGTCATCTGGCAAGGCTCCAGGATCAGATGCAATACCTGCAGAGATCTACAAAGCAGGAGGCCCTCCAGTTTCAGAAAAACTGACAGAGTTATTTCACATTATGTGGAGAAAAGAAGCCATCCCTCAAGAATTCAAGGATGCAACAATTATCCACCTATTCAAAAAGAAAAGGGAATCGTCAAGTCTGTGACAATCATCGAGGCATCTCTTTATTGTCAATTGCTGGGAACATCCTTGCTAGGGTCCTACTGAACCGATTGAATGAACACCTGGAACGGTCAGGGCTTCTACAAGAAAGCCAGTGTGGATTCAGGAAAAACAGAGGAACAATAGAAATGATCTTTACAGCACGACAGCTTCAAGAAAAATGCCAGGAACAGAATGTGGACCTCTATATGCCCTTTGTCGACCTTACCAAAGCATTTGACACAGTCAGTCGTGAGGGACTTTGGAAAATTATGGCAAAATTTGGTTGTCCTGCCAAATTCATAGCAATGGTGCGGCAGTTCCATGATGGTATGCTTGCAAGGGTCCAAAATGATGGCGAGTTTTCTGATCCATTTCCTGTTACAAATGGAGTTAAGCAAGGCTGTGTACTAGCTTCAACACTGTTCAGCATGATGTTTTCTGCCGTGCTTAAAGATGCTTTCCAGGATGGTGACAATGGTATACCTATTAGGTATCACTTTGATGGGAAACTGTTCAACCTATGAAGGTTGCAAGCTAAATCTAAGGTGCAGACAGATGTTCTAGACGAGTTCCTCTTTGCTGATGATATGGCAAAGGGTGCCCCAACAGAAGAGAAAATGCAAAAAAGTATGGATCAAGTATCTGATTGATGTGACAGCTATGATCTCACAATCAGCATAAAAAAGACTGAGGTAGTATATCAGCCAGCACCTGAAAAGCCTTACAAGGACCCTACCATCACAGTGAAAGGTCAACGACTGCAAGTGGTAGACAAGTTCACCTACCTTGGAAGCACATTGTCTAGAGTTGTGCACATTGATGATGAAGTCAATGCTAGAATTGCCAAAGCTAGTACAGCATTTGGCCAGCTACGTGGAAGTATTTGGGACCGAAGTGGAATCAGACTTGACACAAAGCTGAAAGTATATAGATCGGTAGTGCTCCCAACACTATTATACGCATGCGAAACTTGGACAGTTTACCAACGGCATGCCAAAAGACTGAACCACTTCCATACAAGTTGTCTTAGAAAACTTCTAAAGATCAAGTAGCAAGACAGGATCCCAGACACAGAAGTCCTGAAAAGGGCAGGGATGCAGAGTGTACATACGCTTATGAAATTGGCACAGTTAAGATGGACAGGCCATGTTACCAGAATGCCTGATGAACGTTTGCCAAAGAAAATCCTCTATGGAGAACTTCAAGTAGGAAGACGCTCCCATAGTGGTCAGAAGAAGCGATACAAGGACATCCTCAAAGCCTCCCTTAAAGACTTCAACATACCAACTGAGTCATGGGAACAGATTGCACAGGATCGTACAAAGTGGCGAGGCCTCATAAAAAGGGGAGCTGGTGAATACGAAGCAAAAAGAATCAGCGAAGCCGAGCAGAAACGTGCACAGCGCAAAGCCAGAGCTAAGGTACCACCAACAGAGCTTTCTTCCTCTGACGTCTGTTGTTCTATCTTCAACAGGCAGTTTAGAGCTGAGATTGGTCTCATCAGCCATCTTAGAACACACAAATAATTACACATCACACAGTTGATTAGGATTGGTCATTGTCAGTAATGGCAGACGAACGAACATGAAAACAAGGAGTGCCATATCTTCTTTGTTATTTGAAATATGTGCAGGCCTAGTGTTTTAATGTATGATAATAGGGAGTATCCCTAGTGCTTTAATGTATGGTAATAAAGAGGACCATGTCTTGTTTATAATGTGTATATGGATAATGTTTTAATGTATGATAATACTGGCGGACCTGTCTTATTTGTTGTAATGTGTATAGTGCTAGCGTTTTAATGTTTGAAAATATGGAGGCCCACGTCTTGTTTTCTGTTATAATATTTTAGGCCTAATGTTTTTGTGTACGAAAAATGGAGGGTCATGTCTTGTTTTTTGTTTTAATGTGTATAAGCCTAATATTCAAATGCAGGATAACATTGATGACCGGACTTGTTTATTGTAGATAATGTGTATAGGCATTGGGTTTAATACATGACAATAAGGAGAACAATGTCTTGTTAGCTGTTTATATTGTGTATAAAAAAGGTAAGAGAAAAGTCCAGGGAGTGCCACAATCACAAACCGCAGCCCTTCCCAGACGCCAAGTGGAAGAGAAAACAGACAAAACCAAACAAGCGCAAATAGAACAAACCTACAAAAAAGCACTGCGATTAGCTCTCCCTTCCCCAAGCGAGGTAATCGCAATGTTAAAAGGACTAAAAATAAAAAATAAATAAATAAAAAAAATAAATAAAAAAAACTTGCTAAGAAATAAAACAAATCATCTCGTAGAATAAACCACAAAGCAACAAGGAATAAGACTAGCACCAGGACCACCGCCTTAGAACAGTCAACAGAATAAGCTTAGTGCTTAAGTGTGTAATAATTTGGACAGATCTGTCTTTTTTGCTGTTTATAGTATGTAGAACTTGTGTTTTAATGTATTAAAGTATGGATGCCCAGATCTTGTTTGTTGTTTATGTGAATAGGTTAGGGATTTAATGTATGATAATATGGAAGCTAATATTATGTTTATGTCTATTATGTGTAAAGGTCTAGTGTTTTTCTGTATGATAATATAGCGAGGACCGGTCTTGTTTACTGTTTATAGTGTGCATAAGCCTAGTGTTAATGCATGACAATATGGCGGACCATGTTTTAGGACTTTATGTTTATAATGTGTATGGCCTACTGTTTACGAAAGGGACGGAATTAACTATTTTTGGTCAATTAAAAATTCCAATGATGTTCTCAAAAAATTAAAATCTAAAAACTTTCAGGCTTCTAATGACTTTACCTACTGTAATGAAGCCCTTACTGCCAAACTTCTTAGGCAGGGCTATCGTTATTTTAAACTTCGTAAGGCGTTTTCGAAATTTTATCGCAGACACAGTGCCTTGTTAGAAAAATATAGCGTCAGTCTGAAAACACTTCTGCAACAAGGTATATCGGTACGGTGACTTAATCTAACTTTTCGGAGCAATTCAGAAAACTTATTAACCCTTATAAAAGAATTGGCTATATATTATGGATAGATTGGCTGGATATTATGCTTCTTCAAATCTTAATGACTTTAACTTCCGTAATAAAGCCCTTACTGCCAAACTTCTAAGGCAGGGCTATCGTTATTTTAAACTTCGTAAGGCGTTTTTGAAATTTTATGGCAGACACAGTGCCTTGTTAGAAAAATATAGCATCAGTCTGAAAACACTTCTGCAACAAGGTATATCGGAACTAAAATTTTACGGTGACTTAGTGTACAGATTTAGAAAAATTGTAGGTTAATCTAACTTTTCGGAGCAATTCAGAAAACTTATTAACCGTTATAAAAGAATTGGCTATAGCCTGGATATTATGCGGCAGACTGTATGCCTAGTTGTCAACCCAATCATTGTTGATGGCTATGCTTCACTCTTTAATTGCACGACGGCGGTTCGGGCCTCAGACCCAATGACGGCCTCTTCGTAAAACTTTAACCAGTGGGTTGGGGCTTGAGGATATGTCTTTGGCTTGGCCCGCCGTGGTTCACTATTGGTTTTCATTTACTCTGGCATACAGTAGAATTAGCCATGAGTACTTGTCTTTGTTTATTATAGTGATTAATTTGATTTTTGTGTTTTCGCTTTGATACATTGACTGAGTTGGGAGCCTTTATGCGAACCGAATTTTTATGTGTTTCTGTATTAAGAGTAGCATCGGGACCCAGCGTGAAGTTAGCTAGCTGTAAAAGTGCTTTAACCCCCCCCCCCCCCCCCCGGTGGTTTACTCTACTGACCGTATTAAGGCTGTGGTCCCGGTGTTAGTCTTATTTTTTGTTGCTTTGTGGTTTATTCTACGAGGCGATTTGTTGTATGTCTTTCCATGTGTCATTTTGTTCTTGTGTTTTTCAGTCCTTTTAGTATTGCGATTATCTCGCTTTGGGAAGAGAGAGCTAATCTTAGTGCTTTTCGAGCGTTTGTTCGATTTGTGCTTGTTTGGATTTGTCGGTTTCCTCTTCCTCTTGGGGTCTGGGAAGGGCTGCGGTTTGTGATTGTGGCACTCCCTGGACTTTTCTCTTACCTTTTTTTAACGTTTGATGACATGGAGGACAGGTCTTGATTGTTGTTTATAATATGTATTGGCCTAGTGGTTTAATGTATGATAATATGGAGGTTTCGGTCTTCTTTTTTGTTTAAGACGTGTATAACCCAAGTGATTAAATATGTGACAATATGGAGGACCGGTCTTGTTTGCTTTTTTTATTATGTTTAAAGGCCTAGTGTTTTGAAGTATGAAAAATGGAGTACCATGTCGTGTTTGTTGTTTATAATGTATAGGCCTAATGCTTTAATGTCTGGTAGTATTGAGGACCTGTTTTGTTTTATGTTTAAATTGTGCATAGGCATAGTGTTTTAATGTATAAAAATATGAAGGAACATGCCTTGTTTGTTGTTTATAATGTGTATAGCCCTAGCATGTTAATGTATGATTATATGGAGGACCGGTCGTCTTTGCTGTTTATAATGTGTATAGGCCTAGTGGTTTATGTATGATTATAAGGAGGAATAAGTCTTGTTTGTTGTTCATAATTTGCATAGGCCTTTTGTATTAATGTATGATAATATAAACGGACCGGTCTCATTTGCTGTTTATAATAAGTATAGAACTATTGTTTTTATATATAATAATAAAGGAGCACCGATCTTGTTCGTTGTCTATAATGTTTGTAGGCTAGTGTTTAAGTGTATGAAGAAAAGGAGGACCAAGTCTTGTTTGCTGCTTATAATATGTATAGGCCTAGTGTTTTAATGTATGATAATGTGGAGGACCGGTCTAGTTTAATCTTTGAAATGTGTATAGGTTTAGCGGTTAAATGTATGATGGTAAGAAGGATCATGTGTTATTTGCTGTTTATAGTGGTTATGGGCTAAGTGTTTTAATAATAATTATGATAATATTGACAGACCTGTTGTCTTAGCTGTCTATAAAGCGTATAGGACTAGTGTTTTATTGAAAGAAAATATGTTTGCTTTTTAGAATGTGAATAGGCCTATTAATATAATGTATTATTATATCGAGAACCGGATATGTTTGTTGTTTATAATGTGTATTGGCCTAATGTTCAGTGTACGAAAATATAGTGGACCATGTCATTTTCGATGTTTATAATGTGTACAGGCTGAGAAGTTTAATGTATGAAAATATTAAAGATCATATCCTGTTTGTTGTTTATGATGTGTATCGGTCTAGTGTTTTAATGTATGATAATATGGCGGACCGGTCTTGTTTGCTGTTTATAATGTACATAGGCCTAGTGTTTTAATGTAAATAATATGGAGGATCATGTCTTGTTTAAGGTTTGTAATAAGGTTAGGCCTAGTTTATAATGCTTGATGATATGGAGGACCGGTCCCATTTGCTGTTAATAATGTGTACAGGCCTAGTGGTTTAATGTATGATAATATATAAGAACATGTCTTGTTTATTGTTCATTATGTGTATAGGCCTTGTTGTGTAATGTATAAGAATATGGAGGGCCCGCCTTGTTTGCTGTTTATAATGTGTATAGATAAGTCTAGTGGTTTAATGTATGAAAAAAACACACACAAAAACGGAGGATCATGTCTTGCTTATTGTTTATAAAGTATATAGACCTAGTGTTTTAATGTATGATAATTTAGAGCGCCGGACGTATGTGCAGTTTATAATTTGTAGAGGCCAAATGTTTTCATGTATGAAAATATGAAGGACAATGTCTATTTTTTTTTTTTTTTTTTTTTTTTTTTTGTTGTTTTATAAGGTGCATTAGGCATAAAACAAATAGCTGTGTTTCCACTAACCCGACCGACCCTGCTTCCAACACCCGACTCTGCTATGTTTATCAGTAAAACTGCAAAATATAAAAGTAAAACATCGACCCTCAACAAAATAACTGTATTCCATGAACTTTTAGGTCAGACCCTGTCTTTTTCTGGAGAAAAAATATAAAAATAAAACAAAAATGTTATTCCTACCTACCGATCCATTTTCTCTGCATGTTAGTGGAAATACAGCTATTTTTACGCCTTAGCGTAGTTTTAAAATATACAATAATATTTTAGTTATGTGTATTAGTTTGGGTATTTACGGACATACACATATTGTGTTTTTATTTCACTGCCTCAGCAGGCCTCTCTTGTCAATGCTCACGCTTGTTTTGCCCTCTCTAAACTGTAAAACCCAGCTCTATAATAGTTTTAACGGGATATGCAGGCATTAGAAGAAAGCTCATTGAAAAATGTGGCAAGGTGTTCCTCCCTATAAAAGCAGGGATTTTATTTTCAATCTCTGTTCCTCCAGCTAAGAGTCCATGGTAGCCCTATCACCAACCTTGTTTAGATGCTCAAAACTTCGTGTATACACATTTTTCTTTCAAAGAAAATAAATGACCGATTCAATGCGCGATTGAAATGCAATTTTTGATCATATATAATATGAGTAGGAAGCTGCACGTAAAAAGACAAGAGCCAGAGAAGTCTGTACGGATAGTCTCGAAGTAAGAAGGTAAGTTTTTCATACTTATAAAATGCATTTTTATCTATTATTGAACTTTTAATATGCATTGACGTTTAAGACGCAAGTTAAATGTTTGAGACACGTATTTTATTTGTGATTTTTGTCGAAATTAATGACGTGTAGTGGTGGCAACCGGCAGATTGGGCAACCGGCAGAATAAAAAAAGTCCTGAAATAATAAATACAAATTCTACTATTAAAATCGTAACTGCCTTCGAAATCGTTTCACTTTATTACCGTATTTGTGAATTGCCCTTTCAAGATTGCGTCTAACAGATGGAAGAAAACGCAATTCACGATTTTATAAATGGTTTACCTTTGTGACAGGAAATGTAGAAAAGAACAAAAAAAAATAAAAATAAAAATAAAAAAATAAAATATCTGTTACTGGACCTAGTGCCTGTCCCTGTAGGAATAGTATGTGTTTATTCTGATCAGGAACTACATGAAGTGTTGTGAAATATATTTGGTAATTATGATAATTTCATGATTGACTACACAGTTCATGTGTTTTATGACCAGTGGCCATTTTCATTGGTTGCCATGGCAACATTTCAAAGTAGAAAATGTGTTAAGCACCAGCAGAGAAATAAGGCCCTGTGAAGCACCAGTAAAGGAAGATAACCCTGTGTATCACCAGCAGGGAAAGAATACACTGTTGAGCTTTACTTATGTCTGGCCTTGTAAAGAGACTAAGGACATGTAGCATAGGTTGATGTGGTAACATGAGATTTAAATACCTCATCATTTCTTTACTTATTCCATGAAGATAATATCTTGGCAAGTCTCTGCTTACTGGCAAAGATAAATAGATTATAAAACACACACAAAAAAAATTGCACACACACACAAACACACACACACACACACGCGCGCGCGCGCGCGCGCGCAAATACAAAAAAAGCTAAAGTGTCTAAAACTTACAACTTACTTATATGATTGAAACAGCAAAAGCTTTAAGTTAAAATCAAAATCTCATTCTGTGAATGTTTCCTCTGCCCCTATGCTGTATACATGTATTAAATCTTGATATTGTTAAACAACTTCTCTTCAGAAATTACTTGGCCAATTTCCACTAAATTGCATGTCGATCCTTCTGTTAAAACGGGATTAAGAGTTTGTTAAAAAGGTTGCGCTCTTTTGGCTGTCATACCCATATATGTAAAAATAATAATAATAAAAACACATTCTTCCTCTTCAAGACCAAAAACTGATCACATTATGATCCTTTTATTTGTTGCAATAATAGGAATGAAAGAAAAAATGTTGCATAACATCTGCATATCTACAGTGGCTATTTCACTCAGGTATTCGAGCAATGGCCCATGAGACTCTTGTTTAATTTTCTCATCAATGCTATGTCTAGCAATTGCCTAAAATTTTATTGGCTTGCGTTTGTTGCAGCATTATCTGAGAAGCAAGATTATGTTATCTATCTATTTTATCTATATACGGGTTTTAATCCCATCCTCGTCGCCATTAAAGTAAACTAAAGAGGAAAAAGTGTGTCCCCCTCCCCGACCCCCTCTTTTAAACTTAGAGAGCCACGTATCAATTGGTCCGTCACCCACCAGATTATAGACTGTTGAGTCCTGCTCTCTGGCATCAACTGAACTTACTGTCAGTTTCTAGCCTTTCTCTACACTCACCAGTTCATCACATTGCCATTAAAGTAAACTAAAGAACAAAAGTGTCCGGGAAAGGACTTGATCCCACAACCCCCTGCTAGCAAGTCAGGTGCTCTACAAACTGAGCTACACAGACCTACTGTCCTGCCAATCACCACACTATTAAAGTAAAAGGTGGAGGAAAAATGCACAAGATGCAGGACTCGAACAACAACCTCACGCTTCCAGGTCAGGGCTCTGAGCTAATCAGGCGTACAGTCCCGCCAATCACCATACTCCTTCGCCTTCTAATCTTTGAGAGCCAGGCATCCAATTGTCCGTCATCAACTTGAATATAATCCTGTGCTTGCCCTATTTTGGCATCAGCTGAACATATCATCAGTTTCTAGCCTTTCACCGCACTCACCAGTTAACCTTATCGCCATTAAACTAAAGAGGAAAAGTGTGCTCGATGCAGGACTCGATTCCACAACCCTCTGCTTGCAAGTCAGATGCTCTACTAACTGAGCTAAACAGGCATACAGTCCCGCCAATCACTACAGACACACACACACACAAACAAACACACACACACACACACACACACACACACACACACACACACACAAACACACACACATATATATATATATATATATATATATATATATATATATATATATATATATATATAGATAGATAGATAGATAGATAGATAGATAGATTAACACCCACTTTGTCTGAGTATTACACGTTGAACTTCCTGGGTAGAAACTCGTACTAAGCGACGTGGATAAAATGTCTTGTTCAAGGACACAACACTTGATGCTTGGCTCTAACCCGCGGATTCTCGATCTTGAACCCGACGCTTTACAACTGCACCACAGCACTAACTATAAAACATTTACTCTCATGTAAGCAAAATGAAAGAAAATACTGCTTAAGTGGACGAAAACGGGTTGTGCCAGGACAGTGGCTGCGCCTTAACTCGGGTAAGACTTGGATAAAATTATGAATTGACTTTAAACCGGTCAAATCATCTTTATACTATATACCTGATTCTCATCTCGTGTTATCAACCACCTTTCAATACCAATACAAGAACATAACCAACAAGTCAAAGAAGGTTTAGAAGCACATTTCTGCTAAAATACGATTCTGTATTACTTACTTGTTGCACAATATTATTTTCAAACCTTTCTGCAGCAAAAAAAAAATCTAGACAAGAAAAATAATAATAAAAAAAAAACCTGCCAAATTTTTAAAGGGTACCGCTAACAATACGTGCAGTTTAATTATAACAAATTGACACAATCTAAGATTAATAGGCTTGTATAAAATTTGTGATAATTGATAGTTCTGTAGAAGGAAACATGTAAAAGCAAATTTGCTTTGCTTTTGATATTTGTTTTCACTTTAGAACTGTCATTCCACAATATCGATGTTTCGATATATTTTACCCATCGATACTGTATTAATACACAATATCACGATATTTACTTTTGATATATCGATATAAAAATGTTCCCATCAAACTCTAATTTTGAGTAATGTAGTCTGTGTGGACAAACCATGAGAAACGTCCGAAAATGCACTAAAATTGTTTTGTAAAAGCTCGAAAATTATTAAAATGAAAGTAATTCTTGAAAATGCCTGAAGAAATTTTTCAAAACATGCCAAAAGCTGGGGTAAAATAGTCTTAAGTTTGATTTCTCTTTGACAGATAGCTGGAAATGCTGGACCAATTTAGGTGGAAGGTACCTGTAGAAAACAGCAGACATACTGTAGCACTATGCGTTTATTCTATATTCTAGTGGTCTGCGTGATTAAACAAATGTAAGAGAAAAGTCCAGGGAGTGCCACAATCACAAACCTCGGCCCTTCCCAGACATCAAGAGGAAGAGGAAACCGACAAATCTAAACAACACCGTTCTGTTGACATCACTCGAAAAGCGATTATATTTTATTTTTTTTATTTTATTTTATTTTATTTTTTTTTTCGTTATATTTTAAATGAAGCTATTGTGTTCTGATTGACTATATCCTATCAGAAAATATTTGTCGTTTCTGTTTCTGTGGTTTGTTCTCAAATATTTATCTTGAAATTATTTTTATGGCCAAATATTAGTCTGACCTGCATACAAATTGTATAGTAATGTAATTTTTTTAGAATTTGAAATTGTTGAGGTTTCGCAACAATCATCAAGAAAACATACCTATATAATTTTTACCCCCTTAAACCCCACTTTTGTATAGTAAATCTGGGTTTACAGGGGTATACATTATTTTTTATATCTGCTCTAAAAAATAGATTGTGGGTACTCGTTAGAACCACCTCAGTGAGGCGGTTCTAATAAGTACCAACAACTTATGTTTTGAGCAGAAATATGAAATATATCAGAATGTTTGCCTGAAACTTTCAGTTTTTGGTGACGAAATGTTCAAACAGGCGTGTTTTCGTAATGATTCCTCCGTTGCCTACCCTACTGATTTTTGCATAATTTGCAGCCATTTTTACTATGTGAAAAAGTGAAAATATTTGAATGTTTAAACTAATGACTGAAACAAAATTTTTTGTACATAGACTGTTACGACAAAAGTCGAAAAAGATTTTGCATTAGGCAGTGGCTATATGTATTGGCCCTTACAAATAGCCTATATAGGTTAATCGATCAGCTCCGTGTGATTTGCCAATCCTACTTTGTCTGTCCAATCGTATGGCTAGATTTAGTTCCTAGATGATGTTGCTGAAAACGTAGCTGAACTATTCCGTTTTGCTAATATTTAAGATGTATTAGAATTATAGAGAATAACTACATATTACAATATAATTATGGTAACAGTAGAAGTACGCTAATTTCGTCAATCAATTGTCCACACCCATTACGGAAACATGCTTATTCAAATATATTGAAAATTTTATCACCAAAAAAATGAAAATTTTCGATTAAAAATTCTGATATTTTCATAGTTCTGTTCAAAAACTGGATTGTAAGTACTCGTTAAAACCGCCTCGGCAAGGCGGTTCTAAAGAGTACCAACAATCTATGTTTTAAGCAGAAATAGAAAAAATAATGTGTACCCCTGTAAACCCTAGTTTTACTATAAAAAGTGGGGCTTAAGGGGGTCAAAATTATACAGGCATGGTTTCATGATGTTATTTTATTTATGTTGTTTGTAAGTTAGTCTTTTTAGGATTAATTAATCGTCCTTTGTGTTTGGAATTTTCTTTCATTTAATTCAATTTTGGCATTGTTTGATGCTACGAAGTTTCTAATTAAAACTTTAATTAGTCAAGAACTATAACTTAAGGGGTCAAATTACCTAACCACACGTTTTCTGGACAGATTTAGTCCTCTAAGCGGTTAACCAGTACTTGTGCACATTCTTTCTCCAGAAACTGACAACTTAAGTCAAAAAAACATGCCTTCAGATAAGTCGCGGTATTGGTTAATATGAAACAATAGGCGGTGTCTCGAAAGGTTGTATCAGAGAAATCGATTATGTATAATTATGTTAATTAGTTCGTGGTCCATAATAAAAATTTTGTATCCTATAAGCAAAATGTCATTCCTTTTAAAATGGCTGTATCTTTTACACTGAGAAATTCTCCAGTATAATGATTTAGTTAGCAAATTTGAAACATATCAGCGCTCTAATAGTGTTCAGTTAGAAAACATAGTTTCTGTTCGATTGAGGTCGCTAAAAGCAGAGGCTCGAAAACGAATTTTAATGACACATTGAAATTTTCTGACGTAATGTTTAGCTGTATTCATGGAGGGGAGAATTTTAAGTCAGAAGCGACAGAAAAATGTAATCCAAGATAAATGTTTTGTTTTTGTTTCCTGCTAATATATGTGTGTACATGTAGATTATCCAAATAATCGCGAATAAGTTTCTAGCGCAACTCTTTTTACAACTATGCATTTTATCATCTATTTGAACATAAAACGCAGGTCAGTCTACACGATTACGCAATCACATCATGAGGGCTTTCACTATACTGTCACAGAATTGTTGAATTATTGTAAAACAATAAGTTACTTGAATACTAAACACGGTACTTATTGTTTAACAATAATTCTGTTTGACGTACCTGGGCAATCAGTGTAGACTCATATCAGACACATCAGATGCAGCTTCTGATCAGGATTTTCACTGTTAGTATCTCGTCCTGCACTTCTTGGACACATCAACAGGTAACCAAATAGACATTTTAAATTATGATGACAAGTATAGTAAGAGTTGAAGTGTCTGAATATTTAGGGGAAACATCGTGAAACAGGAAACCCTTCTTCAGACTGCGCGGGTACATATATGGTTCTGAGTATTCATTGTTTACATATGCCAGGTGACCATTTTCTCCTATGTTGATTCATATACTACTACTACTACTACTACTACTACTACTACTACAACTGCCGCTACTACTTCTACATATAAAAAATGAATAATTTTTACAACTGTCGACAGATAAGCCTGAATTAATTAACATCTGGTAATGATTATACCGTATTAACCCTAAGTATTTGGAATGACAGGCCTGAGCAGACATCGTAGATGCTAATCAGGCGCCATGGAACCAGCCTTCTTAGCTACAGAGATTGCCTAAAGTAATTTATACTTTAATTCTCCTGAAGATAGGCTGATTGCTATCATTTTGGATGCTGCTAAGTTTAGGCTGTACAAGCCTGTTCAAACAGTTTCTCCAGAAGAGATTCTCACACCAGATTTTCTGAACATTGACTTCAGAAACAAGGGTCTTGACGCCGTTAACATTAGTAATGTCCTGAACCATAAGAAAGTGACTTCAACCATACCAGCTTACTTCAAAACCCAGAGTCCACCCATCATCTCCTACAGTTATTCGTCTCCCATTGCACCTAAAAATTTCAAAATACAAAAAACGTGCTGCAAGGGCTAGACACCGAGAACATTACTCGGAACCCCTCAGCATGTTCCTGTAAAGCATTGGAGTTCTACTATAATCCAGCCGGTCATATCATAACAGGAGACCTCAATATAGTCAGGATTAGCAAACTCCGGGACATTCTTTTCAAAGGTCCTAAATACAGAAAACCCAGGTCTTTTACTTGGAAACAGAATTCCAAATTATTTTTGTGTCTTTGTAGCCAATGACAACATACTGAAATCGACGGTTACCATTCTTATGGAAGAAATACTGGTTGATAATTTCCTTTAATTTAAATTTCAATTGATCATGAGGAATAGTAGTGTAAAGAGTAGAGAAATCGAAAGATTTTATACTGTTGACGGAATGAAGAGATTGTGCCTTTAGGTTTTCTAAAAGCTCTTTGGAGTTTTTCAGGATCTACAACTAATTAATACCACTTCTGGCATATGCAGTCTCACAATACTTCTGAAGACCTTCTTTAACTGCGGTGAGGATTCGTGTTAGAATCTGAGAAGGAGGCTTGATTGAGCACTTTGCCGAATCCGCAATATATCTCTGCTTGTATTTTGGAAAACCACAAAATTTGCAGAGTATTTGGAATTCATCTGTCCACATAACTTGAAAAAAAAAAAGAAACAACGGAGACTGCAGCTTCCTCCTCATACTTGGATTGTTATCTCTACATTGACAATGGAAAGCTTACTACTTGGCTTTACGACAAATGGGATGACTTTAATTTTCCCATTGTAAACCGTTCATTCCTGAGCAGTAATATCCCTTCTGCACCAGCATACGGCGTTTATGTTTCACAGTTAATCCGTTATGCCAGAGCCTGATCAAATTATCAACAAAAGGTAAGAGAAATGTCCAGGGAGTGCCACAATAACAAACCGCAGCCAAGACTTCATGGAGCGTGGGAATGTGCTCACTACAAAGTTGTTGATCCAGGGGTATCAAAAAACCAAACTGGTAGCAACACTTAAGCAGTTCTATGGGAGACATCATGATCTGGTCAATCCCTACAATGTGGCAATTTCCAGAATTGTTTCTGATGTTTTGTCAATGACGCGCCATAAGTAGACTTCCCAAATCTGGACGTACGCTTCTACCGACATTTCCTTCGTTCAGGCCTATGGGCATGGTTGGCGAAGCTTGCTTACCAAGTAATGCTTACTATCCGCGGACGCCTGATTACACTCTTTATTCCGGGGTCCATGTCTGTTGGTCTGAACATTCTGATTCGTCATTCCTTTTCGGATTTATGAGTTTGGATTATGGCTTTGGTACCATGACCGCAGCTACTTTGAATTTGGAAAGTAGAAGCATTATACTATATAGGCAGCAAATAACAAATATTCTGATCAAAATGCGTGGATGTACAGGCTGATCTACGTCTTTGTTGTTGAAAAAAACGAAACAGGTTTTCTCATGCCGAGGCTCAGTTAGAAATAAAGAAAAGCGAGGATTTAGCAAGCCTAACTAGCCATACGACTAGAAAAAACACCGTATGATTCGGCCCGGACGAATAGCCTCTGCTTTTGCATTAAATCATGGCAAAAAATTTAAGTTTACTTCTTCTGTTTAAAGCGCAAAGCAAAATAGACTTTCTAAAGGATTTTAAAAGCATAATAGCTATAAGGTATTTATACGCACCAACATATTTTCCAAACTGGAAACCACTTAAAAGAAAAAGAATATTAAGATACATCTTTCCACAACATTCACAATCGCCATTAAACAAAAAGTGGTGTGACGAGATTTTCGGATTGCGCTTCCTCTGCGGTACGGCGATTAACCGAAATCTCCCGTGGTAGTTGAATTTGACGGGACCGCGTGGAAAAGACGGGACCAAAACACATGATCAAGGAAAAGCCTAAATCCTTCATGGAATGAAATGATTTGTGGGGCAGGCGTATTTGTTATAGAGTCTTCTTTAAAATGCATATTTGTTCTGTTTTATAAAGGAAGTATTGCCAGCTGAATTGGCCCGTGTCGGCCGAAAAAAAGACTGAACCATTTTTTTTCACTAATGACCATGTCCTAAAGTTCTGCAAATATCGCCAAAATAGTGAATGACGTATGGTATATGCTAACCAAAATCATTCTAGTGGGAAATTCTCAAAACCGTAACATTTTGAAAGTTTGTGTATCAGTTTTCGAAATAATATGCCCGGGACCAGGCCGAGACCAAGACAATTTGCCGCACTTGAAGACTTCTGCTAAATTAAATGGTATATATTCGCATAATGTTTGGCCATTTGTTCGGTAATTAAAACAAAATGGTTTACCGGTTACTTGACCAAATTTTTAGGAAACTTGGAAACCGCAAACCTTTAAATTGCATGCATAAGGTTTTGATATAATATGCCTGGAAACAAACCGGGACCAAAATAATTTACCGCACGTGAAGACTTCGGTTAAACGAAATGGTATATATTCATAAAATGTTTTGCTAGTTGTTATATAACTTAATCAAAATGGTTTAATGGTTTCTTGATCACATTTTAAGTCATCTTCCATCAGATTGAAAAAAATAGCCTTAGAGCTGATTGAAATTTTGGATATTTAGCCGCTACTGTGTGGACGGTGACGGCGCAATATATTCTTTTGAAAATTCTTTAGAACCTAGGAAAATATATAAAAATAGAACGAAAGAGTCAGATTATTTTTTTTTCTTTTTAAATAACAATCTTTATTAAACGGATGAATAGAAAGTATGGTCAACAAATATGTACATCAAATCAAAACAATAAAAATCTTCAAAAAAAAGCTAATGCGAATACGGTCTATATTTATATGAAATTAGAATGCAAAGACATTTTAAAATCTATCGAAACGAAACATAAAATATAAAAAAGAAATGTTTGCTGACTTAACATACAGTAACAGAAAATCGTAAACAATGGTATCCGAAAAATAGCATTGGACAAATATATTTTGTTGAAAGGAAATACAGAATATAAAAGTCAATGTGTCACAAAAGGAGCCGTTTAGTAAAATTTTATAACGTCATTTATTTATTTATGTATTTATTTATTTATTTTTTTTGTTTTTGTTCTTTTTTTTTTTATCGTCGTTTCTGACTTTGACGTCGACGGCACAGATACAGCTGACGTCGTTTGCACTGTTATAGGCGATGAAGTTTTCATTGTTGTTGCTGTTCTGAGAAAATCTCTACATATTCTCAATGAGACGGTTCTAAAGAGTACCCACAATTATGTTTTTGAGCAGAAATAAGAAAAATAATGTATATCACAGCAAACCCAATTTTCTCCTTATCAAATAGGGTTTGCGGAGGTATAGATTTCATCAACATGTATATTAAATTAAATTTCAGTAGAATCCGATAAAAATAATACAATTTGGAATAAAAATCTAAAGTGCAACCGGCGAATGGACGGACGGGCTGAAAGACGGAAGGAATGACGACCAACGGGAAATTAGTATAGCCCCTATTTAGCAACTCACAGAGGTGTGATCAGTGTATACTTTATGGTTATATTCATACATGTTACGAAAATATAATGAGCCAGGGAACAGCATTTCTTGCAAGACTCCGCCCAGCCAAGGCTCAAAATAGGCTGTGCATCGGCACAGTCAGATCAAAGTATTCGCTGTCCGCCTGAAGAAGACTTGGCTCAGACTACAGGGATGCACAGATTGATCTGAGTCTTCGCTTGTAGGAAATGTTGTGCCCCTAGCTCATTGGTTCGTTTAGTGCCCCGGCTCATAGTTTTTTTTTTTTTTTTTTTTTTTTTTTTGTTTTTTTTTTTTTTTTTGTTTTTGTTTTTTTTTGTTTTTATTTTTGTTTGGTCCGGGAGATGGGGAGGACAGAGGTGCGAGGGCTCAATATTCCGTATGTTCGTCTCAGGTCACACCATGCGCTGAAAATGCAGAGGATGGTGTTGCTATGTTTACCTATTTGATGAGCGCTAGGAAAACAATCCACATATCACCGGTGCGGTGAAAATTTGTCATTATATGTGTCACCAGTAAAATGTCTGATTCTGGTTCTTTTTGCAGATAATGCACACCGTCAGTGGGTCCTTCTAAGAGATTAGGACGTAATAGTATACATAAAACACTGTTAAAACAACATTTAATTTAAATTTATTTTTATTCATTTAAATTGATCTAAAAATGATTCTTGTTGGTTCTTAATAATTCTTGACTGGTCTTGTGGGTAAATAGGAAGACCCTGACTTACCAATGAAATCTGCTCCAGGAAGTAAAGGACACTGAAACTTGTTTATATACCACGTCATTGTAATTTTGGATACGAGAACCTCTATACTCCACAGCTGATTCTTCTCGCTCTAGAATGATCTCATTTGTCTTTATTTGTAGCCTGGCTACTGAATGTTTGTACCACGGTTAGGTATTGTGCCACTGTTTATCGGAAATAAGGAAGTTAATTATGTCATTTAGTGGTGTTGTTGGTAAGACATGTTTTTATTATGCTTAATTGCAGTAACACGATTGTTTTAATATGAGCAGTAGTAGAAAAAGCGTATTTATCGACATGCAGTGACTGATTTACGCTCGAGGAGATAACTTAGGGGTAGTTTTGGTACGGGTGTGCGAGCCAATATTTCAAAACCTACCCATTCATATACCTGGCCTTTGAAAAAACGGACCCGTTCATATACTTGATCATCCAAAATATTGACTTATTCATATACTTGCCATTTGGTTTTTGTACCCATTATTTGCTGGTTGTTACACAAATATCACAGTCAATTCATGTAATACCAAGAGGATAAGCAGCCTCGAAAAATCTCTGAGCGAAAAATATGTGCATATACCAGGATGTCAGAAAAATGGGGCCTTTCACATAGGAATCCAGAAAAATCGTGCCATTCATATACTTTTTGTTGAAAAAATGGGGCCAATCATATACTTGGCAGCGCTGAAAAAGGGGGCTATTCGGCACGCACATCCGTACTATGCCATATATAGGAAGTTACCCTCAAGAGGATTTACGCCTATGTAAACATGCAGGAAACGTTTGTAAATAACAATTCCGTTGTTGTTCAGAATTTTACTCTTCGGACATTAACAGTGATCGAGAAGGTAAAAGACATCCTCTAATATTTGATTATGACAAAGAAAACCATGAAAGTGTTATACGTGTGGGACGATGGAATTATACAGTTACTTGCTTTCGTTGTGTTTTGGTTATTAGCACGTACTTTCCACTCAGGACCCTATTAAACCACTTATGCGCTTTTCAACCAAGAAACGATTTGAAAGATATATATATATATATATATATATATATATATATATATATATATATATATATATATATATATATATATATATATATATATATATATATATATGTATGTGTGTGTGTGTGTGTGTGTGTGTGTGTGTGTGTGTGTGTGTGTTACAACAGTTGTTGGCTGATCGTCGTGAGAGACCCTGAAATCTTATGTTCTTCGACATCTCTATATGGGGATCAAAACATCCCTGATAAGCATGTAACTTGCAATTACTTCTAAATCAATCTCAGTAGCTTAATCAATTAACACTTCACCAAGTGCAATGTTTTTTTTTTTTTACATTTAAATATTATAGAAAGCAAAAAAAAAAAGAAGAATCTAGTGACAGACGTCCGGCAATAGCACAAAGTCGGGTGCTATTGCCAGACGTCTGTCAATGGCACAAACCCGGTAAAAGTGCTATTGCTAGATGTCTGGCAATAGCAAATCTCGGGGAAATTGCTATTGCCAGACGTCTGACAATAGCAAAATTGCTATTTCTAGGTTCTATCGGATTTATGATGTCATTGGTAAGTTGTAGCAACGCCTGAACTTTTCACGTTTTTTAAAACAGTTATGCAAATCTGTCATAACCGTAATAATAAAAACTTTCGGATGAAAAATTTTGACCTTTTTTTATTTCTTTAGAGCAGAAATAAGAAAAAATTGGTGAATTCAGTTTCTAAAGGAGGCATATCAGAAAGTAAGATCAGGACGAATTAACTCGTTTTATTTACATAGCATACTAGCAAACAAAACAACTCAGAAACATAGAGTATAGAGCTTACTTAATATTGAGTTCACAAAATGTACGATTCAAAGATTATATGGTGGCGCCGGACGTGCTGACCCTAGCTCAAATATCTCCTCTAAGAAATGGTAAGATCCAACACATGTAACAACAGTACTTATCGCATATATTCGAACAAGTGCTGCTCAGGCGAGACTGCGCATCCAGGCAGTATCGCCGCCGAAGCCATCGTTGTTCACGTAGATGTATATATGTAGTATAGAACTAGACAAAGGCTTAGACCAAGTAGTTGACATTTATAACCACTAAATGGCTGAGCATGCGTATGTGAAGAATGTCAGTTTTATACAACAGAATGGATTAATTAGTCACATAGCTCATTACTTTACATGAAACTCAGACTAAAATGTGAGAACTATATAGACCAATGATCATTTCTTTACACGAAAATGCAGCTTAACTTCTAAGAATTGAATTAGAGAAACATATACCACCAGATGACATTTTTATATGAAAGTACAGTGCCACGCCTCCTAAGGCTTTAAATATCACACAACTAACAGCATTGAAAGACAAAGTTCTTTTTCTGTTCGATTTGCTTTACTAATAGTTTGTCGATTCAACGGTAGTGAAGCCATGCTTCGCAGGCCACGCAACGCACTATTTCGCTGTCATACAGACCGCGACATTTAGAACATATGTTTGTCTTGGTTTTAGTTATATTTTTGTTTTTCCAGTTAGCATTAATAGTCAATGGAAAATTGCAATTTTTTTTTATTTTCGAGGCATTCAATAAGATGGTGGCGCATTTTCTCTTGAATGAAAATGACTTTCGAAGGATTCATTCCAAAACAAATTGCGACAGCGAAAGCAGTTGCAAATAACCCACAGTCAGTGCCTCCCATTTGATTTTGTACCGGACATTTTAGAAAATGTAGTTGTGCCTCCTGACTTCATTATTGCGCAAATTTGTTCTTTAGTGTCAACATCTAAATCGGTAAACGAACTGTCGAACCAATTAACCTGCCCATCTTTACAGTCTACTGTTGAAACTGTGAACCAACGTCCGGAGTCAGTAGTACCCCGGTGTAGAATTTGGGTCATGTTTTTCCCTTCTTTTTTGAAATGTTTTGTATTTTGTTTGAATAAAGTGAATTAAAAGCCAATTAAATAAGGAAATTGTTGTTTGAGTATGGATTGCGCAGCCTCTGTGATTTTGCCATTGATTTAATATTTACCCTCTATCTCATCTTTGTCAATTTTACTTAACGTTAAAAGTGTTGCTTTAACCCAGGGCGTTTCTTCTTTGTTATGAAGAGAGCTACTTAAAATTATATCACAATGGTCATCAGTTTTAGATTTTTTGTTCATATTAATGTTTGTTTCATTTTCCGAATCGCGTTCTCTCTTTTTTTCCACTTGATTTTTTTTACTTGAAAAATTCCAAACTAGTTTCTTTGAATCCTAAGGTCTTCACATACGAGGCTTTATCTTTTCAATATTTATATTTTTCATAATATCAAAAGTAGTGATGTTTTCAGGTTTTTCTTGTGATGATTAACAGTAAAAATCCTGATCAGAATGTGCAGATATCCAATCTGATCTGGGGCTTTTGTGTTTGCATAATACATAATCTCCTTTTTTCAATATTTGACATAAATGTCCTTTATCTTAGGTCACTGAGTCCTGCAATTCTTTAGATGATAAGATAAAAATAGAAATAGCATATATTACATCAATGGTTATGTAAGTTATTTTATTTTATTTTTTTTCGTAAGTTTGATTGGCTAACTGAAAAATGATTGTAGGACAATATTCATGCATCAAAGACAAACTGATGATATTATTATTTTTCCCAGAAAGTAGGCTTTGACATGGCATGCAAATTGTCTCCAAGAGATTTTTGTTTTGGGGGAGGTGGTAAAATATTTTTACCATTAACCCTTACCACTCTCTGGGCTAATTGGTGACATTTGTCTTATTTTACCCAGAAAATAGGATTTGACATTTCATGCAGATTGTTTGCAACAGAGACGCTTTGTATGATATGTCAAACCTTTTCTATTTTAGGGGGCGGAGAAGATATTTGATACCTTAACGTTTACTATTTTCTGGGGTAATACAGCATACGATAAGTTGGTTATTGTCATATTTTATCCAGAAAATAGGATTTGACATATCATGCAAATTGTCATCACAGGAGACAATATGCATGAAATGTCAAATTCTGCTTTCTTCGAAACAAAAGATATAGAAGAATTTTTCAGGAAAAGTATTTGGTGATAATTCTGTTATGTTTTTTTTTTTCCATAAAAAACAAATGTTGTGGGTACTCATTAGAAGAGCCTTACCGAAGGGCTTCTATTGAGTACCAACAACATATGTTTTTGCCTCACCGAGGTGCTTCTAATGAGTACATACAACATATGTTTTTATGGAGGACTGGAGAAAATTATCCCATAATTATGTTGTCTGCTAAAAATTTTACGCTGAGTGCTAAGGGCATAACTGATAATTACAATGCTAATTCACGCCACCAATGGATGTCACCTGCACGTTCCCGCGTTTATGAAATAGTATTAAATTGTCTTTATGCTGTGAACAAAGCTATTTATGTACCTGCCTTGAATGCACCTCTGTCTAGCTGATAGTCTTTGTGAGCTTTGCAGACTGGTTTCAAACTGTTTTTTAATTTGATATACTGGACTAAATCACTAAATCACCAATAATAATAATAAACCTCTAAACTTCCTGTTCTTATCATGTACCATAATACTACTAGAAAAGGAAATTACGACAGGTGTTGTTTGTACTTTAGACCCAGATCAAACTGTTCTCAGGCGAAGAATGATCAGGAGGATTGTGTAGCATAAGCATCTGCACATAGTGATATTGTATTCATTATCCATATGCTTCTTTCTTTCTTTCCTTCTTTCTTTCTTGGTTTCTTTCTTTTATTCATTTATTCATTCATTTATTCTAAAGAGCACCCATCCATACAATGTTATTTATTTATCTGTACTGGAAGTTTGACAGACCAAACATTTGTAAGAAGACATGGAGTGCACACCGTGTTAACAAATTAAGACTTTGTAGTGCACTGTAGTCCACTCAGATATATGTTGTTTAAAACATGGGTATTTCCTTAATTTAAAAATCTTATCAAGTAATTGAGATGTTCATGTCATTAAATTGATTGTTGATTTCAAAATATTTTTGATCATCATACTTAGCGTCTTTATTGGCGCGTGTCCGTGTTGTTAAATCACCAAAATGAACAATACGTTTGTGCAAGTTTGTGCAATGCTATATGTACGTAATTTTAACATAATAAAAGATCAAATTTAGTTTTATTATTGAATGCTTTAAAACTAAGTTTCTGGTATATTTCATTTTTAATATAAACATTAACAAGGAAATCAATCCATTCATTACAGAGACAGAAACATAATGACTGTCGTGCGAAAAGGGCCCTTAAAGTGTCAAAAATGCCATAACTGACAGACAACTTAAAATTTGTTTATAAGTTCAGTCCAGCACCTTTTAATCTGAGAGAAATTATATTTACGGCATCCTTGTATCTTTTTTAGATCAAACGTGATGCTTTTGGCCCTTTAAGAAGTTGCAAGCGACAGATGTTTAATATAATAAAAGAAAAATTTGAAAGAAAGAAAGAACGAAAGAAAGAGCGTTTATCATCTGGAATATAGTTGTGTTTGTTTGTAATGAAGTTTTACGTGTCAATACATTTTAAGTCATTTGAGAGACGGCTGGTTACATTAATCACAATTGTTTTGGACAAGCTTAGACCTTCTAAGCCGTTAACAAGTACTCAGCTCCATTGTTTCCGCCAGCTGCCGACAGCTGCCCTACTTGAATTAGACCTTGGGCTAGCCATAGACCCCCTCCCCGCAGGGGGAATTTTGTACACTATAATTTTCTGAAACTACATTATATAGGAAATAAAATGACACATGTTAGCCCTCTGACGATGGGGGGTGTTTACGTGTAACAGCCATGTTACCAACGTTACCCTCAAAACAATAGAAATTTAGTGTAAATACTGAACTACTCATATTCTTACTTACTAGCATGTTTTTTGCTACCAGTGGATGTCGTTTTATACAGACAGGTACTTTGATATGTTGGACTCCCAATTCCTTGTGATGTAACTGTTACATACGTTACTAAAAGTCAAATACGTCATTTATAAGTTTCCTGATACACCGTTTTGGTCGACTATGACCAGTCAGTGACTAGAAATTTAATCTTATGCTGTTTTACAATAGATAAACACAATACATCCTCCTTTGTACATCAAGAAATGAAAACACGCAAGCTTGACTGAGCAAACGACATAAGGAACGATAGGTTCTTTAAAACTTCTAATCCGAAAAGTATCGTTATTTCAAACTTCTTAACATTTAATCGGCTGTGGTTGCAATTAGTTTGATGTATTAAATTATCATGATTGGACTAATGCATTATAAGCTTCGAATAAATGCTTTATACACTTCTTAGTGTTACTTATGTTACTTTTTGAGTGATACTTTATCTATATCGTATAAATGGCTGTTGATACTTTGTACATACAGGTGAAGGAACATCAGCTCTAAAAAGTCAATAACAAACAAATTAAATTATTTATCAGATACCTTTATACTTTTGTGAATTAAGTGAAAGAAAAAAAAAAAAAAAAAAAAAAAAAAAAAAACCTTGCCAATCCTCTGCTGATTGATAATTGTAACTTTAGAATATATAGTAAAATGTACCCTATAACAAATACAGAAATATCCCCTTTTCATACATACTTACATGATCTTAGCTCTTCATTGCTTATCGTCTATGCTTAAAGCTGATATTCTAAAACTTAAATCCATTTAGACTGCCAGAAATACTTCACACTTCATACTATTACACATGTTATATGTCAGTTTAAGTGCTGTGATATCAGAACATCGTTTCCTATAGACAGTGTTTGCAGGTGAAAGCTATTCATTAGTTAAATACTGTATACTTTCCTAATCTCAACTCAAAAGCATGAATGAAGTAAAAACAAACGTTCTGAGGGCATAAATTATTCAAGGAGAACTATTTTATAATTTAAGTCTACCTAAAAACACAGTGGTAATCTCAATGATAATAACATCACACATAATATCAACACTATACTGCATTTTTAAGTCATCTCTTAGATGCAGCCAAATACATAGCATACATACTTTGGCATTTCTCTGTTGCCACAGTGTTTAAAATAAAACAGTTTATGCTGGCTAGAAGACAGTTTGCTTAAATAAAATCTGTTTTATTATATAATACCTTGTAAAAGACCCAACATATATAGGCATTAAATAAATGATTGCCATATTTATCATCTATATAGTGATAAAAACCCTTTCTAGATATAAAATTATACAAGCGTCTTGTTTGTTTTATTATTATTATTATTATTATTATTATTAGTGATATTAGTAATGAGAATAACACACAACAACATTAATCTTAACGATTGACATTCTCTTTGTTACTTTATAATGGACCTCCAAAACGTGTAATTGATAATCGAAATGATGATAGTATAAAATAACAAATAGGATTGGTTTTGTTTCTGAGCCTTATATAAATGGGGATAATATAACATAACAGAAAGGACTGGTTGTGTCTCTGGGCCATATATGCCTTACGTCAGAGTCTGAATTCGATTTAGCTGCCAAGAAACTATAATGAGGTATAAAAAGCCTTCAGCCCCTACCTCTGATATACCATCTATTAATAGATCATTTAAATGCCAAGATAAGGTAAGGTATATAATTCTCACCTTTTATTTCCATTGCAATTTCAGACATAAAAATGACCTAGTACCTGCTGATTGTCAATGGTACTGTTAAGGTGAATAAATTATTACCAAATATTTTCATTTACCTAACATGTCTGGTAACGTATGTTACACAAATGTGACCGCTATTCTTAATCAGACTCCTTGCATATTTTTACTTTGACTGTTACAACTTTTATTGTGGTTCTAAAGAAAGACCCTACCAAAATAAACAATGGGTTTTTATTACTATTATTAAAGTCCCATGTTCTTTAAGGCTGTTTACCTTCTGTCCAGACACTGATCATATTTGAGACAAACGCTGGTGCTTACACTACAACTTCTGCTGTTCAGAATAGATATTCATTCTGACGCTAAGAATAACTTTTCTAGGTCCTCTCATAGAGTTAAACCAAAGTCATATGTGAGTATGTAATGCTGTCTAAAGCTAATTATATCCAACAATATTGATCTGATTTTTATTCAACAGTTTCAGCTAAGTACCGGTAGTTTATGTTAAATTACAAAAAATGAATAAATATATGCATGAAACAAATGAAAATCAGGTTGCATACCGCTTTTGTTTTCAACATAAGAGTGGAGTTAATCTCTGAAGGTACTAAAATCACTGAACTGCGAGGGTATATACTTAATTTCGTTGGGTTATGTATGTTTCTAAATTTGCCTTATGTTACACACTAATCGTTAAGGATAGTTTTTTTTCTGTATATTTAAACGATAAAGTAACACTGTTTGTTTTGGGGGAAAATCATATAACGGTTAGGGAAAGTGTTATATGATTTACTTTATAACCTTAATGTATCAGCCTGGTTGAATGCTCAGTCTGACCGGTCTTAGCAGTCTGCTTGAAGAAAGCTGAGGTCCTTTGCTATTCACTGAGCACACAGGGAAGACATTGACCAGTCCTCACTGTATTAACAGGCTCTATATGTCTGCAGTAGTGAACAGTGATAGTGAACAGTTTGAACATTTTTGTTTTAATCAGGACTACATGTAAATGCTACTCTGGTATTAAATACATGCATTTCTTGGCATGAGACTATGCTTGTACCAATATTGTTTTATCAGAAATAATGTTTTATGCTACATACATTAAACATATAACAGAAAGACTTTGTGGTCAACTGCTTAATGTGTAATGTTTTAATATATAGATTTAAAGGTCATAAACAAAAAAAAATCATAAACAAAAATCAGTGTAGCAAGCTATAATATGGATCATCTTAATGAACCAATAATATTTTTGATTTGCAAAGGTTAGTTAGATTGCAGATAAATGAAATACCTACGTAAACATCTGACAATGTAACAAAATAAATAAGGCGAAAGTGTCATTTTTATCCTCTTATTCTGAAAATATGAAGTTACAGAACTTTATTATTCTAAATCTGAGTATTAATCAAATGATAAAGGTATAGGTAAAGATCTTTACAGAAACAAAAGTCCCTTAAAATAAAGATACAAAGGTGTTACATATGTTACCATTGATAAATTATTAAGCAAAGTCATGTGTGGGTCTGACATATAATTCATCTGTAGATATTTTATTTAGACGTAATGATATTATACGCATTTGCCATACATTAAAACCTTCATGACAGTATTCAGTATTTTATGCAAAAGTGGTCATAATGCAGATAGCAACTTTACTGTCAACAGTATTGAATGTATATCTGACGAATGTATATAACTGACAAAAAATTGCTGCATTAAATTTGGAGTTTTGGAAATGTTTACAAAAACTTTAAAAGGATACAAAACAGAGACATTAAAATCTGATGCAGAATACCATACGAAAAACCACCAAAGCCCACAATATGTAGATATTTTAGATGTTACCTACGTTACTATGGGCAGAATAATATGGATGAGACAGATTTTAATATGCCTATTTATCTCATATCACTAAAATATAATGCTACAAATAAGAATTAACTTTATTTGTACAATTTCTAGGCTGCATTTGGTGAAATAACATATGAAAATGATTTTTTGAATGTTACATTTCACAGTGGAGTGCTTAACACCCAATAACTGACAAAGTATAAGAGGAAGAAAGATTAGGTTTGTAGCTTTGGAAAGAAAATTTAAATACCTTGTCACTGATTACAAAGTTTTTGTCAAAGGGGCAATGTACAATCTACGAAAATGAACTGTATGGGTTAAAATACTCATTTCTAAAGGGTACCGTAGAAAATGTAACATGTGTAACACCATGTAAGGCCTAAAAGAATTTTCAAACATCACATTTTGTAGCTAATGGACTGTTCTGTAACTTGATATATTTAGTTGGATCATATAATTACTTTTGCTCCAGGTTTAATAGTTTCCTATTGTATTATAATTTTTGTAGGGGTAACGAATGTAACAGGCTGTTACTGGGTAACGCCCCCATCGCCAGAGGGCTAACATGCTGCAAAATACTTGCAAGGTAATAGTCATAAGTTATAAGAAAAACATGGTCTACAAAATTCCCCCCGGGGATGGGGAGGTACACCATAGCTGGCCAGCGGCCTAAATCAGCCGTAGGAGGAAATTTTTCTACGGAAAGATATGCCAGACCGTGGAATCGAACCCGGTCCTCCTAATCTCCTGTCAAACGCGAATCCGACTGCGCACGCGCCCGGTTAGAATGTTTTAGAAAGACCATGTTTCGCTTTTGTATACACATTTCCACCTTCAGCATTTGGAACACCGGTTTCATTGCCGCAAACCACGGAAACATATGAAATCTTGGAAATGTTTGGCGTCTTCAGCCTCTGCTGACTGACCCAGTCTTGTTTTTCACCTGTATTTTCATTTAACCAAGAATTATAAGTTAAAGCTTTTCATAATCTGACTTCCCCGGTGGTTTACTCTACAGCGGTGGTCCCGGTGTTAGTCTTACTCTTTGGTGCTTTGTAGTTTATTTTGCAGGGCGATTTGTTAAATGTCTTACCATGTGCCATTTTGTTCTTGTGATTTTCAGTCCTTTTAGCATTGCGATTACCTCGCTTGGGGAAGAGAGAGCTAATCTTAGTGTTTTTTGTATGTTTGATCGATTTGTGCTTGTTTGGATTTGCCGGTTTCCTCTTCCTCTTGAAGGGCTGCGGTTTGTGATTGTGGCACTCCCTGGACTTCTTTTCTTACCTTTTCTGAATGACTTCAAAGTGAAACTTAATTTGAGTCGTAGAAAAAATTGAGACGAACTGTCTAATTTGATAAAGAAACAATGTTAAACAGAATCTAATGTTTTCAGTTTCTTTCAGAAATGAAAGAACAAACAAAAACACATGGGTTTGTAGAACAAAGATTCGAATTTCGACTATGAAAGACTCGTCACAAACAAGCAACATTTGTTCTTTCTGCATAGTCTGTGATCATATTCGTATATTTCAGCACAGATCATTATATAAAACTTAGACGTCTTGCAGTAGCAAAATCACGGAGTTTTTGCTATTGCCAGACGCCTGGCAATAGCAATTTTCTCGAGTGTTTGCTATTAACAGACGTCTGGCAAAAGCATTTTCCTCGACTTTATGCTATTGCCAGTCGTCTGGCAATAGCATTTTTCCCGAGTTTTTGCTATTGACAAACGTCTGGCAATAGATACACCGAAAAAAAATAGTTTTGTGACTTGACCTCTGCATTGCGTTAATCTGTTCATAGGTCACTAATATTGTGTTTGGCTATTTCGTGTGTTAACACTTCTTACACAAATTTCTACACAAGTAATGTCAAAGTTTAAGCTTTTCAAAAAAGCTTGCCGTCTTTTCAGCCCGTTTTTTTTTTTTTTTTTTTTTTTTTTTTTTACTTAAACTCTGCATTTCTTTAACCTGTTCATAGATAACTAATAATGTTTCGGAATATTTTTATAATAAGAATTCTTAGACAAATTTCTACACAAGTAGTTCTTGAAATCATTGACTGTTCCAGCCTGTCAAGTTATTGTGTAAATATGTTTGTCCCGTTCTCTATGAAACATACAGTTTGATCCAATTAATGTTTTGTTCTTTAAAACAGTATTTCCAAATTAATCGGATCACTGATGTGACGGTTTACAGCCATATCTTGTTTCATTAAGAAATTATGGGATGGTCTTGAAATAATGAAATTATTTTGAATAATACGAGTTATATAAAGTTCAGTCTAGTAACATTGCGTACATACAGTTTTGAAGGATGTGTGTGAGTTTGTCCACAACATTACTCAAGCACAACAATCAAAACCGTTGCAACGTTTTCCTATGAAGCAAATCCAATGATAAAATGCCTCCTCTTATATTCTAATATAGGGCTAGAATAATTTGAATACATTTTAACTGGACTGCCAGTTTTGTCGCCAAACATAGAGCACAAGAATGTTTTAAGCTGTTAAAACATGAAGATTGACTCAAATTTCGTGTTGTGAGACGCACTGCAATTTTGGCAGATGTAGGAAAGTTTGGTATAAAGCATCCACGCTTTTTGGCTAATGTTGAAGTTGGCAGTGGCTAGTCATCCGTTATCAGCCGAGCAGCCTTGGAGTCTGCTCATCCAATACCAGACAAGTAGCCAAACACCGTGCGAATGGCTACGCGTCCAGTAGTATACTATAGTCTCGCAGTTCGTGCCGTCTCACGCCGTGAGAACAACTATCACGTAAATGGCTTTTTTTTAAGAAAAAAAGGCGCAAAAGTGTGACATTTGGGTTAAGATTTAACATACTCACTGAGAAGTAATTGTCATTTGGAAATAACCTACATATGTTAAATTTTATAGAAAAAAAATAAAGTACAAGTTTGGTGTCTTAAGTGAATTTTTTTTTTATCTTGCTCATTATTCATTAATTTTCTGAAGAAATAAGGTCTGATATTTTTATAATTTAAAACGCCATAACGTCGCCGGAATCTTTCCTGCTGTATTTCATTTGATGCAATACATTTAAAGCCAACACGCTGTACCTATATATCCATTCTAGATCTATTATTGTTGAAAAGTTTCAAATTTTAAACTATTTGTCTCCCCCAGTTGTATCAGTATGACTGAATAACGTTTTATTTCTCACTTCAAATACCTAGTAAAATCTTTTAAAATGCCTTGAGTGATGGATATATTGTTAGCCTCTGATTCCTGATTCTAAGAAATAATGAGAGTGGTATCAATTTTCTGGAAAAAATGCAATCATCTTAAAGTAACGAAAACATTTAGAGCTAATTTGTTTCACACCTGGCATTAAGCATTACATGCTTGGAAAAACAACAACAACAAACAAATATGTATTACAATATCCTATATTCACAGTCTTACAGTATTCTAAATTGAGTAGACAATTTTTACAGTAAATTTATGCAATGACAGGTATTAGAAGATTTTTAATGCTCCGAGTGTCAAAAGTGTAACGCTTTTTGTGTAGCCAGAAAAAAATAAATACAATTTATCTGCAAGTGCATTTGTTAAACATCATTCTTATAACTTCTCTGTATCATATAAGCAAATTGCAATGATTACTATCCTGAAAATGGCATTTTTTTATTGTAAACCATAAAGATGGACCCCATATCTGCCTGTTACCTTTGTTACTCCTTTTACAGTATCAGTCAGTTATACTGTTTTTTATTTCTTCACTTTTAACATGTCAAGCTGCTCTTTATGTCTGAAGTTTTTGCAATCCAAGTGTATATATATATATATATATATATATATATATATATATATATATATATATATTTTTTTTTTTTTTTTTTTTTTTTTTTTTGTTCAGTTTACATACAATACTATCCTAAATGCTCACTAAATTTTGTCATGCTCTAAAACATATTTCTATATCATTCACCATTCATTGCTGAGGTGTGCATCCAGCAAAATAAAACTAATATTATTATACTTATTCGTTACTTACTTCAAAAACCAGAGCCTACCTATCATCTCCTACAGTTATTCGTCTCCCATTGCACCTAAAATTTTCAATTACAAAAACGTGCTACAAGAGCTAAATACTGAGAACATTACTCGAAACCCCTCAGAGTGTTCCTGTAAAGCATCGGAGTTCTGTTATATTCCAGCCGGTCACGTCATAACAGGTGACCTCAATATAGTCAGGATTAGCAAACTCAGGGACATTCTTTCCAAAGGCCCTAAATATAGGGAACCCAGGTCTTTTACTTGGAAACAGAATTCTAAATTAATATTGGATTCTGTTGAAGAGTATGCACGACGCTGGGCCAAGAAAGAGGACGTAGAAGTTGACACACTGTCTGAATGGGTTTAATCGGTAATGTCCTTGGTAAACAGACGTGTCTCAGTACTCAGCAGAACCATGTCTCGCCGACATGAATCGGTGTTTGACGATCAAGATGTTGCTGCTGAGTTAGCTGAAATCCATGAGAAGTTTGTCGTTGTTCCAGCCGACAAGGCATCTAACAACATTGTGTTTGTTTGCAAAACACACTATATAAACTGCTTAATGGAAGAGCTTGGTATGAGTACCATGACCGGAAACCCTACATATAATCTTACTGCTATGTCCAAGGAAGAAATTCTACAAAACCACCATTCGGTGATGCTGACATTTGGAATTTCCCTCCCAGAGGAAGATATTGACCTTCCCAAACTGTACTGGATTCCTAAACTTCACAAGAATCCGTACATGCAGAGATATATTGCTGGTTCAGCTAAGTGCTCAACCAAGCCTCTTTCTCAGATTCTAACACGAATACTAACCGCAGTTAAAGAAGGCCTTCAGAAGTATTGTGACACTGCATATGCCAGAAGTGGTGTTAATCAGATGTGGATCCTGAAAAACTCCAAAGAACTCTTAGAAAACCTAAAGGCACAATCTCTTCATTCCGTCAACAGTATAAAATCTTTCGATTTCTCTACTCTTTACACTACTATTCCTCATGATAAATTGAAATCTAAATTAAAGGCAATTATCAACCAGTGTTTCTTCCACAAGAATGGTAACCGTCGATTTCAGTATGTTGTCATTGGCTACAAAGACACATACTTCATTCGGGATCACTCTGATGCACCACAAAAATACTCAGATGCAGATGTCATTAAGATGCTGGAATATCTAATCGACAATATTTTTGTGGAGTTCGGCGGTCGGATATTTCAACAAACAATCGGCATACCGATGGGTACTAATTGTGCACCGTTACTTGCCGACTTCTTGCCGACTTGTTTTTATACTCGTATGAGGCGGAGTTTGTACAAAGTCTCCTCCAAGCAGGCAAGAAACACCTCGCACAACAATTCAATTTCACCTACAGATATATAGATGATGTATTGTCTCTGAAAAACACAAAATTTGCAGAGTATTTAGAATTCATCTACCCACGTGAACTTGAAATAAAGGAAACAACGGAGACTTCAGCCTCCTCCTCATACTTGGATTGTTATCTCTACATCGACAATGGAAAGCTTACTACTAGGCTTTACGACAAACGGGATGACTTCAATTTTCCCATCGTTAACTTTCCTTTCCTGAGCAGTAATATCCCTTCTGCACCAGCATACGGCGTTTACGTTTCACAGTTAATCCGTTATGCCAGAACTTGTTCAAATTATCAGGACTTCATGGAGCGTGGGAAAGTGCTCACTCAAAAGTTGTTGAGCCAGGGGTATCAAAAAACCAAACTGGTAGCAACACTTAAGAAGTTCTATGGGAGACATCATGATCTAGTCAATCCCTACAATGTGGCAGTTTCCAGAATTGTTTCTGATGTTTTTGCCAGTGACGCGCCATAAGTAGACTTCCTAAATCCCGGACATACGCTTCTACCGATATTTCCTTCGTTCAGGCCCATGGGCATGGTGGGCGAAGCTTGCTTACCAAGTAATGCTTACTATCCGCGGACGCCTGATTACACCCTTTGTTCTGGGGTCCATGTCTGTTGGTCTGAACATTCTGATTCGTCATTCGTTTATGGATTAATGATTTTGGATTACGGCTTTGGTACCATGACCGCAACTACTTTAGGCAAAAGTTGCTTTTTTTAAGAATCAAATGCAACATATTTTTTAAGTTCCTAAAAATGTAAAAAAATGAATGCAAAAGTCTGCAAAGAAAGTTTAATGGAACAAATTTATTTAGTCAGGAGCGTAACGGTTTTTTTGTTTTTGTTTTTTTTTTTTGTTTTGTTGTTTTTTGTTTTTTTTTGCAAAAGTTGGTGTGACAAACATTTGCACTGCCGTGTTCACAATTGTAATTTCAAGACTTTAAATCCTAATTTCTATACATGGAATAATTCATGTCCCTTTTTATATGAAAATGTACCACCTTCAATTAATATCTATGAAAGCATGACGGTTTAGATTTTCTACGATTTTGGGCAATTTCTTTCAACGTTTCCTTACAAGGCCTTAAAGAGTCAAATAAATGCTTTGGAACGATATAATACTTAGTTTTCTATGGTTCTATTATATATATATATATATATATATATATATATATATATATATATATATATATATATATATATATATATATATATATATATATATATATATATATATATATATATATATATATATATATATATATATATATAATATATATATATATATATATATATATATATATATTATATATATATATATATACACGGCTTTATTTGCTGCACAATAGTGCAGATCACATACTTTTCATGCAAACAAAATAATTTACGACATATATTTTTTTTCTTATTTGCAACAAAAACAGTTTAAATATGAAATTTCTTTGTCAGTTTTGTCGCCTAACATTGCGCAGGGCAACTTCTGAACCTTACTTTTTGTTACATACAAGTGTTTTATGGTTTTTTTTTTTTTTTTTTTTTTTTTTTTTTTGGTTTTTTTTTGTTTTTTGTTTGTTTTGTTTTTTTGTTTTGCTTTTTTTATGTTTTCTTTTTGGCCTTACCTACATTGATTCACACGTCCTCGGTTTTCCAATAACGTCTACCTGTAAAAACCGATAATGAATAATGCAAGCACTAAGATGGGGTGACCCTCTACCCAAATTGTCCAAATGGTTCCGCTCCGCTAATTGAAATGGCACCAAAGCTTAAAATAGAAAAACCTTAAAAAGACATCTCCTCCTAGACTACTGGCTTAATTTCAAAATAATTTCACAGGAATATTCCTTCAGTGACCCTCTATCAAAGTTGCTCAAACCTTTCCGCTTGGGTGAATAATATGGCCGCTAGAGCTAAACATAGATAAAAATACTTTAAACAACTTCTCCTCCTTAACCAGTTGACGGATTTTAAAATAATTTCACATGAATTTCCTTGAGTAACCCTCTACCAAAATTGCTCAAACCGTTTCGCCTTGATGAACAAAGTGGCCGTCAGAGTTACAAATAGATAAATCCTTAAACGACTTTTCTTTAACCAGTTGATGGATTTTGAAATAACTTCACAGGAATGTTCCTTCGGTAACCCTCTACCAAAATTGCTCAAACTGTTCGGCTTGGATGAACAAGATGGCGGCCAGCGCTAAAATTAGAAATACCTTCAAATGACTTCTCCGCCTTATCCAGAGGGTGGATTTTGAAATAATTTCGCAAGAATATTTCCTGGATAATCCTCTATCAAGATTGCTCAAACCGTTCTGCTGGGTTGAACAAGAGGGCCGCCAGAGCTAAAAATAGAGAAAAAACCTTAAACTGACTTCTCCGCCTTAAGCAATAGATGGATTTTAAATAATTTCACAGGAATGTTTCTTCGGTGACCCTCTGTCAAAGTTGCTCAAACCCTTCTGCTTGGATGAACAAGATGGCCGCCAGAGCTAACAAAATAAATAAAAACCTTTAAACGACTTCTACTCCTTAACCAGTTGATGGATTTTGAAATGATTTCACAAAAGTGTTCTTTGGGTGACCACCAACGTTATATTGTCATAGTGATGACGTTACGTACTGACTTCATGTTTGTCTATTTATGTATTATCATTAAATCATGTAGAAGAAATAGGTTTCTGTGTTTTACTGCCTTTATCACAAGCATACATCTTAGTATTGCCTCTTTACCTATAGTTCATAGTCCTTTAGGCACATTGTCTTACTTGTTAATATGATCATCAGTCAGAATGTTTCCCTTGATCATTTCTAGGTCAGCTACTGTAAGTGCTATGATATTCAGGTGAGCGATACAGGGCCATCATGGCCCTCTTGTTATTATTGTAGTCACAAATTCTGATGTCAATATTTAAAGTATAACATTAGTAAATTGTTTGCAAACAAAATTAGAAATTCTATTCACTCAAGATGATTTTATTGCCGCTAAAAACGATTGCAATCACTCATGGATATGAATGATGATCTGAGTGTTATGGTTAATATATGGTAATTATTTTTTTCTTAGATAAACATGCTGCGAAACCGTCTTTTTTCGCCCAGTGTAAAATTTGTTCAGATTCAATACAATGACATCACAAGCGTGGTGGCTATAATGGTTAACGTGTTGAAACTGGAATCCGGATGACGCTTAAATAGTTCTTCTCCATACAAAACAACATTGTAAGCATATGGCAAGTTTTGCGTGAAAACAAAGTTAACATGATCCCTTGTGTAATTTAGAAGTAATTGATTTCCTGATAGATCAAATACGGTCCACTCGCATTATTGCAAACACTGATAACTCAAACCAACACATAAGCCAAACCAAACAAAAAGCAACATAAGTTTAGTTTGCCACATGATTCTTGAACCGCAGCTCTTTTTTTCTAAACAAACACTGTAATCTCAAACGGAAACTGGTCCTTGGAGTTTGAGACAATAAGAGTTAACTAATATAAGTCATTATAAAGTTACAATTTGGAATGGAAATTGTACCGTGGAGCTATACAAGATAGAAGTAAACAGAATGACAACAAATAAAATAAAAGTTTGCTTTTAGGGAGGCAGTGGGATGGGCGTGTGCAATTTGAGCATCATGACGTTCGAGGTTTTGTCCGGTGACAGCATTGAACACTATCGCATCCCTGGTTCTTTACCAACCGTTTATCAAAATTATTACTTTAATAATTTCCAACATTAAGAAGAGTACTTTTAGATGTTATCATTAAATCAATCAGCAATAGTTCTTTCTAGTTTTAAACCGAAAATTAAAGAGCTTTCAAGAGACATTTTTTATTCAGTTGGAATATTGTATACATGTATTTTATAACTGATTTAATGACATGTTATTGCAAGCTTATCTTCTTTACTTTTCTGACTCGTATGGAATAAATAGATGGTAATGCAGAAAATTATATCTCATATGCGAGATAACATATATTTCAGTGTTCTTCAATCACAGTGGCTCGCCAAAGTTTGCGAATGTGCATTATACAAGACAACAGAAAGGAACAGGCAAGGATGAACAGCATCATATTAAGAATATACTGCGTTTCGTTGGTTAAAAAGAATCATAGATGTACCAAACGAGATGGTCTCTATAACTTTACATTTTGCATCATTTCTAACGTTATAAAATATCAATAATTATAGAAGCATATATTAATGATGTCATTGCTGGATTTCTGGTTGAAGTTTTAAGGTAAAACGTTACAAACGTATTTTAAATAGGATTTCCTTTGATTTTTTTGCAATAAACAAAAAATCAATTATTTTGACCATGTTGTACCATTCGGGCTAGAATAGGGGTTTGAGTTTATATTATTATCAACCATTATTAATCCTGAATTTTCTTTTTTATTTTGATTATTAAAGTTATAAAATCTTTTTGCCAATTTTTGAAGAATAATATTATTAGACTGTTTTGCAAATGAAAGAAAACGTTTATGCACTCGATTTTTGCAAAGGGGTTAGCCTTGATCGCTACTCAAATTATTAACTGTCACTGTGCAAACGGAAATTTCTAGTGTATTATTTGATTTTCATATTTAAAAGATAGAACTGTTTTATTTTAAATGGAGAACGTCAGCCTTTACAACAATACTTTAACATTTAAAATATTTTATTTACAGTTTTAAAATTTTGTGAATATAAAATGAAGATTCCTTTATGTAATTGTCATATTACCGAATCTTATTCCTAATGTGTATGCAATGTGTTTCGACACAACCTGAACCTGCGAAATTCTTTTGTATAGACTAGTCATTATTAACGTGATTTACTATAATAAATTTTACTCCTTTTGAATAAGCTATTTTATTTTGATACAATTAAATCCTACATCCAAAAAATGCACGGACCGGAGAAGATTTGAATTTAACCGTGACTGAGTCGGTTATACAGTACTGCTAAGACTAAAGGTTACAACCTAGTGCACATGGAGTTCACTACATTTAGACATGGTGTTCACTAAAAGTGAAACTCAGAATGGACTACAGTGCACTACAAATTCTTAATTTGTTAACACGGTGTGCAATCCATTTGTGATATTCCAGAAGACCATTATGCTTTGCGCGAACGTGACATCTGGTTTAACCGAAAGTAGGGAATTGCATTTGAAATCCAATACATTCGATAAAGACTCCACAGATTAACGATATAATCGGCCATCCATACGTCATAATTTGTAAAATCTAAATGTAACACGACTAAATTATAAACAAATATTTAAAAAAAATTCCCCTTCTCTTGACAGCTACTGAACAGAAGAACTAGCACATTATTGATGGGTGGGTAGTTAGTGTTGTTGTTCCTTTGTGCGTGGAAAGTGTAAACAGTGGGTAATTTACATATTTCAGGTTTAAAGTTTTCTATTCCTCTTGATCCATTTTAGAAATGAAAAAAAAAAACGTTTTCAAGATTAAAATAATATATTTTTTTTTATTTGAACAAGAACTAGCTTCTGGGGTGGGGTTGGATTGGGTATGCATTCAAGCTATCAGGTTCCACATTGACTGAGTAGACCTTTAATGATGATCTTATTCAATCACTGGCTTAATTATAGTGTAATCCTCTGCTTGATATATGAACGTCTATTTATAAAGGGTAAAGTTTACTGAAACTTATATACACTCCAGGTGACAGACCACTATACTCCAGGTTAAAGACTAAAATACTAGGTAACAGTGTAGCTGACAGGTATTCGTATACTTTGTCGCTGAATGGTATTCCGGTATGTACTCTAGGTGACAGGCAGCTATACCTGGTACAGTGTAGTTTACAGATCGTATTATACTTTGTCGCTGACAGATATTCTGGACCAGGTTGGAAGCTGCTTTACCCTAAGTTACAGATTGATACTTTGCTTTATTTCCGACTGATATTCTGGTATACACTTTAGGTGACAGGCCACTCTACCCTTGGTCACTGACTGATACACCGGTGAACAGCGTAGCTGACAGGTCTCCGTTTACTCTGTCACTGACCAATATTCCGGTATACTCTCCATGTGACAGACCACTATACCCGGGGTTACTGACTGATACACAGGGTAACAGTGTAGCTGACAGGGCTTTGTATAATTTGTCTTTGACTGATATACCGGTATACACTTTAGTTTACAGACTGCTTTACCCTTGGTAACTTACTGATACACCGGTGCAAAGTGTAGTTTACAGGTCTTGGTTTACTCTGTCACTGACCAATATTCCGGTATACTCTCCATGTGACAGACTACTATACCCGGGGTTCCTGACTGATGCACTGGATAACAGTGTAGCTGACAGGTCTTTGTATACTTTGTCTTCAACTGATATCTCGGTATACACTTTAGGTGACAGGCCACTCTACCCTGGGTTACTGACTGATACACCGGTGAACAGTGTAAATTACATGTCTCGGTTTACTCTGTCGCTGACCAATATTACGGTATACTCTCCATGTGACAGACCAATATACCTGGGGTTCCTGACTGAGACACCGGGTAACAGTGTAGCTGGCAGGTCTTTGTATACTTTGTCTTCAACTGACATTTCGGTATACACTTAGGTGACAGGCCGCTCTACCCTGGGTCATTGACGGATACACCGGTGTACAGTGTAGTTTACAGGTCTCGGTTTACTCTGTCACTGACAAATATTCCGGTATACTCTCCGTGTGACAGACCACTATACCCGGGGTTCCCGACTGCTACACCGGGTAACAGTGTAGCTGACAGGTCTTTGTATACTTTGTCTTCGACTGATATTCTGGTGTACACTTTAGGTGACAGGCCGCTCTACCATGGGTTATTGACTGATACACCGGTGAACAGTGTAGATTACAGTTCTCGGTTTACTCTGTCGCTGACCAATATTACGGTATACTCTCCATGTGACAGACCACTATACCTGGGTTTCCTGACTGATACACAGGGTAATAGTGTAGCTGACAGGTCTTTGTAGACTTTGACTTCGACTGATATTCCTGTGTACACTTTAGTTGACAGGCCGCTCTACCCTGGGTTACTGACTGATACACCGGTGTACAGTGTAGCTTAACCAATATTTCGGTGTAATCTCCATGTGACAGACCACTATACCCGGGGTCCTGAATGATACACCGGGTAACAGTGTAGCTGACAGGTCCTTGTATACTTTGTCTTTGACTGATATTCCGGTGTACGCTTTAGTTGACAGGCCGCTCTACCCTGGGTAAGTGACTGATATTCCGGTGTACGCTTTAGTTGACAGGCCGCTCTACACTGGGTTACTGACTGATACACCGGTGTACAGTGTAGCTTATAGGTCTCGGTTTACTCTGTCACTGACCAATATTCCGGTATACTCTCCATGTAACAGACCACTATACCCGTGATTCCTGACTGATACACCGGAAAACAGTTATAACATAGCGAAGTTAGTTCAGTGTTTCTCTTCTTTTCTATTTCTCAAATACGCGTTGTGTTTCTCTACTTTAACTTTCAAAGTCTCAATTTAGAATTTTAAATAAACTCAACAAATAATTTCTGTTCTATATTTTTTTTTACAACCCAGTTCTAATTATAATTCTAAACCCGAGTTCCAAAACTAAAAACCAAACTAAATCCAAACTATCCAAAACTAAACTCTCTCACACCCATCTTCTCTTTATATACACAAATAGTCATGTGATAGCAACTCACGCCAGCGTCCTCTGATCACATGATCCTCAACCAATCAGCATTCTCAAATACTACTACAGCGCCACTTAATTCGTGAGTTACTAAAAATAACTACAAATGAGAACAGACCGGAATGACTCATCATCATATGAACAGCGCAATTTCCCAGGCACCAAATATTTGGAAGCTTGCCAAAACCTATTAATCTTTGTCAAGATAACGCCTATCTATTTATATCGCTTGTGCAATAATTCTACATAAAGTAACATCTGTCAACAAGATGCCAAAATGATTAACGGTTTACGTCAATCATTTTCTGATAATTAATAGATTATGCCAATCATTATTGCACAACCTACACCTGAATAAATACTAACTATAACTAAAAAAAATAAACAACGTCCTTAAACAAATATCAAAGATAACAGATCACATTAATCTTAAATGCCAAGCTCCGCACCTGACACCTGGTATTGCGTAATCGTGGGAAAATAGAAGATAAGGAAACCTACTATTTTACATCCGCCCTGTCCTCAAAGAATTTTACTACATAATATTAAGTAAAATTCACAAAACATTTCTTTCTCACTCTCTCTCCCTATTCATAAACTTACAATTTACAATTACAATAAATGAATCATTTAAAACGTTACCTTAACTATGCACACCCATGCACTTCCATAATACCCGTAAGGAAATGTAAGTGTGTGAAACAATACACATAAGGAAATCAGCCATTTTAATTCACTATATATAAACGAGACCATCTCGTTATCCAAAATACACCAACATCTATACGTCTACTGATTCCCTTATACATAATTACTTACATTTTAATGAAAAAATGAAGATGACATACTCAACATGAAAGAAACATGAAATACATACAATTATCTAAAATATAAATCTGAAACAACAAACAGTTCAGTCACATATGTATATACAGTACAGTAAGACCATTATATCCCCGCCGAATTGACCGTCAACAAATGTCACTGTCTATAAATGACAATCACATCAGTTGATCTCCATCGGATCTTCTTTTTTGTCCCAGTACCCTTATAAAATACTTCATCGTCACCCATTTCACACGTCGGAATCTCATCCTCTTGAATCACATTTTGTACAGGCCCATCTAAAGATAAATCCTCGCTGTTGGTGTTGTTGTGATCTTTTTGATTTTTCAACGGAAGTTTCATCTCCAAATCGGTAGATACATCACCATTGTCTGCTTGTTCTTCATTACTCATAGGCTGATACCCATTATTTTCTCCAGACTGTTCAGCATTATGTTGAATATTATTACACAGTTTATCCCAGCTTTCTTCTAGGTTTGACACTAATTCCAAAGACTGATAAATGTCCAAAATATAAAACTGTCCTTCAGCACCAAATTTCTAGTAGAGGAGTCACACAGTTTTCATTTTTCTTTATACTTTGTATTTTACTTACTTCAGAGAACTTCTCAGTATGAAATCAATTTCAATTATGACTATGATGTAAAAACATAGGTACATATAATACTCATGTTTATCAAACACAAAGTTTACTCGGTATTGGCATGTTAAAATAACAGTTTGGTATGTTTTGATAATGTTTATCAGGGTTGATTTACTACGACATCTTACTCGTATCATCACACTATAATTCGTTTACAATAACTTGCACGTGTGATCCATCTGTCAACAACTTTTGGATTTGAACTTATGTCTGTCATTAAATATGGGGATATCTGAAAATTTTACAAATAGTCTCACATTTATAACTCTAATAAGCACTCGGCTAGAAAATGTACCTCACTGTTTTATATTTTTACAACTAATCAAACAATGTTACTACAAAAGTCTATATTTACATCTTCACCAACGCTCAACCTTTAGGGTTAAACGTTGGACCTACATAGAGTCATTATTTACAAACATTAAATATATCTTCACCACAGCGCTGCCTTGAGGGCAACACCATGGACTTAATATTTTAAGCGTATTACTTTTCACTACCTATTTCAAGCATCTGGCGCCACAGGGACCACTCATTTCTTTGTATCCCTCATCAATGAAGCAATCAATACCTTTGCTTCTTTCTGGTCTGATGTGTAAGGTATCTGCCTCCCAGATTTGTGACTTACAATCTCGTCCGGTTCAGACGACACCGACCTCTTCTCTTCAGTGGTCGAGTACCCAGCTACACCATTCTGATCGCTACAACAATCAGCCAACCTCTTATTAAAACTATAACTCATTTTCTCTTATGAAAATATCTCTTGTACATGAAAACAACCACTGCTAATGCAATACTGAAAATACTTAAAATACTGAAAATTATTATCACATATGTCCAAAGAGACACTGATTTGCTTCTCACATCAACCTTTCTATAATTATGAACGTAATCTATAAAAGCCGACATAGAAACCTGTTTTAATTTCTTAAGATCATTCGTAATTTCTACTGAAGTTACATTAGGAAATACGGAACTAAAGTTACTCCATAAAGAAAACTGAGTAATATTCCTAAATTTCAACAGAGAACCCCAAGTATCTGAAATATGACCCTTAACCTCCTTTTCATAATATGGCGGCAGACGTAAGTAATCATTCGCTGCACCACACGTCATATTTAATTTAACTATTCCCAGAGGTGGATAGACAGTAATATCACGTTGCATTTCAGACTGGTCTTGACATACTATGGTAACGTTCATATTTTCATACGTGCTACAACCCATACACCTGAATGAATATACTCTGCAACAGGTAACTGTGAATCAAAATACACTGTACTCTTACAGTATTTTCATACATTTTCTACATTTTTCAAAAATATAATGCAATGATGCAAGATTTACTTAAATTAATCTGATAAATTGGACTTTTTGGATTACAAAATGGCATATATCGATTATTGCACGCATCAAAGTCATTTGAGGACAATAATGCATATTTGGTTCGCTCTTTGTTAATCATTAATGCCGTTACAGACAAATCATATTTAGCTGTTATACCTAACTTTTTTATCTTCCGAAGTCGACGTACCACGCTTAGATAATGGTAAGTTGTGTATTTTATAAATCTCATAACTTTCTTTATCATCTAACAAAGGTATGGAAAGAACAATTAAGATTTTATGACCATCAAGATATGCATAACAAGTTATAGTATTATAAAAATACCAAATATTATTCACTGGATCAGCATGAAGTTTTATAGATGAAGGTAACTTATTTCTAATATCTAAAAGTAATTCTCCCAAATTCTTTGGTGTTATTGTGCTTGGTGACAAATGATTTAAAGATAACATATTTAGTTCTGTTCTAAGATTTTCTAAGTACACAAAAGCATTTTGAGTAGACTGTCCTATTTCTTCTAATATAAATTTGAACTGACAATAAGTGTTTACGAATTGCCCAAGTCTTAAAAAAACGTGTATAAAAAGCATTTTCTAATTCCTTAATTTTATCATCTAACGCTTGTACACATTGCACTAAATCCATGATAGCTCGACGATTCTCAGCTATTTCAATTCTTGATAAATTCAGAATCGTCATACTTTCTTCAAGGTTATGTATTATACTTTCTTGATTTAAAGCAAGATCCTCAACTGATCTTCTGATATTTTCTAAGTCTACATCAGAAACTGTCCCAAATAATAGACTCATTGCCTGACCAATGACTGGTAACAATAATCGTTTTGATCTTCTTTGCTCAGATTTCAGAGATTGATAATCAATAAAATTATTTTTAACTGTCTGATAAGTATCATTTACATACCTGTTTCATCATGTAAACTTTCAAATGTGAAAACATACCCTGTAAAATGATTACGTGTATACCAGTCCGTCAACGTTTTCATTATTTCATGTGTCATGTCCAAGTCCTTATTCATTTTATCAATAAAGACCTCGTAAGGTCGTAAATCATGTATAAAAGTAACTAACCAACGAGCATGGTTCGAAGATACTTCATTGGTCTTATGAAAAACTACATTTTTATGTACAACTAAACCTGAGGTATAGCTAATTAATGCACATAAGATCAAGAATGTGTAACCCATGTTGTAACTTTGCATCTGTTATAACCTGAAAACACACACAAAGCAAAATATGTAGATAGGAAATACCACCTATTTAAACAATCTGCAAGAATACTACTTGAATAACCAACCACCTTTGCAAATCGTTTATATTTTGAAGCCTTAGTTCTTAAACATTTAAACATTTCTGCAATTGCTTGAAACAATTGTTTAAACTTTTTGTTCGAACTATTGGTGTTTGTCAATTTCTTTTTCTTTTTCTTTGGTTTGTTCGACAATTCTAGAGATGTTTGATCAGACGTGCCTAATGTTCGAATTTCATTTACAGACATAGCATCATCAGCAGTTTCATCAAAATATGTCTCAGTTAGCGAATCAGAATCTGTTGCAGGTTCGAAATCCATAGTTTCTTCTATAACACCCTCAGATTCCTCCGCTCTAGAATCCTCATTTTGTTGCTGTTCCATGGCTTTATTAGTTTTTGAGGAATGTTGTTATCATCGACTGAATCTTCTCTTTCTTTCTGATACTTCTTGGAAAGCTTCTCATATGGACCCTCTTGTTCAGAATCACTATCCTGTTCATCTGAAAATTGCTCTGGTGGAATAGCATATGCTGTCCTCCGCATTGGTCTTCCATCATGGTTTGTTGGTATATCCAATTCATCAAGATTAGCAGCTCTTAGCATTTCTGTATGGACCTTACATGTTGGATCCATCAAGCTGATCTAGGTTGCAGGACCTGTGCGATCAATTATCCTGTAGAAGGGTTTCAACTTATAATCAAGCTTTCCCTTCCTCTGATTGTTCTTGTAATACACAGGATGATTTATTTGAAATTCAGCCTGCTTTGTTCCCTTATCAGCATATTTGGCTTGCATTTTCTTCGCTTGCTTCAAGTATCGTCTGACTAAAGTAAACGACTTATGCTGTTTCTGAAGGGCTATCTGATGCAAATCTTCACCTTGATATTTTCTACGAGGTTTCAACAAATTGTCAATGGGCAAAACAACATCTCTGTTGTATAACAAGAAAAAAGGTGAACATTTTGAAGATACACTAATATTAAACCTTATTGCAGCCAACGCCTGATTCAGATACAAATCCAAAGTTTGTTGATTTTCAGATATTTTTTTTTTTGATTAGACATCATGAAGTGTTCTATGAAAGCGTTCATTTCAGCATTGCTTTGAGGATGATATACACTAGTAAGAACGTGATGAATGTATAAAGATTCTAAAGTTTCACGAACAACTTTGTTTACATTTTCCGACCCATTATCTGTCACAACCTGTAAAGGACAACCAAATCTAGGAAAAATCTCTTCAATCAACAAGTGTGCAACAGTATCAGCTGTCTTATCAGGGACTGCGAAAGCCTCAGGCCAACCACTAAACCAGTCGACTAAAGCAATAATATTGTTAGACAACGTTCTAGGATATGGTCCCGACAAATCAAGGGATAACTTTGCCATAGGATAAGGTGGAATATCCGTTTCCTGCAAAGGTTGCCTTATTTTCTGCAAAGATCTTGTCTGACAGGTAGTGCAACTAGAAACATACTGATATATTTCTTTGAATAAATTTGGCCAAAAATATTTCTGTCGAATGCAGTCAAAAGTCTTTTGTACACCCATATGACCATTATCATCATAATACTGCTTTATAACAACTGCCTTAAAGTGTTGAGGAACATATAAGACCAAAAACGGTGTTACCATCAGGATCCGTTAAGTAATAAAGTACCTCATCAATCACAAGATACCTTCGCTGAAGTTCTTAACTAGGTTCACCATGAGCAAGAATTGTCTTAAACTCAGCAATCTCATCATCCTTATTCTGTTCATTAACCATATCGAGTCCTGGTAGATATTCATCTGGCTTCACCAGAGAATCCTCAAAAGGAATCTCGCAGCTTGCGAACTCTTTTGGTTCAAATTGATTAGAATTAATGACGTTAACCTCAAAGTTGTTATCATTAACGTCAAGATCTACCTCATCTGTCAAATCCTCTTGGCCTTTATCTGCATCATCTGGCTTTCTTGATAGCAGATCAGCACAAGTATTTGTTGTACCGGCTATGTACTCAATTGTACAATTGTAACCAGTCATACTCAGAGCCTATAATAGTATCTTTTTATTCTGCATGGGTGACTTCAGCAGATACTTTAAAGGTTTATGATCTGTCTTGATCACAAATTGTGCTCCGTGTAAATAGTGATCTAGTTTCTGTAAGGCAAAATGGATAGCGTAAGCTTCCTTTTCAGCTGTTGACCATTTATATTGCGTCCTACTCAATTTATGAGACAGACAGTAGATGGGCTTCTCATTATTAACATTTGATAGAGCATCCTCTACCGCCTCACAAGACTGTGAAAGGCATTCACCAATGCATGTTCCACTAGCATCTGTATAGAGCGTATATGGCTTATTAGGATCAGAATAAGCCAACAATGGAACAACCGAAAGACTATCTTTTAAATATTGCAAAGCCTCATCATGCTTTTCTGACCACTTATAATGTGCATGTTTCTTTGTCAAATCTATGATAGGTTCTGCGATTTCCGAAAGGTTTGGAATGAATCTACGATAATATGAACTCATTCCAGTGAATGACCTAACCTCTCTAACACAAGTAGGAACAGGTAGAGATCTTTTATCTTCTACTTTCCTTGGATCAGGCTTAATACCTTCATGACCAATAATAAAACCAAGGTAATTTGTCTCAAACTCCAAGAAATTACATTTCTTCAACTTGAGTCTCAAATCAGGCTTCCGCAATCTACCAAAGATCACGTCCAAATGTTTCAAATGATCTTCCAACGTCGGACTAAAAACCAAGATATCATCAAGGTAAGCAATAGCAAAATCACCAAGACCTTGCAAAACCACCGACATCAACTCCTGGAGCACCGCCGGAGCATTCAAAAGACCGAAAGGCATGACATTGAATTCAAACAAACCTCTATGACAAGGGAAAGCTGTCTTTTTCTTGTCCGCCTCATCCATCAAAACTTGCCAATACCCACTTTTCAAGTCAAGTGAAGTAAAATATTTTGCCTTTCCTAACAATGCCAATATGTCATCGATCACTGGGAGAGGTTACAAATTTTTCTTAGTAACCTGATTCAGTTTTCTAAAATCAACACAAAATCGCTTAGAGCCATCCTTCTTATCAGCAATTACTACTGGAAAACTCCAAGGTGATCTAGCTCTCCTAATAATATTCGACTCTAACATTTCGTCTACAGTTTCATCAATTATATGCCTATTGTTGAGAGGCGTCCTATAAGGCCTCAATTTTATTGGCTTAGCATTCCCAGCGTCAATTTTCATTTTCACAGTGTCAGTGTGACCAAGTTCAGTATCCTTATATGCAAACAAATCTGAATTTTTGACAATAAGAGGTTCGATCTTATCCCTAAATTCTTTGGGTACATGTAGATCCTTCAAATCAACCTTCGAATCAAATTTTTGACCCTTCATTACTGAACTAACCTCAGCCATATCTTGATTAACCAAAGATTCAACCTTCGCCAAAACACCATGTCTAAAAATCTTTATAAATTTATTTGTATTGTTGGTCACCAAAGTAGGAATACTTCTGTCTTTCCTTAAGAGTCTACAACCTGTAAACCTGGTTCTCTATGAACGAAGCCTTTACATACAGCAGAAACCTGATAGTCTGTTTTTACTGGAATAGCCGGATTTTGCCTAACATAAGGTTGCCGAATGAGGTTTCAATAGTGGTATACTTTGTTCTAGATACCGAAGAGATATGGATATCTTCCTCCAGATTCACATAAGTCTTGTTCGCAATTTTGAGACATTATAGATTATAATAAATTCTGACTTCATGCCGACGTAACCAGTCTGTACCCAGTATTAGATTACCATTCATGTCACGCACGACATAAAATAAATGATGCATTTCGGTACCACCAATAGTAAAAGTGAGATTTATGCAACCATCAATTTTTAAAGCATCACCACTTACTGAACTAAAATTAATTTTCTTATGCTGTAATTTAGGTTTTACTTTTAATGAGTCATAAACTCGACGATGTATCAAAGATACTTCTGCACCTGTATCAACAAAAGATCTAAATTTATTTTTACCAATTTTAATAATAAAAGAATTTGGACTCCCCGCTAAATTAATTTTATGTTAGAATATCTTCTGTCATGTTTTTGTTCTTACTCTTTGCATGTGCTACAACATGCAAAGAGCTACCTAGTTTTCCTGCACTGTTCGTCTTTGTCCATGACCGATATTAGATCTTTCAGTCTGTCTGTCATTTTATCTACAAAATTTTAATATATGTCCTTCTTTACCGCATCCCCAACATCTTACTTTAAATCTTTTAATATTAGATGCCCCTGTTTTGTCATCAAATGAATTTACATTTTTACAATTCTTTTTTGTATGCCCTGTTTTATGACATTTAAAACATTTTACCTGCCAATAATGATCTACCTCCATAGGTTCTTCCCTTCTTTCAGATTTATAAGTAGGTGAAAAGAACTAGAGAGATTTACACGAGCCCTTAAATTTTGTTCTTTAGTTGCATTGAGATTGCCCCTTGCAAAGTGTCTGGGTTATCACGTAATATTTTCATTTTCAACTGATCATTATTTACAAGTCCATCTACAAACGTGTCAATTAACTGTCTTTCCACAGCATTACCCCCTTGTCAAGCAAAAGCTTCTTCCGCTAATGACAAAATTCTTTCTGCATAAACTTAAATATTTTCTCCTACTTTCTGCCTAACTAACTGCCCCTTGAAAACAACTTGCTTGAAAAACAACCAGTTTCTTTTTTGCCTCATGTAAATTTGTAAACTTACAATATTTTTCTATCTGTTTTATCCAATCCCTAAAGGTCTTGGGATTGCCATCGAAAACCTGAACAAATTTGCGAGATACCCTGTGCATTTAATGCAGACGAAACATTTGCCATTTGTACCGCCAATTGTTGAAAAACTTGGCCAATACCAGCACCATCATTATCAACATCCATGATGACTCTTTTTGTTTGTAAGGTTAGCCGATTGCTATAACTCAGAGAAAAATGTAACAAGTCCTACCATCGATGAGTTTCTAATCAATGTCGCCGCTGCTGTCCACCACAACAAGTTCTTTATCCTGTTCTTGTAGGCACCAAAACACGTCTTATAACGTAGCGAAGTTAGTTCAGTGTTTCTCTTCTTTTCTACTTCTCAAATACGCGTTGTGTTTCTCTACTTTAACTTTCAAAGTCTCAATTTAGAATTTTAAATGAATTCAACAAATAATTTCTATTCTATATTTTAATTTTTACAACCCAGTTCTAATAATTCTAAACCCAAGTTCCAAAACTAAACACCGAACTAAATCCAAACTATCCAAAACTAAACTCTCTCACACCCATCCTCTCTTTATATACACTAATAGTCATGAAATAGCAACTCACGCCAGCGCCCTCTGATCACATGATCCCCAACCAATCAGCATTCTCAAATACTACTACAGCGCCACCTAATGCGTGAGTTACTAAAAATAACTACCAATGAGAACAGACCGGAATGACACATCACCATATGAACAACGCAATTTCCCAGGCACCAAATATTTGGAAGCTTGCCAAAACCTATTAATCTTTGTCAAGATAACAGCTATCTATTCATATCGATTGTGCAATAATTCTACATAAAGTAAAATCTGTCAACAAGATGCCAAAATGAATAATGGTTTACGTCAATCATTTTCTGGTAATTAATAGATTATGTCAATCATTATTGCACAACCTACACCTGAATAAATACTAGCTATAAATAAACAAAATAAACAACGTCCTTAAACAAATATCAAAAATAACAGATCACATTAATCTTCAATGCCAAGCTCCGAACCTGACACCTGGTATTGCGTAATCGTGGGAAAATAGAAGATAAGGAAACCCACATTTTTTCACAGTGTTATATACTTTGTTGCTTTTTCAGGTATATTTATAACTGTCAACTATCAATAAGCCATCAATCTCGATCCTGTGACATTGAGTAGAACACAATGTACTTTTTATGCTGCGCATCATGCGCATCATGTTCGAAAATCAGTCAATCGATCAGTCAGTGATATGAAGTTTTCTAATAACATGTTAGATTGTGTTTTATTTTTAAATTTTCAATTAGTGTTTTGTCAACAAAAAAAATGCCAGTCACTGGCTTAATTATAGTGTAATCCTATACTTGATATATGAACATCTATTTATAAAGGGTAAAGTTTACTGAAACTTATATCAGGGATTTAAATATTTATCCTAAAATCTCACTGAGTATAAATATAGACTTCCCAAACAATTCTAAGCGATGGGTATAAGTTGAGTGATTTAGTCATCAGTTATAATAATCTTGCACTTGTTTCTCCCGGAGCTCCTAGTAATTATTGCAAGGATAAAAGTAAGAAAACAAACCCGCTGTTCGGTATTATTTTATTTCCATCTAAATAATTTGCTTAAAAGTATTCCCATTGTTGATTTTAATGTAAAAACTTGAAAACAATTCTTAAGTCAAACAAAAAGCGGTCACAATAACACTGTCAGTATTGGGTTTTCTACTTTCGTTTCAACCAGATGTCACGTTACTCGCAAGGCATTATGGTCTTCTGGAATAAAGCGAATATCTTCCTTCAAATGTATGGTCTTTCAAATTTCCAGTTCAGATAAATAAGAGTCATTGCATGTATGGGTGCTCATTAGAATGAATGAATGAATGAATATCAGTATGATTTTCAAATGAATATCAATAGTTTAACCTAAGAATTAATAAATTAATAAATAACGATAATAACAAAATAATAACTCACTGATTAAAATCAGGAGTTTTTTTTTTCTAAATAAGTAAAAAGTGTTGTATTTAGTCATAGATAATTCAATAACCATTACCTGAAGAAAGAAAGAATGAAAGAAAGAATGAATGAAGCATTTTGATAATGAATACAGAGGAAAGACATATGTCATCCTTTTTTTAAATTGAAAAGACATTCTGCATACCTCCGTTATTAAGTTATCCTTAGAGATTTGTTAGGGCAGTAATTAATGATCCCTACTCTTTAAGGTGATCTAGGTAACCAATTACTCATCGATACCAGCGACGCAGATTAAAGAAACCTGTTAATCAGAATGCAGTCCAGTGAGTCTAATCAATGCTCACCAGACACCATGATATGCGGCGTCTGATCTGGGTTTAAATTATTTGTCAGTGTTCCTTTTCTGGCATTAATGAGTAATATTTATTGAATATTATAGTGTTTTAAGCAACCTTCAGATAAGTGCCCTTTGTAGACCAATACCTCATTGCGCTTTCTGAGCAAGGGCTATGCTCTTTGCTTAATGTGTGTTACAAATCTGATTGTCAGGACCAGTATGTACAGATGCTTATACTTAACAATCCTCCTAGTCATTCTGTGCCTGAGCACAGTTTGGTCTGGGTCTAAAATACAAACAACGCTTGTCATAATTTCCTTTTCTAGTAGTGTTAGGGTACATGATAAGAACAGAAGTACTGTTAGTTTAGGGGTTTTATTATTATTATTATTTTTATTGGTGATTTAGTAATTTAATCCAGTATATCAAATTAAAACAGCAGTTTGAAACCAGTTTGCAAGGCACATACAGACCATCAGCTGGACAGAGGTGTACAAACAGGACATTTCTTTCAAGACGGGTACATAAATAACTTTGGGTTATTTGTTCACAGCATAAAGACAACTTAATCATATTTCATAATCTTAGGAGTGTGCTGGTGACACCCATTTGTGGCGCGAATTAACATAGTACTTACGAGGTATCACTTTGGGTAAAATGTTTTAGCAGACAGCATAATTATGGGATGATTTTCTCCAGTTCTCCATAAAAACATGTTGTAGGTATTCATTAGAAGCACCTTGGTGAGGCAAAAACATATGCTGTGGGTACTCATTGGAAGCATCTTGGTGAGGCTCTTCTAATGAGTACCCAAAATATGCGTTCTTTATGGAGAAATAAGTAAAAATCATAACAGAATTATCAACAAATACTTATTTTGAACAATTCCTCTGTATGTTTTGTTTTCAAGAAAACAGGATTTGAATTTTACTCCAATGAAAACATGTCTCCAATGAAGACAATTTGCATGAAATGTCAAACTCTATTTTCTGAATAAAATATAACAATAACCAATTTATCGTATGCTGATTTAGCCCGGAAAGTGGTTAACGTTAAGGGATCAAATATCAGCCCCACTTCCTTCAAAAGGAAAGGGTTTGACATTTCATGCAAAGCATCTCTGTTACAAGTAATTTTCATGAAATGTCAAATCCTATTTTCTGGCTAAAATAAAACAAACGTCATCTGTTTATCGCCTGCTGAATTAGCCCAGAGAGTGTTAAAGGCTGAGGATTAAAATATTTCACCAAAAAAAAAGTTTTTTTTGGTATGAGAGAGATTTCATGAAGTCTCTCTCACGTGAAAATCAGGCTGATATTATTGAGGCTTTCAATTCAACTTCAAGATACCTTGACAATTTGTTAAATATTGACAATATTTACTTTGACCAAATGGTGGACCGGATATACCCTAAAGAACTCCAATTAAATAGAACAATTTCTTCCGATACCGAGGCACCTTTTTTGGATTTGAATATATGTATATCTTATGGTACAGTTTCCACCAAAATTTATGATAAACGGGACGATTTTGATTTTGATATAGTCAATTTCCCTTTTCTGGATGGCGATGTCCCCCGGCGTACCTCATATGGGGTATACATATCTCAACTTATAAGATTCGCCAGAGCTTCTTCAAATCTTAATGACTTTGACTACCGTAAGAAAGCCCTTACTGCCAAACTTCTTAGGCAAGGCTATCGTTATTTTAAACTTCGTAAGGCGTTTTCGAAATTTTATCGCAGACACAGTGCCTTGTTAGAAAAATATAGCGTCAGTCTGAAAACACTTCTGCAACAAGGTATATCTGAACCCTAATTTTACGGTGACTTAGTGCACAGATTTAGAAAAAATTGTAGGTAAATCTAACTTTTCGGAGCAATTCAGAAAACTTATTAACCGTTATAAAGAATTGGCTATAGCCTGGATATAATGCGGCAGACTGCATGCCTAGTTGTCAACCCAATCATTGTTGATGGCTATGCTTCACTCTTTAATTGCACGACGGCGGTTTCGGGCCTCAGACTCAATGACGGCCTCTTCGTAAAACTTTAACCAGTGGATTGGGGCTTGACGATATGTCTTTGGCTTGGCCCGCCGTGGTTCAACTATTGGTTTTCATTTACTCTGGCATACAGTAGATTTAGCAATGAGTACTCATCTTTGTTTATTATAGTGATTAATTTGATTTTTATGTTTTCGCTTTGATGCATTGACTGAGTTGGGAGCCTTTATGCGAACCGAATTTTTATGTATTTCTGTATTAAGAGTAGCATCGGGACCCAGGGTGAAGTTAGTTAGCTGTAAAGGTGCTTTAAACCCCCCGGTGGTTTGCTCTACCGACCGTTCTAAGGCGGTGGTCCCGGTGTTAGTCTTACTGTTTGTTGCTTTGTGGTTTATTCTACGAGGCGATTTGTTGTATGTCTTTCCGTGTGTCATTTTGTTCTTGTGTTTTTCAGTCCTTTTAGTATTGCGATTACCGCGCTTGGGGAAGAGAGAGCTAATCTTAGTGCTTTTCGTACGTTTGTTCGGTTTGTGCTTGTTTAGATTTGTCGGTTTCCTCTTCCTCTTGGGGTCTGGGAAGGGCTGCGGTTTGTGATTGTGGCACTCCCTGGACTTTTCTCTTACCTTTTTTGACAGTCCATGCAAACTGTCTCTGTTGGAGACAATTTGCATGATATGTCAAAGACTACTTTCTGGGAAAAATAAGAATATAATCAGTTTGTCCTTGATCCATGAACATTGTCTTACAATCATTTTTTTCAGTTAACCAGTCAAACTTAAAGACACATTTTGGATTGCATAACACCCTAATGACCATAGCAGATAAAGATAATAAATCCTTTGTGGCTTTGGCCACCCCAATAGGTAGGGGCCTGACAAGGGGAAATTAGATTTGATATCAGCCAAGTTTATGATAAAGACAGAGAAACGGGGAAGATTGGTTATTTGCTGATAATTTGATTTTTTTTTTTTCTTTTTTATTCCAATAAAATATATGGTTGTTATCCATCACAATCGCCACAGCAGCTCTAATGAATACCCACGACACGTTATATAGAGAAATTCAGATACTTACTATGCCTCTGTGTCGTCAAATGCCCTCTTTATCTGTTTCTTACTAGCATAAATTTCCAGTAGCACTATTTAAGTACATTGTCTAAAGATAATCACTGAAAAGGTAAATAAATAAATAAATCCAACGTCCAGGAAAAGCATAATTTTGTAGCACATTTTATCACAGACATTTGAAAATTAATACTCACTACACTGTGGACGGATTCAGCAAACGACAAATTAATCATTTGTTTCTTATTTTTCCCATAGAATAGGATTTGATATTTCATGTAAATGGTCCACATGAAATGTCAAATCCTATTTTCCGAGAAATATAAGAAAAAACATTTCTTTATTCTTCTTTCTTTCCCAGCAGTGCAGTGTGTAATAACAATGCCCTTATGCTTTAAGTAAATTATGACTGATTATTAAAAGTACTGGAAAACATGTTTTGTCATAAAAATGCAATATACAACAGAAAAAGAATTTCACACTTTTTGACAGGAATTAAACAAACAAATCACATTAATTTCTGCAAAACAGCATGTACGCTCAGTGAAGATTGATCAGCCTGCGTATCCCCATAGCCTGATCAGTCTGTGCTATTTGGATGAAGGAGCAGCTTATCCTGTAGAGTATGTGGTGAAGACTGAACAGACTGTGCAGATGTGCAGGCTGATCTGTATCTTCACTAAATATACAGACTAGCGTGTAGAAATAACTGTGTTAAGGAGTTGTCTAACGTGGGTGACTAAATTTTAGTGAGGTGAACAAAAAAGTGAATAAAATGTGATTTCTGTTGACATTTGCATTTCCTGGCATGACTTGGGACATACTTGGCAGTATGCGTCAACTTAGGTTCTAAGGATTCTTGGATATTATGAATATACTAGACGAGTTTTTTTTTTTTTTTTTTAATCAAATTTCAATTCCGACGAGTAGTGCGCCATTACACAACAAATTCTTGACCAATCAACATGCTCAGATCGGCACTCGTGGGCATGTTACCCGTATGCTACCTTTATATGCTACACCTCCAAAACTCAAACAATCATTAGGAAAACACTCCTATTCAAATATATTGAAAATTTTACAACCAAAAAAGGAAACTTTTCAGATAAAACACTTCTGATATTTTTTCACATTTTTGCTCAAAATAGATTGTGGGTACTCGTTAGAACCGCCTAGGCGAGACGGATCTAACGAGTACCCACAATCTATGTTTTATAGCAAAATAAGAAAAAATAATGTACACCCTTGCAAACCCCAGCTTTACTATATAAAAGTGGAGTTTATGGTGGTCAAAATTACATAGGCGTGTTTTCGTGATGGATACATTACCACTCAGATCGTTCTCCAAGTATACTGAGTAGCAAAAGTAATGACACTCTAAGCGTCTTTTGGTCAAATCACTCTTCAACAACGGTCATGGAAGAGACAAAGTCAAAAACGCCTGCCACTGAAAAAGATGCCATCGTGAGACCCAAGGTTGACCTAAAAGGGGGCACAAGCCGCTAATCCCGGAGGAAAAGGTGCAAAAAGAGATGCCACTTCACCTCCAATAGCACCCAAACCACAGCTCGAAAAGAAAACGCGCGAGGGACATTAGGATATGTTGATGAAGAAGCTGAAGTGGATGACCAGGACTCACTGGACTCGCCTCCTCCTGTGCACGTGTTCTCCACACCGATGCACCTTAACGATATTGTACAGATCGTCTCAGAACTACGGGCATTAATGGTACCAGAAATCAAGACTATCATTAAGGATAATACTCCTGATACCGAGACGATAGTTTACCATGCTGTAAAGAAGGCAACTGAATGTCTTATAAAACAGATAAACACGGTTGTAAGGGAAATGCCTCTTTGAAGGAACGATGCTCCAAACTCGAGAAAACTGTAGCTATTCACGAACTTGAAAGTAATAATCGAAAGCTGGAAAATGATGCACTAGAACAGTATGGTAGAAGGAATATTCTTCGTGTCTCTGGTATTCCTAAATCAGAAAACGAGTATACTGACCATATAATCCTTCACTTAGCTAGTGATATGGGGGTACCGATGTCATCTAGTGACATAAACAGATCACACCGCATCGGGAAGCCGGAGGATAAAGGTCTTACTGGTACCCGTAAGTCAAGAAGTCAAACCGTGATATAATTGTAAAATTTAGAACATATAACGCTAGGAGAAGACTATTTCTAATTCGCAAAGAACTCATAACAACAGAAAATGAAGATTTAAAAATGATATTTATAAATGACGACCTTACGAAACTCCGTTCAGAAATACTGTTCGAGGCCAGACACCTTAGACGAGTCAATAAAGTCAATTCAGCTTACTCATCTGACGGTAAGCTGTTCGTGCGAGATAAAAAAAAAAAGGACAAGAAATATTAGTTATCGAGTCTGAATAACTAAGTACAGTTCGGATATGTCATTAAACCTGACGATGCTGGCGTACCTGCTTCAACATTGAATGAAGCAGAGCCGTCAACCTCAGGCGTCGGTGCCGGGGCTGTAGACTAATTTAACTTAAAGAAGGTATCTTTCGAACTATCCTCCTACCCTTAACACTAATCAGGTTCTTTATGGCATAGCTGATGCCTCTGTGATAGAGAGTTAAGCTTTTTTTTCTCAGGTCCAAGAATTCATAATATTTTCTAAACGTTTCGTTTGATCTTCTAACAAAAATACACGTAAAGCGGCACCAAATGATGAACTAAATACACTTTAAATAAATATGAAACGTTATTCAGAATGGAACTTTGACGGGTATTGTCGATCGACAGTATAGAATGCTACATAGGATATATTGAGCGAGGACAAAATGTCGTAATTATAACATAAATACCCATATGAGCTTCCTCCCAGTAAGCATTCTGCAGAAATCTGAATCGGGCCGTTATCGGCCGATAGTGGCCGAAGTGGATTTGTGAGGAATGCTGGCTAGGCTAAGAACAAATGTGCACGCTCTTCTCAAACAAATTCTCGATATATGTACCGATGTAAATAATGATAATATCACTATAACTACGGCATGTCCTCGCATCATCAACACCATCATTATCATCATCATCATCGTCGTCGTCGCCGTCGACATCATCATAATCATCATTATCATGGTAATGACAACGATAGTAATCGCAATGATTATTGATGTGTTGTTATTATTACAGCTATAAGTGGATTATTATTATTAGGAGTTGCAATAATGATGGTGATTAGGACGATGGTAGTCTTTATTCTTCTTCTTCTTCCTATTATTATTATCATCATTATCATTATTATCATTATTATTTTAAACTTCACAAACATACATTATTATTATCTACCATTCATGTATTGTAAATATGCCTTTATTTCTATTTCAGGAGATGATTAATATAAGCTTTTAGCTTTTTATCTAATCCTGTACCATGTAACATTATGCGATGTACGAGTGTATATGTGAACTCAAATGAATAAAAAGAAACATTTAAACCAAATAACTGTGTTTAAAAAAATCGGTTTGTGTGACTGCAGAAAATAAATATTCACATTTTTTGATACAATTATTTTTTTCTAATTTCCTACCAGATTTATCATATAGTGCTTCATCAGTAGGATAAAGACTCAGTTTGTGAAGTATTTTTATTTACATTAGCAAATAAATAAATAAATAAAAACTTTCAATTTTATATTTCTATTTCAGTTTATTTTAGTTTATTTGTATATTTGTATTTTTTTTTTTTTTTTCACAATGCAAGAAAAAACAACACTTTTATATTTTGGAAAAAAAACTAGTAAAAAAGTCAAAAAGTAAATAAATAGATAAATAAAGTGATACAATACAAATCAACAAATTAAATGCAAAATTTGCAAATGAATTTATTTGGTGCTAAAGTAACATATTGAATACTTCTTAATTATATGAATTATTCCTTATAATGCCTCTAAGGAGACTGAACATCCTTATATTGACCGCATAATCACTAAGATAAGATTTTGATGTGCGCTCTGTTATGAGGGCTGTATATTAGGGCTTATCACGAGATGGGGCTCTAGCCAAAGAAGGAAACAAATATCATTAAGTAAAAAAAAATAAGACAAACTGTCAAAAAAAAACCTTACATAACGATTGTTGTAGCATATGCTATTTCTATTCTTATCTTATCAGTTGTGTCAAATTATATAAAAGGGAAATTATGTATTATGCAAACACTAAAGATCCACATCAGACTGTGCATCTTCACACTCTAATCATGTATTAACTGTTAATCAATATATTCTACAGTAATCAGTGTTTCCTTAGGTACACAGTTTAAGATGCCGCTTTGTCCGCCCATATTCTTAGATCATTGTCATAATGGTCCTTTTCAAATGTTGATGCTCATTTGATGTTTTGACCACTGTTTTTATTGTACGAGTTTACATAGGCAGTCGGTGACCCGGAACGTTTGCGAATGAATACATGTATACATTTAAGACATTATACTCGTAAATAGTTATGGATGTAAAACGTTTTAATAATAAAGCCTCCCCCTCTCTCACTCTCTCTGACTGTCTGTCCCTCTCTTTCTCTCTCTTTGTCTCTGTCTGTTTACATAGCCCTAGTTAACATGCTTTTATCGATCCAAAAGTATTGATATTTTTCTTATTTCTCCACGGAAACATGTGTTGTGGTGCTCATTAGAGGCGCCTTGCCGAGGCGCTTCTAATGAGTGCCAACGACATGTGTTTTTGTGGGGGAATAAGAAAAATAATAACCTGATATCCACTCTTATCTAGGCCTATGGTTTACATAGTCCATTCATGTCTCCAGGTGTGTTTTGATTTACAAAAGAATGCGGTGAGCCACGTGCAGATCATGAGTTGCAACGGTCCGTTGCCTGCAAGTACTCCAAAGTTTATTTACCTTATCTTTTGTACACACCGTAAAGGCTTGAATGAATGGCGTGTGCTATATTCTATCCTCGGAGGATAAGTTGACAGTGACGTCACTGATTGTTTATAATGTTAATATATATACAAAATGGTGATTCTGGGATATAGTGGAATATATCCAGTCCTGGAAGCCTGAGGACTGCTTTTTTATATATGCTTTGTACAAAGCATATATAAGTTTGTACAAAATTTGAATATTCCTACCCACAGACTCGCAGGTGCATTGTTAGTTGGAAATCTTGGAATATATTCCTATCTTACAGTTCTCTGGTGGAGTTTACCATAGTAATACGTTGTAATACTATTAATATACATGTATATGTAAAGTAGGGGTTCTGCGGTAAAATCACAAAAAAATTGGTCTGTGGGTCCCACAGACCAGCCTAACCACTACTTCGAATCCTTAAATCAATCCTGTAGGGCTTCTACTCTAGATCAATCAAAAAATAATAATAATTACTAAGGTAATTTAGTTTGTGGGGTCTGAGGGAAATTTACCATAGTATTTTCTTTGGCGTTTTGAGGGTTTTTGAGTTGGGTATTTTTTTTTTTTGTGGGAGTGAGGAAAAAAATACGTAAAAAAAAAATAAAAAAATAACACACTGGGGACGACATTATTGACTCAAAACCCATTGAAACTTCCCTAGGGGTCTGTTTGCTGTTGTTTTTTTTTTTTTTTTTTTTTTTTTTTTTTTTTTTTCTGTTGTTGTTTTATTTATTATTAAAGCTTGTTATAACAGGTGTATAGTTATGTACAAAAAAAGAGCAAAAGCACGTCTGGTCAGCGGAACTTTTAACCCCAGTACTGGGTAGAATTCTTTACACGCACATCCCAGTACTGGGGTGGAACACCTGTCCTTTCTTAAGCCACCGCAACATGTTGGCTCGCAGCCTCCCTTGAAGAGTCATCTTTAACCCCATTGACCCAATCTACGTCATTCCAATCGAAATAGTAGACAGAAGTCGAGGTAAGGCAAGTCAGAGCGATTGATTACGGACCCACAGGGAGAATTCTATTGTGCGCGCGACCTGTGTGTCTTTCACCAATCACACCCAGCTAGCCACTACCATTAAACAGCTGCAGCAGGCGTCATACTCAGACAGATTAGACATACCATGAACCAGCCACGACTCAATAGACAATGGTCGCTCTGTTGTATTATATATTAACTCTATTCCCATATGAAAAAATAAATAGTTTGTAAATTTGCATATTTTCTAAAAGTTTTCTAAAACAATAGGTTCAATGGAGGCAATTCTTACAGTTGTAGTTATTTCCCTTAGTCTTTTTCTAAAAATATTTTTTATAAAAATAGTTTTAAGAGACAACTCTTGCAGCCAACTCTTACTTTAACAGTTATCTCCCCTATTTGTCATAACAAGTATTAGCTTTCTGGTTCATATTCAATATTGTTATATTAACTCACATATTTTTGTCCCAACAGGCTCTCATCTGGATAATACATAACTCCTTACAATGAACATGCTTCATGGAAATGCATAGTCTAATGTTATCCGATTTACTAAATTTAATTCTTCCACAGTCTTTACGATGACTGCGTAATTATGTCAAAAGGAAGGCCATGTAAATGTGCCTCAGTGATAACGATAAGAAATGTGTAAAACACAACAGATAAAATCTATATTTAGACATAACGTTGTAATCTTAGTTTGCAATGATAAATATTACAATGCGAAAAAGGTACCTTTTCATTTATTTATTTATTTATTTATTTATTTTTTTTTTTTTTTTTTTTTTTTTTTTTTTTTTGAATGGCATGAAGTGCCTGTGTTTTCCTTCTTCTATTAATTTCTTTTTTTTCTTGCTCACTCAAACAAGACTGTTTAGTGTGCGTTTTATCTTTCAAATCATTATATTTGTCCAATTCATCAAGAACCATTTTAAATTCCTGTTCTGATATTTGCCCATCGTTTAAAGCTGTGGAAATTAAACTTTTGATGGAATTTAACTTGCTTTCCCCCAGAGTTTTAATCTCATAATGTTTCTGTGTCTTTGACATTAATTTACGCCTCAATAACTTAACACAAACACCCATACAACCACAGACAATTGCAACAATCACTTATGGTAACATAACAGGTACAGCTAATCCAACACCAGCCATAATAACACTTGTAGAAATTAATGCAGTATCAACTCCATCTGTAATATTAATTCCCCTTTCATACTTCTTATACAATGATTTTCTTGCATCTCTCTCTCTGTTATTAATTGTTTCTCTGTTTCAGAAATCTTTTGTAATCTATAATTCTGCCCATCTTCAGTAGGCAACTCTGGATATAACGGCGCAGTTGGCTGTTTCACTTTTTATATTGTTTTTAAAAAGATTTCAAAATAAAATAAAAATGATATCTCAGCAACGTTCAAAAGCCATGTCAGTTGCAGAATTACATAGATAACAGAGACAGCACCAAAATGATAGGATTAAAATCTATCACATACTGGGTTGGCTGGTATAATGTCACAGGCAACCAATATCTAGCAACCAAAAGCAAAAAGATTGACCTCGAACCTGGCTTATATAATTTTAATGACCTAAGAGAGATTTTTTCTTGGCTGTGAACTACACCAACGGATTTGTTACATTAGAAATACCACCGAACAAGGAAATCGAATTGTCCAGTGGAATTTTGTCTTTACTTGGTTTAAAACATGGACGGCTCACAGCTGGCAGATACACAGGACACAAAATGATTGACATCGCCAAAACTAAAGAGCGTTGTGTCTTTCTTGCCCATATAAATACAACAAATAATTTTTTAGATCGTGAACCAAATACATTACTAGGAATCGTACAAGTTTCTAACAAACCCTTTGGGAAAGTTGTTTCTTGTCGATTTGAATTTCCAATCTTCAAGAAGCTAATAAATGGATGTATAACTGAACTATCTGTGCGCATAACAGATCAAAATAACACTGTTTTGGACAATCATGACTTACCAATTATAATAGAAGTGTTGATACAATGAGCATATTTGGAGCAGATTACGAGTCTGCAGACTTGCTTGAAATAATGGAAGATCTTGATATGAATGAAAATAGAATTAGAGACCTGAGAAATCCGCGGGATGCAAATGATGCCGTCAATAAAAGATATATGAACAAACGGATCGAATATAAAACAAAGGATCTAGAAAATAAACTTACTACAATTCAAACTCAAATAACTAACATATAGCAACAACTTGATGGCACCAAGCCCTTTACCTTGAATCTGGACATGGGTGACAACCAAATAATAAACGTTGGCCATCCAAGAAACCCAGAACATAATATCAAGTATGAGAATGATGTAGTCACAGCCAAATTTCTTTATGACTATGCTAAAATCGCTGACAAAAAATACATGAAAACAAATGAAGACATGGACATGCAAAAACACCGAATAAAGGGCTTAGGTAATCCTCTCGAAATCGACGACGCAGTCATGTTACAGTACGTTGCCTCGCATATAGAGGGACTTACAGCTGAAACTGAAAAACTTAGGGAAGGCATAATTTAAATAAATTATAAAAACAATATACATCAGTCAAAAAGAAAATGATTCCAAAAGAGTTTGCATATAGTGAGCAGGCATATTATGCCCACTGGAGTGCGTTCAAAGTAAAAACAGCTAATATTATTAATCAAAATATAGATGTTACATCGGACGGCAAAAACTTTCAGGTTTCTTTCCCAGATGTATCAGAAAAATACATTCTTTTATATGTTAAGTCAGATGCTGTTGTCCAAAGATGGCGAACAGACTGGATGTCATTTTGGCAAAATCAGTTAAGCTTTGCTGTCTGGTGTGCAACGACTGGATGTGGAGTTGACTTCAATAACCATCTGAATGATACAGGCATGATTGGTTCCCTGTTCAGGTTTCACGTTTACTACCAAACAAGAAGAATACTATTTGAAACGGCTATAGCCCTACTACAAGACACAAGCTGGAATGCTTTTGACAATAATCATAATCGCAGTGCGTATGAAAGAATATGCAAAAAATTTTAAGTTGACATTAATGTTGATTGGAGGCAAAAACAGAGTGACAATCAAGGCCTTGGAAGAATATACAACTACTGGACTGGTGCTGGATACCACCCATTTAATAAAGGAGTCGAATACGACAAAATGGAGTATTCATTCACTCACGCCACAATCAATGATTTTGTTTGTGTTGAGGTTTTACGGCCCAGTCAACCCAATGGGGTCATGTCGAGCGCGGTCAGTTTACCTAACCACACGTTTACTGGGCAGGCTTAGTCCTCTAAGCGGTTAACCAGTATTGTACACATTCTTTCGCCAGAAACTGACAACTGACCTTCTTCTTGAATCAGCGGAAGGGAGAGAATGACCGTAGAAAATATTTCATGATCAATCTCCACGAAAGAATGTTGCCGACATCGGCGGGGGTTGAACCCGCGACCTCCTGGTCTCCAGTCGAACCGACAACCAATGATATACTCCACATAGATTATATTGCTCAGGGATCCGAAGCTAATAAAGCCTGGACAACTTTCATTCTGGATAATTCAAATGGCTTCACAAGAGCAGGCGTCGAACGTATCAACGACAGCATCCGAACATACTGCTGGGCTATTCTTGGTTCACAGTCTCAAACGGGGACTGACATATTGGGAACTGGCACTGCATTTGATGCACAAAAACAGTTTCTTGCCAACATTGAAGATGCAATAAACAGCCCTGTAGATTTACCCAGCCAAATAGCAAGATTAGCAAATAGCTAAATAAAGGCTTTTACTTTTAATTGTAAGCTTACAGATAGAATAAGTGATAGGAGGTTTCAAACATAACTTTTATTGTGATTACCTATAATGGTTTAACTGGCTCTCAGTATACTGGAAACCAAGATTTTTACGGAACCTTACAAAGTTCATCATTTTGTCACTTTGAAAACAAGACACAACTAAAATCTATTGGAGTTTATTTATTTATTATTTTTTCTTCTGTTTTTTTTTATCACACATCATGCGATACAAATCTTTCTCTCATCATGAAATGTATGATGTATGTACTATCAGTTTCAGCAAGGGAATATCTTGTGTCTTAAAGAAATTTTAGTACTTGGACTGTATGAGCCACATCATGAACAAATCTGGTTTTGGCATTATGCAAACAACAAAGGTGCAGATAAGCCTTTGCATCTGCACATTCTGATTAATATTATTCAGGGTACACAAAGGCACTAGTCAATATGCAAAAATGCTGCAAAACATTTCCGTGCATGGAAAACTCATGGAAGTTTTGAAAATATTGAAATATCAAGAAAAATCACGGACTTTTACTTGCAAAAGTCTGACTGGCTCTGCAAATATTTTAATTGTTTTCAATGCTCTCTTTGCGCGCTCGACAATTTTGAAACCCTACTTACATTAGCTTAAAAGACTGAAAAGCAGTCAATGCTGACTAGAATTGGTAATTTAAAACGGTCACTACAGCCTTGGGTGGTAGAAATTATTCATAAAGGTTCATCTACGTTTTAGCTGACTGCCTCTACTAGCTTAAGATAGTTTCTAAAAATTTACTTACACCTCTTTTCCATTGACTAAGCATATGGAATCCCATTGAATTTTACATTGACATTTTGAATATTTAAAACAGGTCAACGCAATCATACTTGGCAAGGTCCGCAGTTGAGAAAATTTTGTAGTACATACAGATTCATACCAAGATTCAAGGCAGTTTACCCACTGGTTCCAAAGAACTCTTTTTTTTCGCGCCTACTTTCAACATGGGCGCATCATATTGGCTTCGACAAAATTATTGTTCAATTTATGGGCAATTTTGTCACCTAGTCTCTTTTAACACATTTTAGTCTCCACTTCCACGAAGGCTTCATGTGAAATGTTACTTCCGCCGAGCAGTCTCTAAGAAAAAGAACATGAAATGTATTCAATAGGCGTGACCCTGATGCAAGTTCACTGAATGACCTTGACCTCTGACATTCATAGAGACTCATGAACCGGACAGATTGCCGCGTCAATACATGGACTTTCAGACAATACTTTACTCGTTTACATATGAAACCAATTTGACTTTGCTGTAAAAACGGTCAAGGTCAACCTAAGACCATCAATTCAATAAACATGATAGTACTCAAGTACCTGATACCTGATACAAAATTTCAAAGCATCTGGTTAAGAGGAATTTTTAAGGATTATACCATAAATTGGTATGGTGGTGATATTGGTCATGTAACGTGGACCATTTAATATATACTTTCATTAAACGAGAAGTCTTGGCGCAGCACCTCCTCCTTTGCTGCATTTTTCAGCAACGCTTGTATTTGTATTTCAAAAGTTACCATTTTCATTTGAAAGAATATAAGCGGCGACAAGCATGATAGTATTTTTGCGCTTATATGAGATGTCAGTCTGCCCATCAAAACGATTATTCATGTTGGCCAAAAACAGTTTTTGTCCCACAGAATTAGTCTAGTAAACCCCGTGTAGATTATCATTGGACTGCTCAGATGTACCTTGCGCGACGTTACACAATTTTGGAATGTTCGCGTTATCAGTATAGGTTAGAAAGTTACATTTGTTCTTGTCCCGCATGAAGAAATCTCGTGCTTGTAACGGACATCGCGTGCTCACAATAAAATCGTGGCAGGACAACCGCTTCGAGAGGAAGCCAAAATTATGTTCGTTAAATTCTGAATTTATGTTCATTAAATTGTATAACATTTCCTCGCCAAAAATGCACACGAAATATATTAAAAATGAAACTAAATTACCAAGCCATTTTCTGCGAGATTAAGCAGAAAATCAAAAACTCGCAAGTAAATATGATCGCAACACGTTGTGAAATAAACATTGAAATGACGTGACATTATTACTATAAAAAAAAAAAGGTAAGAGAAAAGTTCAGGGAGTGCCACAATCACAAAAAAGCAGCCCTTCCAAGACACCAAGAGGAAGAGGAAACCGACAAATCCAAACAAGCACAAATCGAACAAACATACAAAAAGCACTAAGATTATCTCTCTCTTCCCCAAGCAAGGTAATCGCAATGCTAAAAGGACTGAAAAAACACAAGAACAAAGTGACACAATGTAAGACATAAAACAAATCGCCTCGTAGAATACATCACAAAGCAACAAAGAGTAAGACCAACACGGGGACCACCGCCTTAGAACCGTCAGTAGAGTAAACCACCCGAGGGTTTAAAGCACTTTTACAGCTAGCCAACTTCACCCTGGGTCCCGATGCTACTCTTAATACAAAAATACGTAAACATTCGGTTCGCATAAAGACTCCTAACTGAGTCAATGCATCAAAGCGAAAACATAAAAATCAAATTAATCACTATAATAAGCAAAGACGAGTACTCATGGCTAATTCAACTGTATGCCAGAGTAAATGAAAACCAAAAGTTGAACCACGGCGGGTCAAGCCAAAAATACCGTCAAGCCCCAACCCACTGGTTAAAGTTTTACAAAGAGGCCATCATTGAGTCTGAGACCGAACCGCCGTCGTGCCATTAAAGAAAGAAGCATAGCCATCAAAAATGATTGGGTTGACAACTAGGCATGCCGTTCTCCGCATAATATCCAGGCTAAAGCCAATTCTTTTATAATGGTTAATAAGTTTTCTGAATTGCTCCGAAAAGTAAGGTTTTCCTACATTATTTTTATAAATCTGTACACTAAGTCACCGTAAAATTCTGGTTCCGATACACCTTGTTGCAGAAGTGTTTTCAAACTAACCCTAGATTTTTCTACCAAGGCACTGTGTCTGCGATACAATTTCGAAAACGCCTTTCGAAGTTTAAAATAACGATAGCCCTGCCTAAGAAGTTTGGCAGTAAGGGCTTTATTACGGTAGTTAAAGTCATTAAGATTTGAAGAAGCTCTGGCGAATCTAATAAGTTGAGATATGTGTACCTCATATGAGGTACGCTGGGGGACATCGCCATCTAGAAAAGGGAAATTGACTATATCAAAATCATAATTGTCTCGTTTATCATAAATTTTGGTGGAAACTTTACCATTAGATATACATAGATTCAAATCCAAAAAAGGTGCCTCGGTATCGGAGGAATTTGTTCTATTTATAACTGGAGTTCTGTAGGGTATATCCGGTCCACCATTTGGTCAAAGTAAATGTTGTCAATATTTAATAAATCATCAAGGATCTTGAAGTTAAATTAAAAGCCTCAATAATGTCAGCCTGATTTTCACGTGATGGAGACTTCATGAAATCTCTCTCATAACAAAAAGAAACAAATCTGTAACAAGAGGAGCACAATTAGTTCCCATTGGAATACCAATAGTTTACCTATAAAGTTTAGTTCCAAATCTAATAAAAATATCATCCAAAAGATAAACAAGGGCATCACAGACTTTTTGACACGACCATAAATTGTGATTATTGTACACATCAGAAGTGAAAAAAGCACATTCTTGGTTGCAAGCCAAATATTGGGTATTCCTCCGAATAATTAAATCAATAAGTTTATTTTTTATAAGATGATAAGGTAACGTAGTATACAGTGTAGAAAAATCATATATAGACAATTTAAAAGCCTGAAAGTTTTTAGATTTAAATTTATTGAGAACATCATTGGAATTTTTAATTAACCAAAACAAGTTAATTCCGTCCCTTTCGTAAACAATATCATAGTATCTAATCCAGTGTATTTTAACTGCAGTAAGGCATGAAGTTAGCAGTTTTGACAAAACAATAGTCGTACATGAACTAGAATTAGCAATGAAACGTGCTTTATAAGGTCGTTTATGAAGTTTTGGTAACCAATATAACGTAGGAAGTCTGTCTTGCTTTTCTTTAATACTCACTGCAAACTTGGGGTCTCGGAAGGGCTGCGGTTTGTGATTGTGGCACTCCCTGGACTTACCTTTTTTTTTTAGCAGTAATATCGATAGAATGGGTATTAACAACAGGTCTCTCGTTAGTAGAAATTCGTTCATATGTTTTAGCACTACCAAGTTCTTGTATTAGAGTATTGATATAATAAAGTCATCATACAACAACAACATTATTAGCAGCTTTATCAGCTTGAGCCATATCATATTTCCTATGAAATTCTTGGATACGTTGTTTCAAATATCGAATATCTGACGTCGTGGTTCTCTATTCCAATGAACTACTTTGTATGTTTGATCAATTTATTTATTGCCAGACATTCATGCATACTCTGGCCATGTTTGGTCCAAGGTAAATGGAGATTACTGTATTGCTACCCACTTTTAAATTAAAATGGTTTCGAATGGCTGATCATATAAAAAGTCGAGTTCAACATGTAGCGTTATAAATTCGATATATTTTAGAGAAATTGAACGACAACAATTTGTTCAGTTTAGTTGTAAACGAAAGCTAATACATTTTACTGTAATTTAGACTTCTGGGTATGATACCAAATCATAGACACTTGTATTTTTATAGTCAACTATGGAACTATTTTTTATCGTAAAAGTTTAAGAATTTTGGACACCAGAAACAAATTTGCTGTAATGACCCTACCATTTAAACATGGTGATTGTACCGTAAGGAAATAGGTCCAAAATAGGTAGGTACAATGAGCAGATTGTTTCTCTAGGAGCAGCCTGGTCTGGGTCTACACTGATTAGTGTACTTGTATTACTGGTGTGTAAATTTCTTCATTGAAACAGGCCTAGTAGACAGGGGCAAAAACTGTGGATCAAGTTTAAAGAATGCATTGCATACAAAGACACATCAGCCCGAGTCACTTTTTTCTTGTTGTATTTCTCCTTCACATTACAAGGCTTAGGAACAAATGGTATTGTTGGCATACTTTTCCTGCCAGTGAGAAGGACACAGGGGCCAGATTTCATCACATAAAGTACCACTTCTTTACTGGACTAAGTCTCTCATTTACAGCAATTTCTGGCATGCTGTCAATACAAACAGTTATTCCAGTCTACATCAGTTTTATTTCCGCCTCTTCTTTATTAGCGTACTTCCTTACAAAAACAGATCCAGGCTTTGAAGGTTCACAACTGGAGTATTGAAATGTCAACAATGACGGAGCTTGCTCAGAAACAGCCCATTTATAGAGGAAAATTGTTCAAAGATTTGGAATTCATGCAGAATTCTGGTTGCCATGGCATGATTTGTCATAAAACATGGCCGCCGGGGAGCGGCCTGATTTTTCTCTACATATCTATATAGAAAACTTTAAGAATCTTCTTGTCAGAAAACCATTAAACCGATTTCAATAGAATTTGGCAGAAATACTTCCTTAGTAACTCTCTACCAAATTTGTTCAAGCAGTCATGATTCATCAAAAGCATGGCTACCGGAGGTTCTACAATACAATGTGGCAGTATTAAACACTTCCCTTTCCGTTGCATTGGTTACTTCTCTCTTAGTCTTTCACTTTGATTACTATTATCCTTGGATACATGCTTATGTTTGTCTTCATTCTTCTGAAGAGTCTTGCTACCTTTGTCACCTTGTATCCTTTAGCAGCGACGTCAACGTCATGAGATGTTACGTCTGTTATTGTTAAATAAACTGCATGTAACTTTAATTTACTTTACGTAACTGAGATGAATTGTGTGTTACGCATAACATTTACAGAAGCAGTATAAGACTATTAAAATACATTAAAAGAATAAGTATAAAGTCACGGTAGCTCCGTGACACTCCCTGCAAAAACAATTAATTGCAACATAGCTGATAATTGATCAGTTGTCTTGCTCTGACAGCAGCTTGTCGATTTGGACGTTCTTTGTCGGATTGGTGTTGTTGTGTTCTGTTCAATGAGAGATGCCTGTCGTGAGCGTCTTTATCAGTTGGACATTCGATAGGGTAGAGTAAATTCAGTAGTCGCCCTATCATCTTATTGGTGGATAACCGTACTTTACCTGAACATATCTCCCCATCTCTACTTGTAATAAGCTCCTGTATCTTGCCAAGCCTCCTGTTTCCTCTTGGTAAGTCACCCTTGATTAATACGACATCTCCAACAGAGGCAGAATATGGAGATCTTACACATGTTTCCTTCAGCCTTGCCTGTGTCCTATCCCGTAAGCTCGTCAGATAGTCATTTCTCCATATTTGCCAAAATCTATTCAATAGTTTCAGTCCATTTTTCCAAATGTATGCAGAACATCAATTTAAAATCTACAAGCAATAATACCAAAGTTTAAGGTTTTTGGTTGATCAAGTAGAAACGAATTTAAGAAGTCTTGAAGCACTGAAACAAGACTTTAATCAGAATGTTTTCATTTCAATAATGACGTCGAAAATCCCGACAGATGTCTTAATACAGCTGGAAATTCAAGAAGGCTCTAAGAACAAGTGAACTGTAAATAAACTTTGGGATTTACTCAACGAGTATGTATCAGCACGCGAACGAACTGAACAACAAATAGTTTCAGAAGCAATACCCTAAAACCCTTAAGATACACATCAGAAGCACTTGTATCAGGCTTTAAGAAAAAAATCGCTGTGTAAGTATGCTGTTTTATAATAACCTGTTGAACTTTTAATCCGGAACTGCATATTCTTATTGTTCGTTTTCTATTGGTGTGTTGTGCTGGGCAGATTCGACGTGGAAGCTTCGTGACTAAGGAAATCAGTAGGAGATTCTAGTTTTTACTGTTAGAAGAAGTTGTGAAGTGTTGCCCATGAAATGTTGATTAGTTGATACGCGTGTGCTGGATTGTTAGACCACAATCGGCTTTCTAGCCTGAATGAAACTGTAATCCTATAAGTCTGGTCGCGTTGAATACATAGGGACTCTTAAGTAATTAACACCAATGCATTCAGTAATATGGCGGTAGCCACACGCCGACACCTTAGCCAGAACTTGAGTATGGCATCTGGAATTATATCATCTCCCGTAAAGACCCGTAATTATGTCTTAAATGTAGAGAAGGCTGCAGAAGAAGGCGATAGCCGGCCAGTCAGATGTGAAGATAAGCCATGAGTAAGAAACACAATTATCCCGTTTTTGAAATGTTTGCAGGTATTTTTGAAGTATATACATTAAATGCACTGCAGTGCTTTGGTGCTTGCAACTAAAATGCACGACTGAGGAGTTGTTACAATATATGAAACGTCAAATACAAGTCAGACAACATTGTCGTGACTCAAGTCCGTGTGAACCAAAGGATTAAGCCGCCTTCTAAGAATCCGAAGTATACTGTGAATACTGTGAATTTCTACCATACTACTTGTAGGATACTTGTAAATGACAAGGAGGCCCCTCAGTATCTCATTGATTACAAGGAAGTTGTGAAAGCAGTGCTATCGAGCTCCTAGTTATCTACGCTTGACAGTGTTTTTAACCTCATGCATGAGGAGCTGAAACATTTGAGTGGTGCAAGAAAAAAAACCCTCGCCCTATGTTCTACCAATAAGGATGTTTAATAAGGATTACAGCAACAATCACAAACATCATAAACAACCTGCACAAAAGTCGCCAGGCTTGAAATAAAAGTCAAAAAGGAGTGTCTTTGGAAACAAAGAACACACAAATCACAAAAAAATGGAGACTCGATTTGATTTTTCTCTTCCTTTGCGACACTGTAGTTTGCAAGGCTGCACATGGCCCCTAGCACCGGCTTAAGCGGTATTCGATTTTCAAAATGGTCGCAAAGGAAATAAAATATAACCTGCAGTATGATGAGGTACATCGAGACTTTAGACGGCCGCCACACGGCACAACGCCAGCTACAGTATAGTAAAATAAAAATCAAAAAGGATTGAAAGCTATCTGAGTCTGTGCATATGAGGAATGATACGTCTGGAAAGCCTCCTAATAGAGAAGTCGACTATACAGTAGAAATTAGCCATGAGTACTCGTCTTTGTTTATTATAGTGATTAATTTGATTTTAAGGTTTTCGCTTTGATGCATTGACTGAGTTGGGAGCCTTTATGCGAACCGAATTTTTATGTATTTCTGTATTAAGAGTAGCATCGGGACCCAGGGTGAAGTTAGCTAGCTGTAAAAGTGCTTTAAGCCCCCCCCCACCCCCCCCCCCCCCCCCCCCCCCGGTGGTTTGCTCGAACGACCGTTCTAAGGCGGTGGTCCCGGTGTTAGTCTTACTCTATGTTGCTTTGTGGTTTATTCTACGAGGCGATTTGTTGTATGTCTTTCCATGTGTCATTTTGCTCATGTGTTTTTCAGTCCTTTTAGTATTGCGATTACCTCCCTTGGGGAAGAGAGAGCTAATCTTAGTGCTTTTCGTACGTTTGTTCGGTTTGTGCTTGTTTAGATTTGTCGGTTTCCTCTTCCTCTTGGGGTCTGGGAAGGGCTGCGGTTTGTGATTGTGACACTCCCTGGTCTTTTCTCTTACCTTTTTTGTGTGCATTGCTCGGAAATGGCGGAATATAACTGTATTTTGTGTTAAAGTGTTCAAGATGACATGGATGCATTTTTTGGTCGTGTGAGAAGCTTTAAAAGAAAGTGTTTAAAGAGCATACTGTAAATCCTGAGTACGTATGCTTGTTGTGTAAACATAAATAATCCAACGATAGTCTTGTTGACCTCTCTCTCGTGCCCCAGAATTCTGCTGGTGCGGATTCCTCCATTGTGAATCCACCTCGGAAAGGCTTGGACCTCCATATCCATAGTGCAGAGAATGCCTGGTGCTGCTGGTGTAGGCTTTACATCTCCTTCATCCCAGGCTAAAGTACTGCAACCTATAGTCATTAACTAAGAAAAATCCCGGGCTCAACCTCCGACGTATGTTACGATGATAAAGCATGTGGGCTCATCTCAGCAGCGAACATCTGTGAAACAACCTACATGTAGTAGTCACCACTCTGAATCGCCTCTGCATCAGCCTTGAATTCAATTCAGTGAGAGAGCTGAGAATCAGTACCGGGGTAGACATACTATAGAAGTCTACGGTAGGTCACAATAGCCTGACAAAACTCGTATTTAAAGTAGCAGTGCTGATAAATCTCAGGTGCAAAGTGCAAGCAAACATAACAGTCTGGTAATAAGAGAGGAGAAGCTGTAAGAAAAGAAAAGCTATTGGCAACCAAGGAGAGGAATCTTACATAACTACAGAACAAAAAACTATATTCCAAGGAAATTAACCTGAATGACATAGTTGATCGCATGGAGTACTCCAAAGTTTTAGATTGGGATGCCACTCTGAACCTACTGTCATGTGGTCCAAGTTTGCCGTTAGGTGATGTGAATTCTAGATTGTTGTGTCCTTGGAAATGAAACTACTGGAGAGGAGATTGGAGGGATTGGAGTAGGATAATCGGAATCTATACCCTGGACCGTGGAGCCACCAATATGGTAATGCTACCTCGTATCCTCCTTTGCGTCCTTATATACAGTCTCCTGTACCAGACTGATGTCTATGAAGTAAATCTGGGGTCTTTGCTCTTCCCTACTCGTTGAAAACAAATCACCATTATGGCACATTGGCACAGGCCACAAATCAGTCTCCGTTGAGTGAACATGTAAAGGGCCATTGGCTAACCAGTCCGACAGATAGTATGGAATCAAGGATAACAGATCGACACACGGTGTCTGGAGCAGTGGCTACACCCCAGGGGAGCATGATATATAATGAAGAAAGTAAGTCAAATGGTAGTGGCTCATCTACATCAGGTGAACCATACATACATCAGCAAAACGGGTATTGAAGGAAGAAATGTCCGCAGCGTCAGGGTGGTCATCAAACGTATAATCATAGAGTGTGGCCGTACTAGCAGAAGTTATACTCCTAACTGGCCTTGTCCTTTGCCTGTAAACCCTCCTAAATTATCCGGTGGCCGCGGTTTCAATCCCTCAAACCTGATAATCTGTGGCGTTTCCGGACCGGTAGAATCAGGTAATTCTCCTGGTGTTCTCCCACCAGTGCATAGTAACAGTGGTTTAACGTCTTTGATTAGATTGGGTCGTAACAAGCAATGTCACAATTCCTATGATGGTCCCTCTCAACCGGGGTGTCCAAAAGGTGACTTAAAGCCAACTGCATCCGCACGTCTTACTGGGCACGACTGTAGTGCTTCCTGCAATGATCCTTCACAGCGGGGGTGTCCAGATAGTGTTGTGAGGTATGTGGTTATAGAGGCCCTCAATCAGCAAGATGATAGTGGCTCCTACGATGATCCCTCACAGCCGGGGTGCTCTGACAGTGGTATTACTCACGTAGTTGACACGTTGCAATCAGCAAAGTGATGTTGCGTTCCTTGGTGAGCCCTCACAGCGGGGGCGTCCTGATGGCGGCGTAATGCATGTGGTTGCCGCGGCCTGTAATCAGCAGGATCATAGTAATCCTGATGTCGATTTCACAGATCAAGTGTGATTAAATGGAATTTTGACGGGTATGGTTGCGACGGACTGCAACCAGCAGGATCAACGTGTTCATTGTGCTGATTCCACACAGCACAACATGAGCCCAGTGAAACCTATGCTGATCTCTCGCAGTGGGGGTATCTAAACGGTGGTTTGAACTACACGAGTGCTAGGGACGAGAAACAGCGGGATCGAAGTGATTCTTACAAAGAGCCCCCACAGAGATGAATGTGATTTCCATGGGCCTCACTCTGCAAGAATGTCGTGATTCCTGTATTGATATTTTGAAGCTGGTGCATCCAGATGATTGGTTGAGGGTGCGGGATGTCCACGGGCTGCACTCTGCAAGATCATAGTGACTCCTATGCTGATCCCTCACAGTTGGGGTACCTAGATATTGATCTGGAATATGTGATTCCCTCAGGCTACATTCAACTGAAACAAAGCATTTCCCTGGTTGATCTTGCACAGCGGGTGTGCTCAGTCGATAGTGTGAAGTTTGTGGTGCTCATGGGCTGCAGTCAGCAAGATTGCAGTGTTCTTTATGCTGATCCCTCACAGTGTGGGTGCCCAGATGGGTGTCTGAAGTATCGGAGTGCCACAGGCTATAGTCAGCAAGATCATATTTAATCCTGTGATAGTCCATCACATCGTGATTGTCCGGATAATGTCATAGTGTATGCTGTCTCGACGAGCGCCCATCAAGATCATAGTTATTCCTGTGTTGACCCCTCACAGCGTGGGTGTCTAGGTAGTGTCCTAACGGCTGCTGTTCTCGCGGGCCCTAGGTGACAAGACCATAGTAAAACTCATTATGAGCCTTCACAGCTGGGGTGCTCCGATAATCCTGTGACATCGGTTCTGGCGGTTTCTTTTATGTCACAGGCCAGCCTCTACAAAGTGCGGAAAAAAGGACTTTCCGAGCCCTGATGTCCCCACGAAGAAACCTGCCTGCAGATCTGATGGTAAAAAGGTCCAAAACACTACGATCAACATAGCGTCACTCAGTGTTAAGAAAAGCAACAAATTTGAATATTGCCAAACATCTCTCTAGAAACTAGTCAGTCCTCCTTCTCCAAGACACCTGGCTATACAACTACTAAACTCTTTCCGAGGTCTTTGATGATGCTGAATTCAGACCTTGGGTCGAATATTTTCCAAAGTATTCAAATACAAATATAAATACTTTGCAATTTCATGAATACAGAATACAAATACACAAAGAAATTGTTTTATAAATGTATTCGAACGAAAATACAAATACTTTGTAAATATATTTGAATACTTTTTGAATACTTTTGAATACATTTCAGTCAAAATGGAAACATATGTAATAAATGGAGGAATTAAAAAAAAAAAAAAAAAAAAAAAAAAAATCCTGCGATCATACCAGTTACTATTTGTTATTTCAAACTATAATAAGTATATAAAATATACTAAAATGAAATCAGCACATGTTTATATAGATATGGAATATTGTACTGGTCTAAACAAGGATTGATGGTGAAAATGTAGAAAAATGTTAGAGTGCCTCAAATGTTTTGCAGCCTTTAAGGTAGTCAAACACTCATATGTTTCATTTAGACACAGGAATTAATAGCAGTTTTAGCACATTCAAGAATGCTCAGTAAAATTTAACAGCATTTTAATTTTCTGTTAATAATTTATGAATTTACATTTTCGTGCACTGCTGAAATTAAAATAAAGATTATTATTGTGTTCTGTACCTTGTGAGAAACAAGTGTCAAAGACGGCCAGCACAAAGTAAAATAAACACTGTTTGCCCAAACATTCTATTGATTTTTAAAATCTTGAGATTTTAGTTTTTACTACCTGAATGGACATTTTTTATAGTTCCTTTAAAATGTTATCAACAGGAATAAAGTTCCAGGCAAAGCTCATAAGTTTACTAGTATTTGGAATTTTATTGCTAATTTGTAGTTTTTGCTATGGTATAGCTCAGTTTTAAACACTGTGTCTTGCCCCTATATTTCTGTCCTGTGGCAACCTATTGAAAGATGACATAAAGGTAATGTATTTGCTAACTTCAAAGATAAACACATCAATGCCTACAGTCCCATAAATGGGAGCTTGGCAAACAGTGTAGATTAAGATCATATGCCATAGAATACAATGTCTGATCAGGGACTACTATTCTTTCTTAAGATTATAAACTTTTGCAAAAATAATAAAAACAAATTAATACCTCTTAAATTGAAATGGACCTGTCTTATAATAGAAATAGACGAGTCCATTGGGCATAGATGGGTTAAGCAGAATTTGTTATGCAATCAGTGCAAATCAGCCTAAAACATCATATATTCACAAATGGATATTTTTGTAAAAACAAAACTAAAAATAGTCATGTGCCACAGTTGTAGGTCATGATTGTGAATTATTTATACTCGTATTCCACTGGCTGCTTGGGTTTGCAAAAAAAAAAAAATGTCATGGTTACATGTTTTTTTGTTGTTTTTTTTTTTTTTTTTTTTTGTTGTTTTTTTTTTTCTTTTTTATGGATTTCAAAAAAATTGTTGCAGACATTTATGCGTGTAAATCATACGTGTAAGTCACTTTTCACTCATATTTCAAAGATCAGAATATTTGATAGCAAATGTCTCTCAAAACAAACAACGATCTAATGAAGAAGAATTGAAGAATGCTGTAGATATATATATTCTTCTGTTTTTCACACCTTTCAGTCAAAACTATAATGGCAAACCACCTTAAAGTGATATATATATATATATATATATATATATATATATATATATATATATATATATATATATATATATATATATATATTCTTCTGTTTTTCACACCTTTCAGTCAAAATTATAATGGCAACCACCTTAAAGTGATATATCACTTTAAAGTGATATATATATATATATATATATATATATATATATATATATATATATATATATATATATATATATATATATATATATATATATATCACTTTAAGGTGGTTTCCATTATAATTTTTATCTTTTATATACAATAATGAAATATTTGTCATGTAAAAAATTTTTTTAATTGCATCAAAGCAATTAAATGATTCAATTAGTGTTTTCTGATCTCTGATATTACTTTTAAGTGCAGTTTCAGAAGTTCCTAATTAGCATTCCAGGACTTAAGTCACATTAATCAAAATATTTATGTACTTTTTCATCATTTTTTCCTTAAAATGGAAAAGTATTCATAATGTATTCGTAAAACTATTGATGAATACATGACTTTTGCAATGTATTTGAATACAAATGCAAATACTTTTATTCTAAAAAAATCCACGAGTACAGAATACTTCACGAATATTCAGAAAATATATTCGAATAGTATTCGAATAAGAACACAGAATATGATTACTCCAGGTCTGACTGAATTTGCTTCTAGCTTTGCGGATGAAAATGCTCCTGTTGGTCCTAGTTCACGTGCAAGAGGTTATTGGTGAACCTGCATCTTATGGAAACCCTCCCTTAACTTTAGTGTTAGAATCCTTCCAGAGTCAAGTGACAGGATTAATGTTGTGGAACTCAAAGTGGTCTCTGTCTTGCTTTGTCAGGTGAATGTGTACTTGCCCGCGTGTGGTATGGTCGATGATGGGGTGTGTTTTGATGAATTTCTGTTATATAAAATTATATTTAAGTATGGTAGCTCCTATTCGGTCATCATCGATGGTGATTTCAACTCCTCTCTTCAAAGAGACACTGTTCTACTCAGAGATAGAGTCTTCAAAGAATTTGTCAGTGAGCGCGGTCTTGATGTTGAGGGGGACTACCGGTGCGGGACACTTTCTTCCATGCCTATAACGAAACCTCGTCCCAAATCAAACACTTTCTGGTGGCAATGCCGCTTAAGTGTCCCCTGTCATAAAAGGTCACGATTCACGACCTGCATTATATAAATATATTTGGCAATACTCATGTAGAACGCCAAGCAGTTTTGTCATCATTATCTGAGGAACTCAAGCCAACAGCCCAGGACTTAAGTGTAACTTCAAAATTCGCTGGGATAAGTATGATACTGATCTGTATAAGGAGGTTGTGCAGGGCGTTCTGGCCACTGTGGGTCCTCACCCGCCATCTTCACTACCGGATGCTGACATGTGCGTTCCAACCATCACATCTGTCATGAGTGGAGCAGTCAAGGCTGCATCACCTGAGCCACGTAGAAAATGGTCAAAAAAGGGGTTCCCAATATGGAATGATATGGTGTCAGCGACAGTATAGAGCATTAAAAAGGCGCATTATGGATGGAAACGTGCTGTTAGGCCCAAAGGGGATGACAGCTTACTTAAAAAGAAGGAGGCCCGGAAAATCGAGGTGCTCCGTATGGCACTTTGCCTGCAGAGCCAGGAACTTTTTATTGTTATTATTATTATGCTTTCCGTAACATGATGCACAGAGGGTCGGGAAGGGTCATCCCTCCATGCATCTTACAATATATTGTTTACATACATACACTATACAGAAAAAAGGTAAGAGAAAAGTCCAGGGAGTGCCACAATCACAAACCGCAGCCCTTCCCAGACACCAAGAGGAAGAGAAAACCAACAAATCCAAACAAGCACAAATCAAACAAACGTACGAAAAGCACTAAGATTAGCTCTCTCTTCCCCAAGCGAAGTAATCGCAATACTAAAAGGACTGAAAAACACAACAACAAAATGAAACATGGTAAGACATACAATAAATCATCTCGTAGAATAAACCACAAAGCAACAAAGAGTAAGACTAACACCGGGACCACCGCCTTAGAACGGTCAGTAGAGTAAACCACCGGGGGCTTTAAAGCACTTTTACAGGTAGCTAACTTCACCCTGGGTCCCGATGCTACTCTTAATACATAAATACATAAAAATTTGGTTCGCATAAAGGCTCCCAACTCAGTCAATGCATCAAAGCGAAAAAATAAAAATCAAATTAATCACTATAATAAACAAAGACGAGTACTCATGGCTAATTCTATGTATGCCAGAGTAAATGAAAACCAATAGTTGAACCACGGCGGGCCAAGCCAAAGACATATCGTCAAGCCCCAACCCACTGGTTAAAGTTTTTACCAAGAGGCCATCATTGAGTCTGAGGCCCGAACCGCCGTCGTGCAATTAAAAAGTGAAGCATAGCCATCAACAATGATTGGGTTGACATCTAGGCATGTAGTCTGCCGCATAATATCCAGGCTATAGCCAATTCTTTTATAACGGTTAATAAGTTTTCTGAATTGCTCCGAAAAGTTAGATTTACCTACAATTTTTCTAAATCTGTACACTAAGTCACCGTAAAATTCTGGTTCCGATATACCTTGTTGCAGAAGTGTTTTCAGACTGACGCTATATTTTTCTAACAAGGCACTGTGTCTGCGATAAAATTTCGAAAACGCCTTACGAAGTTTAAAATAACGATAGCCCTGCCTAAGAAGTTTGGCAGTAAGGGCTTTATTACGGTAGTTAAAGTCATTAAGATTTGAAGAAGCTCTCGCGAATCTAATAAGTTGAGTTATGTATACCCCATATGAGAACTTTGCTTAATGACATTATAATCAATCTACTATATATAATACTAATCATCACCCCAAATATTGCAACATCTCAAACACACTCATTCCTCAACAAACTGCCCTCCTCACCACTCACTGATGCACCCAAAATATATAGGATGAGTGGCCAACATTGGAGCCAAAAACAAAGATCTTGTATTCTGATGTTGGTCCATATGTCCGCCAATACACTGGGGGTAATTCCAGCAATTACTAGCTCTTCAGATTCAAAGCTGGCCTATTAGCATATACAAAAATAAATTTTAGGAATGACGGGGAATCGCTTTGTTTTCTAAAAAAGAAAACAAAAGACTGAAAAAAAAAAAAAAAAAAAAAAAAAAAAAAAAAAAAAAACAATAAGAAATTGAAGATAGACGATTTTGAAAAGAAAGGAAAGAATTTTGTTCTGGACATCTCCCCAACAATGTCCAGATAAAGCGACTTACCGTAATACTATTTTCAAATGACTGTGCCAGGGTCTCTCATCAAGCCGTACATTTCTATTGAAATGTTCAAAAAAGTTCCCTATACTGTTGCCATTTTGTCTCAAAGGCATTCATTCTGTTCTTTTTTTTTACTTTGTTGCAATGTGTTTATCAATTATGTATCCTGCTCTTAATTTGTTTTTCAAAGTGACAACGGAAAGGGCTGAATTAAGATGTTTGGATAAATAGATATATTATTTTGTGATAATTATAATCTGTAAATCTGCTTGTATAAGATTTTTACCTATATTAAAATAAACAGTTCCTCATTATGTGTTATATTGTTTTTATATGTTAATAGCCATGTTTTAAATTGGGTAATTATAAGCCTTGTGTCTCTACATGTCCAAAGTATACATATTATATCTTTTTCCACGTGACAAGAATTGCATAATGGACTTGGAGTAATGTTTGTTGTATAAAGATATTTCTTAGAAGGTAATAATCTGTGGTTTATTGTTGTCTGAAAGCACTGAAGATTTGTGCCTACGTTTAGTTTAAATGGAGAAGAGTATATATCTTTCCACGTATCTTCTTCTATATCATATATATATTTCCTATTTACTTTGGGATGCAGGTTTACCATTATTTTTATTTAATATATAATAAAACTCCATGCAACCTTTATTAGGTATGACACACACTGTCAGATACGTGGGAAGTATTGGCTGTTGTAACGGTTTATTGAAAGTTTTTATATCAGTCTTCAGTTTTAGAAAGGCTTTAACAGACCGTATTACTCAATTAAATTGAAGAAAATTTGTTTTATACTATTTTTTTGTTTTTCCACTCTTGCTCAGAGTAAAATTCACCTGTCATTAATAATGTCATTAATATGTTATTTCTTTCATGTACCACTGACTGAAGAAGACTGGTTTACCCCCTATGAATAATTAAAACATATAGGACTTGATAGGGAAAATTCTTCTGTGCTTTGTTGAGTTAATTCAAGAACATTTGAGTAAGCTTTAATAACATCTGCCCAAAACGGATTACTGATCTGTTTAATTATGGAGTCTGCATATACTTTCCCCATTTTTTTAAGTTAACATTACTATTAAGATCTTTCTGTTCACTGTCAGTTTGAATGCATCTTCTTAACCATGTTGCTTTCATGCTGCTGATAAAAGCTTGAAGATTAATCATCTTTAGACCGCCATCAGAATACTGTTTGTTAACTGTTTGCTTTATTTAGACTGGGCTCTCCCATAAAACTCATAAAATAATGTATTTAATTCTTTAACAATACGATTACTTGGGTTTGGTAAAGAAGTGAAGAGATGTTTTAAAAGTGGCAAAAGAAGAGATTTAATTACTGTCGTTTTTCCAAGTGGTGTTATGTATCTTCGCTTCTAGATTTTTATGAGTGATTTTATCGTTTGTACTTTTTTCCTTGAAATTGATAGCAGTGATTTCTTTTTTTTTTTTTCTAAATCTATATAGAGTTGAACATCAAGGAGCTTAAAATCAGCTTTATATCATGTTAATTTCCATCTAGTTTTGCAGAACTGAAGTTTTCCTTCTCTATCCAAACAACTTGCGTTTTGTCAAAGTTTACTTTTAAACCTGAAATTATAGTTAATCATGCAACATATTTAATATTTCCCTTAGTGAATTCTCTGATCCATCTAAAATGACAGATGTATCATCTGCGTACTGTTATAGCTTGTATTCTTTATTGTTTATGAAAATGCCAATTATGTTTTTGTTATTCCTTATCATTAATGCTAAAATTCCAGCACATAACACAAATATACTTGTTGCAACATGATCCCCTTGTCGACATCCTCTCCCAATGTAAAAAAAGAGACAGATGTTTTCCTTGATTAACTGCTAATTTGTCATTTTTATTACGAGCTTTGATCCAAAAAATCAGAGAGTCACCAAAGCCAAAGAATTCCAAAACTTTATGTATGAATAACCAAGAGACAGTCAAATGTTTTCTGAAAATCTACTAAAGCAGGCCTTTTAGATTTTTTTTTTTCAGTATGATGTATAATATATATAATTCTTATGTTTCACCTACGTATCTACCTGAAATAAAACCAGTTTGATCCTTATGTATTAGTTCATTTAGAATGCTTTTTATTCTGTTAGCAATTGCCCCTGATCCAATTTTGTATACACAGTTTAACAGAGGAATTAGCCTATAATTATTTATGAACTGACGGGGTTTATTGTCTTTAGGGATACGTTATTATTCTTTCCTTTTGTGTTACTGAATTCTCCTTTCATGTAACCATAATTTAGTGACCTTAAAATGAAGTGACCCAATTTGCCCCAAAACACTTTAAAAGATTCTGCTATAAAACCATCTGAACCTGGACTGCGATTATTTGCCATTTCTTTTTAAGCTTTTGGGACTTCTTTGTAGGCAAAAATCCTTCAAGTAAACTGGACTCGTTTTGTCTTATTTTTTTTATATCTGCATTATATAATACATGTTTAAGATCTACATCAATTAATTCTGCATCTTTACTAGAGTGAAAAGTTTTATAAAATGTTTTGACTTCTCTTAAGATCGTTCTGTTCATTAATAATGGTGCCGTTGCTTTTTTCAAGTTTTGGTATGATTTTAAAACTGTAGTGGTGCTTTCTCAAATTACAAAGAAAGTTAGTTGGTTTTACATCATCTTCTATAATTTGAGCTCTTGATCTGATTAAGTATCCTTGCATTTTAGCTTTTCGAATTCTTCTCAGTCCTTCCCTTAACATTTACTATAGTTTCTACATTTTCCTCTGTGAGGTTTTGTTCTAATAATTCTAATAATTCTTTTTCTTTTGAGGTCCTTTTCATGTTTTCATGTTGTTCATTTTGTTTCTTTTTATAACTAGAGCAGAATATTGACTTTCCACTTAAATCCATTAATAATGCTTCAAGAAACAGCTGATAATTGATTAAAAACTGAATTTCATTGTCAGGTATATTTCTAACATTCTCCATAGTGTATACTGGCAGGGCACAGTGTGCTTTAATTTCGGTTATTTTATCATTAATTAAGTTAATATGCTCTATGTCCTGGTGAGTTGTTATGTTTCCACAATGGTTTCTCTTTATTAAATTCTAAAAGGTCAATTTCTAAGATAATAATTGAGTGATCTGATTGGTAGCTAGCTTCAATAGAACACTTCTTGACTGAGTCAAGTATATCCTCAGATAATAGAAAAATCTAGTCTATCTTGCTTTAGGGGTGATTTCCGCCGTCATGTGTATCTTCTAATTAATGGATGTATTTCTTTAAATGGATCTACCAGATTATATGAAGATGTTATTTCTAGGATTTTTGCTTGTGTTTTTTTTCTTATTCACGCTCTTATAATAACGATAATCTAGTTTTTCATCCTGTACAGCATTAAAATCCCCACACAGTATCAGATTAGGTAATTTCATTTTTTTTCCACGTTTTTTCATGATGATTTAAACATTTCAGGGCTGTCGTTGTTAGGACCATATAGAGAGACAAGAGTAACCTTATTATCTATTGTCAAGTCTAATATTAGGTAGTTTCCTTCATTTTCAGTAATTTTAATGTGTACCTTGTATTCCACAATTTACTTAATAATATTGCAACGCCTCTAGAGTTTGATGTACCACAGCTGAAAATGCAGTCACTTCCCCATTGTAGCCTTAAATAGTTTTCATTAGATGTTGTAGAATGTATGTCTTGAAGACAATATATATGACATTGCTTTGATTTAAAGTAGTTAAAAACATCAAACTCTTCTCAACAGAACTGAGACCCTGACAGTTATATGTTAGTACTTTAACCACCATCGTCTGTGTATGTGAATGAAACTTGTTAGGTAAATGTTAGGGAGATTGTCCAGAGGAAAAGGTAAAAGAAGAATCTCATAGAATGTAGATATAAGATAACCTGCATTGTAACAAAACGTAAAAAGAGATTGACATTTTAATGGGATTTAATCGTAGGTTCAAACTTTCTTTTTGAATTTGCATTGGCATCTACTAAACAATTCCGTACTATGGCTACCGGTATTTGTTTCAGGTTTCTGTTTAATATCTAGAGGTGCCCACCAGAACCGCCTCAGTAAGGCGACTCAACTAGGCGTACAAAGATATACACATATCATTGGAAAATATACTGATACTTATAATATATAAACATGACTGAAGAATATACAGACGTCTCACGCCAAAGCGTTGTGTTTCATATAATGGTACCCATTAGAACTGTTTCGACAGGCAGCTGTACCCTGCATCCAAGACAACTGTATATGATAAAAGAGTGTAAAGATACACTAGGACTCACACTACAGCTGTCTTGTAGCCATGGGCACCTACCATAACTGTTCCAATAGGTCAGCTCTACTAAGTATCCAGACATCCATATGAGGCAGCTCCACTGAGTATCCATGGATAAGTCCATATAACTGAGGAATATACAGAGACAGTAACAACTCCCACAAACGATGCCTGTTTTATAGCCATCGGTACCTACTTGAACCGTCTCAATGAGTCAGATCTACCGAGCATCCAAAGATATAATCATGTTAGAATGTTGTACCGTATGACAGAAAAGTATGCAGACACGGTAATTACTCACACTACTGCTATCTGTTTCATAGCTATGGATGCTATCTACCTCATAGCTATGGACGCTCAGCAGAGCCGCAACAATGAGACAGCTCTACTAAGTGCATATGATTGAAAAAAAAATATAGACACGGAAACCTCACACAGCTGCTGTCTATTTCATACCTATTGTCACTTACCAGAACAGCCCAAATGAGGCAGCGCTCCCGAGCATCCAAAGATATACCCATTAAAATGAAGAACTAACAGACATCCTAACTATTCACACGGCATCTGTCTGTTTCATACCCATGGATACCCACTGGTACTGTTCCAATGAATTTTGCAGACATGGTAACTGTTCAATACTACAGTTATCCGTTTTATAGCTATGTGTACTCACCAGAAATGTCTCAGTGGGGCAGCTTTACCAAGCATCCAAAGATATACCCATATAGATTAAGAATTTACAGACACTGTAACTATTTACATAACAGGTGTCAGTTTCATTACCATGGATACTCACCAGTGCCGCCCCAACGTGGTTGCTCTTCTGAATATCCAAAGATGTACCAATATAAATGAAGAATTTACAGACATGATAACTATTTGCATAACAGGTGTCTGTTTCATACTAATGGATACTCACCAGAGCCGCCCCAGTGTGGCCGCTCTACCTAGCATCCAAAGATATGCCCATATTAATGAAGAATTTACAGTTTCTATTCATACTTTAGCTGTCTGTATCGTACCCCTGGGTACTCACCAGAACCGCCCCAATGAAGCAGTGGTACGGAGTATCAAAAGATATCCCTATAATTCTGAAGAATTTACAGACGAAGCTACTCCTAAGACAGCTGTCTGTTTCAGATAGCAATGTAAGGTACTCACAAGAACTGCCTCAGCGAGGCAGCCCTACTGAGCATCCGAGTATTACTTATATTACTAAATAGTTAACAGAGATGATTACTACTCACAATACAGCTGTCAGCAATGTGTTATTCACCCAAACCATCTCAATGAGGCGGCTCTGCCGAGCATTCAAAAATTTAATACCCATATTTCTGAAGAATATTCAGAGACTGTAACTGTTCACACTGTAACTATCATCATATCATAATTGGATTTTTGATTTTGGGTATCCAAAGATTTACCCATGTTACTTAAAATGACAGGCATGGTAACTATTTATACTATGGCTATTTCATACCCATGGGTACCCAGCAGAGCCCTACTGAGCATCCAAGCATTTACTTATATTTCTAAAGAATTTACAGAGATGATTACTACTCACAATACAGCTCTCAGCAATGTGTTACTCACCCAAACCGTCTCAATGAGGCGACTCTCCCGAGCATCCAAAGATAAAATACCCATATTTCTGAAGAATATTCAGAGACTGTAACTGTTCACAAGGCAGCTGTCTGTTTCGTTCCCTTTGGTACCTACCAGAACCGTCTAAATTGGGCAGCTCTACTGAGTCATAATATCATCATATCATAATTGGATTTTTGATTTTGGGTATCCAAAGATATACTCATGTTATTAAAAAAATGACAGACAATGTAACTATTTATACTATGGCTATTTCATACCCATGGGTACCCACATGAGCCACATCAATGAGGCAATTCTACTGAAGATATGCCTATATTACTGATGAAATTACTGGCACGATATCTACCTACACTGCAGCTGCCTGTTTCCTAGCTATGAGTACCCACCAGAACCACCTCAGTTAGGCAGCTCTTTTGAGTATCCAAAGATATATCCATATGACTGAAGAATACACAGAGACGGCAGCAACTCTATTGAGATATACCCATATTATTACTGGAGAATTTAGGGACATGGTAACTACTCATATGAAAGCTGCCTCTATCATATAACATTGGAAACTCACCAGAGCCGTCCCAGTGAGGCTGCTCTACTGAGTATCCAAATATATACCCATATTACAGAAAATTTTACAGAAAGTGTAACTACTCACACAAAATTTGTCTTTTAATAGCAATTGGCACCCACCAGAACTATGTCAATGTAGCAGCTCTAGTGAACATCCAAATATTTACCCATATTACCAACAATTTTACAAATACGGTAACTACTCACACACAGCTGTCTTTTTATAGCAATGTGCATTCACTAGAATTTTCCCTATGTTGCAGCTCTACTGAGCATCCAAAGATATACCCATATAACTGAAGGATATAGAGACACAGTAACTATTCACACGACAGTTGCCTGTTTCATACCCTGGGTAATCACCAGAGCCGTCTCATTGAGGCAGCTCTACTGAGTAGCTAAACTATATATCTTACAGACATGGCAACTATTCATAGTACAGCTGTCTATTTCATAACCATGAGTACTCACCAGAACCGCCTCAATGAGGTCTCCGTACTGTGTTTAAAAAATATATACACATATAAGTGAAAAATTTACAGACATTGTAAGTACTCACATGACTGCTATGTCATAGCGTTGGATACTCATAAGAGTCATCTCAGTAAAACAGCTCTTCTGAGTATCTAAAGATATGCCCATATTACTGATGAATCTACAGACATGGGTACTCACCAGCAACCGCCTCAACGAGGCCGCTCTACTGTGTATCAAAAAATGTATACATTTAACTGAAGAATTTAGAGACATGATAAGTAGTTAAAGTATATCCGTAAGACTGAGGTATATAAGGATACATTATCAACCCCCACTATAGCTGTCTGTATAGTAACCATGGGTACTAACTAGAACCGTCTCAGTGATGCAGCTCTTCCGAGTATCCAGAGATATAGCCGTATGATTGAAGAATATAAAGTTACAGAAACAACTTCCAACTAAGATCGCCTGTACAATAGCTATAGGGACTCATTAGGACTGTCTCAATGAGGCAGCTCCACCGAGTATTCAAAGATATACCCATATGATTAAACAATATAAAGATAAAGTATCAACTCCCACTAAAACTGTCTGTTCTATGGCTATGGGTTCCCACTAAAACTGTCTCAATGAGGCAGCTCTACTGAGTATCCAAAGATATACCCATAATATTGAAGGATAACTGGATACGGGTAACTAATCATCATTACAGCTGTCTGAGAAAGATATAACGAGAGATAAGACAGGTATCATATTTCTTATCTTATCTGGAGAAATGGTCTAGAAAGAAGTCAATAAATCTGACGAGTACAGGTCATTCATTTCATGAATTGGGATTAGCAATTAGAACTGTTACTGTTACTGTTATGAAAACGTTTTGACCCTTTTTTCCTTCTGACCTGTTATATGAATTTAAAGATACTGTATCTACTATCACTAAGACTGTCTGTGTAATAGCCATGGATACCCATTACAACTGTCTCAGTGAGGCAGCTCTTTTGAGTATCCAAAGATATACCCATATGATTTGAAGAATATAAATATAAATATCAGTTCCCACAAAGACTGTCTGTATAATAGCTATCGGCACCCAACCATACTGTCTCAGTGAGGCAGTTCCACCGGGTAGCCAAAGATATATTTATATGACTGAAGAACCGTCTTGGTGAGGCAGCTTCCTATCCAAAGATATACACTCGATGTCTGAAGTAAATAGAGAAATATATAAACAGTATCAACTCCCACTATAGCTGTTTGTATATTAGCCATGGGTACCCATTCGAAGTGTCTCGGTGAGGCAGCTCCACTGATTATATAAAGATTTACACATATGATTGAAAAATATAAAGATACAGCATCAAGTTCCAGTAATACTTCTGTAAGATAAATATGGGTACCCATTAGAAATGTCTGAATGAGGAAGCTCTACTGAGTATCCAAAAATTTACACACATGATTGAAGAATATAAAGATACAAAATCAACTCCCACTAAGACTTCTGTAATATTGCCATGGGTACCAATCAGAATTGTCTCAGTGAGGCAGCTCTACTGAGTATCCAAAGATATACTTATATGATTGAAGAATATGAAGATACAGTATCAACTCCACTATAACTGTCTGTATATTAGCCACGGGTACTCACTAGAACTGTCTCAGTGAGGCAGCTCTACTGTGTATACATAGATATACCCATATGATTGAAGAATATAAAGGTACAGTATCAGCTCCCACTAAGACTGTCTGTATAAAAGCTATGAATTCCCACTAGAACCTTCCCGGTGAGGCAGCTCTACTGAGTATCCAAAGATATACCCATATGATTGCAGAATATAAACATACAGTATCAATTCCCACTGAGACTGTCTGTATAATAATAAAGGGTACCAACTTGAACTGCCTGAATGAGGCAGCTCCTCTCAGTATCCAAAAACATACCAATATGTCTGAAGTATATAAAGATACAGTATCAACTCCCAGTATAGCTGTCTGTATATTAGTCATGTGTAGCCATTAGAGCTGTCTCAATGAGGCAGTCCTACTAAGTATCCAAAAATATACCCATATGATTGAAGAATATAAAGATTTAGTATCAACTCTTACTAAGACCGTCTGTATAACAGCTATGGTTACCCGCTAGAACTGTCACAGTGGGGCAGCTGTATCGAGTATTCAAAAAATTATACATATGATTAAAGAATATAAAGATACAGTATCAACTCCCACTAAGACTTCTGTATTATAGCAATGGGTACCCACTAGAACTGTCTTGAGTGAGGCAGCTCTTCTTAGTATTCAAAGATTTACACACTTGATAGAAGAATATAACGATACAGTATCAATTCCCAATGAGACTGTCTGTATATAAATTTAGGGGAACCAACTGCCCCAATGAGGCAACTCCTCTAAGTATCCAAAGATATACATATATGCCTGAAGTACATAAAGACACAGTATCAACTCCCACTAAGACCTGTAATATAGCTATGGGTACCGACTAGAACTGTATCAATGAGACAGCTCTACTAAGTATCTAAAAATTTACACACATGATTGAAGAAAATAAACATACAATATCAACTCCCAATAAGACTTCTGTAATATAGAAGATAAGATAGATAATGTATGATTGAAGAATATAAAGTTACAGTATCAACTCACACTAAGACTTCTTTGCAATAACCATGGGTACCCGCTAAATGTCTCAGTAAAGCAGCTCTACTGAGTATCCAAAGATATGCCCATATGATTGAAGAATATAAAGAAACAGTATCAACTCACACTAAGACTTCTGTAGGACAGCTATGGGTACCCACCAGAACTGTCTCAGTGATGCAGCTTTACTGAGTATCCAAAAATATGCCCATATGATTGAAGAATAAAAAATAAAAAGGTACAGTATCAACTTCGACTATGACTGACTATATAATAGCTATGGGTACTCACCAGAACTGTGTCGATGAGGCAGCTCTTTTGAGTTTCCAAAGATATACCCATATAATTGGAGAATATAAAGATACCGAATCAACTACCAATATAGCTATCTGTATAATAACCATGGGTACGCACAAGAACTGTCTCAGTGAGGCAGCTCTACTGAGTATCAAAAGATATACCCATATAATTGAGGAACATAAAGATACATTATCAACTCTTACTAAGACTACCTGTATAAAAGTTATGGGTACCTACTAAAACTGTCTCGGTGAGGCAATTCTATTAAGCATCTAAAAGTCTACACATATGCTTGAAAAATATAAAGACACATTATCAACTCCTACTATAGCTATCTGTATAATAGCTATTGGTACCCCTAGAACTGCCTGAGTGAGGCAGCTCTACTGAGTATCCAATGATCTGCATATACGAGTATGATTGAAGAATATCAAGATACAGTATCAACTCCCACTAAGACTTTTGTAAGATAGCTATGGGTACCCACTAGAATTGTCTCAATGAGGCAGCTCTACTAAGTATCCAATGATATACCCATATGATTGCAGAATATAAAGATACAGTATCAACTCACACTAAGACTTCTGTAAGATAGCCATGGGTATCCGCTAGAACTATCCAAGTGTGGCAGCGCCACTAAATATCCAAAGATATACCCATATGATTGAAGAATATAAAGATACAGTATCAGCTCCCACTATAGTTGTCTGTATGATAGCTATGGGTACCCCTTAGAACTGTCTGAGTGAGTCCGCTCTACTGAGTATCCAAAATTATACCTTGAAGGATAGACGGATATGGGTAACTTCCACTAAGACTGACTATTTAATAGCTATGGGTACCCACCAGAACTGTGTCGATGAGGCAGCTCTTCTCAGTAGCTCTTCTGAATATCCAAAGATATACCCATATAATTGGAGAATATAAAGATACAGAATCAACTACCAATATAGCTGTCTGTATAATAACCATGGGTACGACAAAAACTGATTCAATGAAGCAGCTGTACTGAGTATCCAAAGACATACCCATATAATTGAGGAACATAAAGATACATTATCAACTCTTATTAAGATTACCTGTATAAAAGTTATCGGTACCTACTAGAACTGTCTCGGTGAGGCAACTCTACTGAACATCCAAAGATCTACACATATGCTTGAAGAATATAAAGACACAGTATCAACTCCCACTATAGCTATATGTATAATAGCTATTGTTACCCCCTAGAACTGTCTGAGTGAGGCAGCTCTACTGAGTATCCAATGATCTACATATATGATTGAAGAATATAAAGATACAGTATCAACTCCCACTAAGACTTCTGTAAGATAGCTATGGGTACCCACTAGAACTGATTCAATGAGGCAGCTCTACTAAGTATCCAATGATATACCCATATGATTGCAGAATATAAAGATACAGTATCAACTCGCACTAAGACTTCTGTAAGATAGCCATGCGTATCCGCTAAACCTGTCCCAGTGTGGCAGCTCCACTAAGTATCCAAAGATATATCGTGCCCATATGATTGAAGAATGTAAAGATACAGTATCAGCTCCCACCATAGCTGTCTGTATGATAGCTACGGGTAACCCCTAGAACTGTCTCAGTGAGGCCGCTCTACTGAGTATCCAAAATATAACTTGAAGGATAGACGGATATGGGTAACTAATCATTACTACAGCTATCTGAGAAAGATGTAGGGAGAGATAAGAGGTGTTACATTTCTAATTTTATCTGGAGATTAGATAAGATAGCCGTAGAAGATTTGTTTTTAAATATTCCAATATACTTTTATCCCTGTAAAATAAAAACAGGTATTCTTAAGAAATAATAATGTCCCTCCTCCCAAACAATTATAATTACCGAAGTTTTCGTATAAGTTAATGACATTCCTATAATTTGGTAATAAAACATGAATTTATATGAAATGTCAAAACGTATTTTTGTGGACAATAAGACAAATATTCTAAAACGTCATCTGATGATTTTTCCAGCTTTCGAATACCTTTTCAGGGGTTTCATATGCATCTGGCTTAGAGTTAAATTCCTATGCAATAATGAACTCAGCAAAGACACTAACTATGTTGTGCATCCGCGCATCCTTATCAGAACATTCTCTATACATGGAGATATTCCACAGAATGCATTTATTCTTTTGTGGTAAAGCGAAGGTCGTAGACAAATAGATGAACATGGACAGATGAACATGGCTGATCGAGAACCTACAGCGCAGACCATGATCAGACTGCGAGGATATACAGACTGATGTGGACATTTACTAAACGCGAATGGTGTGAGGACACCTTTCGCGTAACTCATCAATACAAACTATAATGTTTAACCAGTGATTGATCGATCGGTACAGTACTTGGCGCTAATGAGCTAATCACACCTTTTATAATAGGATTACTGGACCTTGTTAAATACTCTTAAAATTGATTTTATTTTAAATCACCAGTTATGAACCACGACAGGGACGGAGCGAGGTTTCTGCATTGTTACGTTGTTGCTTTACCTGCCTTATGGATAACATAATGGTAAAGATCATTAATATATATAGGATGTTTTTTCTGTTGTCAGAAGAAGAGCAGTTGTCTTCGGCCACAACAGCAATTCAGCCCTGAAGTTTTCTGTTACAGTTAAGGAACGGCAAGATAAGCATTCTGCGATGTATTGGTTACCTAAACTTCAAAAACAAATATAAAGCAAGGTTTATCGCTAATTCAAGCTCCTGTACCGCTATTGAACTTTTTTTAGATTATTAACTGCTTGCCTCACTGCTATTAAAACCCATGTAATTAGATACTGGGAAAACTTTACGAAAGATCAGATAGGATTTTGCTTTGGTAAATTAAAAATTCTGATGAGTTATTTCATAAACTAAAGTCAAGAGGATTTCTAGTTTATCAACATTTGAATTTTCTACGCTTATACAACTTTGCCCCATAATTTAATCAAACAGAAACTTGCAGACTTAATTGAGAGTAGGCTCTCATTTTCTTGCTTGTAGTGATAGGAATACATTCTTTACTTCTGATGACAAAACGTGGTTTAAACTCTGGTTTTGTCAAAATGTTTGTGACGAATTATCATACCTTTCAGACAACATTTCATTAAATTTGGCACTAAGTTACACAGACAAATTGTGGGAATTCCGATGGGTACTAATTGTGCTCCTCTTGTAGCAGATTTGTTATTGTTTTGTTATGAAAGAGATTTTATAATGTCTCTTCCTGATGATACACAACCTTATATTATTGAAGCTTTTAACTCGTTCCAGCTATTTGGATGACTTTTTTAGTATTGACAATCCTTACTTTGCAGGAATGGTCACCCAAATTTATCCTAATGAATTGCAGTTAAACAAACCATATTCTATTGATAGCGAAGTTGCATTTTTAGATTTGCATTAATAACGGTCATCTAAAATGTATGACAAACGCAATGATTCCGATTTTGATATTGTTAATTTCCAGTTTTTGGATGTCGACGTTCCTCGTGCCCCTTCTTATGGTGTTCACATTTCTCAGCTTATTCGGTTTGCTATAGTATCTACTCATTTGGCTGACTTCAATGCTTGTTACAGAAATTTGACTGCCAAACTTCCCCAACAGGGGTATCGGTGTCAAAAACTTAGGAAAGCTTTTTTTCTAAGTTTTATAGTCGACACTACGAATTGATCTCAGAACACAACACCGGACTAAAACATTTCTGCTACAAGGCCTAACGGATCCTAAACTTTATGGTGTATAAGTTTAGAAAAAATATGTAGGAGAACCTGATTTTTTATTTAAAATGTCATATGTTATAAATAAAGGGGGTACAACATTGATGTCATAAAACAGTCCGCTTGCTTCGCGGTTAATCCAATCACGGTTGACCACTTTTCCTCCTCATTACTTGCACACCGGTGGGTCGGGGTTCAGCCTTGATGATTACCTCGATTTAAAAATTATTCATTAGAGTGTCTGGGCCGGAACTTGTTATTACTGTTTCTCGGATCACCGGGATTCAGCTGGTGGTTTTCTTTTGCTCCAGTATTCCAGTGGTGTTGTTTGACAGTCCAGGTATCTCCAAATGTCTCAACACGGTGTTTATGTTGAGTCCTCATATTGCTTTATTAAAGGCTTCATCTGTGATTTATCTGCTGCCCGTAATGATTCATGGATGAGTTAGAAGGCTTCCACACGGACCGAACAAGTACATTGAAACTGAGGGCGAGGGTTTTGATCCCGGAAAGCTGGCTTATTATTATGTAGTGTTTTACTTTCTATTTTTTTTTTCTTTTAATAATTACTTTTATGTAAGTTGATTATATATTCAGTTAATTTGGGTAACAGAGTTCCCACCTGTTAGGGAAAGAGCTGCCAACTCTCTAGCCGCCGGTTCATTTTGTGACTGATTTATTGTATTTGTCTGTCTTTTCTTTTGATGTTTGGGGTTTGACGTGGATCTGATCGTATCAGGTCCTGAGTTCTCTTATTTAATTTGTTTATATTGTATTCTTTTGTATATCATATCTTGTGGCTTTATCGCTTTTTTCTTTTATTGCCGCAGTATGAAGTTTGAGAATAGAACTGGTGAGAAGGGATATATTTTCTCTGCCATGTTCCATACGTCGGGTGACATGCTGACTTCAATTTTGTCGCTGTTTTTTTTTTTTTTTTTTTTTTTAAATGAGCCTGAGTGAGAAAATTGTATTTCGTAAAATCATAAAGTCTATGACAAAATTAGGAGTGTTCCGACAGACAGATAGACAGAAAATTTGCTACTCTTACCTGCAATTCCTCTTATAATTGTTATTAATATATTTTCAGCAAGCATGATGAATCAACAGATGAAGATGGTTTTATTTCTTGTGCTCTTGGTTGTTAGCTTTTACGCTAAAATTTGTATTGGTAAGTTTCTTTTCAATTAAAAAAATATAAGACTTTTTCTTTAAAAAAAAAGGTACTGACATTAGATAATATCAAGATAGTTTAATGCAAATCGAATTGCATTTAAGCTAATTAGTAAGTTTACAATGGGACTTATTTGCTCGAAAATACTATAAGAGGTATCCAGGAAATGACACAATCACAGAACATAGCCTACCAATGACCAAAGAGGAAGAGCAAACAAACCATGACAAACAATCAACAAACTAAAGGAAAGCAAAGTAACCAGCTCCCTCTTCCACAAGGTAATCACACTGCTAAATAGGATCCAGCTAAACCAGCAATAAGACAACGAACAGGACAAACCTCTTATATGGCACGTTAACGATTTGATATGGTATTTTATAATACAAATGCAAAGTCAGAATTTTGGGTATTCCCATATTATAAGGATGAAATAGAAACGATTAATGTTTCTAAACCAAACACTGTTACAAATTATTTATAAAGGCAATTTCAGCGAATTATTTTGACTATATATTGTAAGGAATGTATTAGGAGCCTTATCAGAGCTATTATAACGTACCTAGACAAACTTAAGATGGGTTGGGGCTTGACGATATATCTTTGGCTTGGCCCGCCGTGGTTCAACTATTGGTTTTCATTTCCTCTGGCATACAGTAGAATTAGCCATGAGTACTCATCTTTGTTTATCATTGTGATTCATTTGATTTTTATGTTTTCGCTTTGATGCATTGACTGAGTTGGGAGCGTTTATGCGAACCGAATGTTTATGTATTTCTGTATTAAGAGTATCATTGGGACCCAGGGTGAAGTTGGCTAGCTGTAAAAAGTGCTTTAACGCCCCCCGCCCGCCCCTCCTCCCCCCCCCCCCCCCGCGGTGGTTTATTCTACTGACCGTTCTAAGGCGATGGTCCCGATGTTAGTCTTACACTTTGTTGCTTTGTGGTTTATTCTACGAGGCGATTTGTTTTACGTCTTACCTTGTGTTATTTTGTTCTTGTGTTTTTCAGTCCTTTTAGCATTACGATTACCTCGCTTGGGGAAGAGAGAGCTAATCTCAGTGCTTTTCGTACGTTTGTTCGATTTGCGCTTGTTTGGTTTGGTTTTGTCTGTTTTCTCTTCCTCTTGGTGTCTGGGAAGGGTTGCGGTTTGTGATTGTGGCACTCCCTGAGCTTTTTCTTTTACTTTTTTATGCAGCTGTTTGATATATTAATTGCATGTTTTCAAAAAGTGCATCATGTTCATATAGGTAATTTAGAGTGTGCTTGGAGAGGTAGTTCTGTTGCTGCGCATCGGAATCGGACCATAAGTGCTCTGACCATTGCTGCCATGTCACCATGCATCCCAATGTCCCTCGCCTTTAGTAGCCCTTTACCAGTTGCACTACCGAGACTATCTCAGAAAAGTTGATCAGCTAACGCTTATTAAGCTAGTTGATGTTGCAGTACAGCTCTATTTGTATGTCCACAGTAGAGCAATAATCCCCAGAAAAAAAATCATAGCTTTTGCCGGGGTTCGAGCACACTGCATGCCATTTTTGACCGATGCAACGACGTCGCCTAGAACTGAAACGTCCGTCGTCTTAACCAATGTTGCTACCAAGAAAATCCTCTTAAAGGTTATTCAAATAGCGGATATAGCGACTGACTGCTATCACTGTACACTGGTATTTAGGAGCATATAATTTGTACTTTATTGGTCTGGAGTAATCATTTTCCACATCAACCTTCCAGAGGAGAATTACAGGTTTGCAGTCTGCCTGTCATTATGTTCCATCTGTACTTATACACTTATGACCGTTCCGAAAACTAGCTAGGGGTTATCGCCTGTACCATAGTAACATGTATGTGTTACAGGCTGAACAAGTTTGTATATGGGTACAGCAGATTAAGACGGTATGTCACGCAAAATACCTCTATAAGCTTTATGTTTACTCCTGACCATCATTACAAAAATATCCATCAAACTCCGACATTGAATGGCTTAGACGTTGCCAGAAGCTGATCACTGTGACCGGGTTTTGATTCTGACCTCAGTTATAGACAAAAACTGTTTAGTATCCCCTGTACAGTTTTGTCAAGGACGACCAAAACTTATGTACGCATACATCTAGAGAAGCTTAGTGTCATGTATACCAGAAGAGTAGGTCAGTGTGACTTAAGTAATGTTCTGTGATTTTATGACAGAAGCACCTGCTCTTTTCTCAGCAGTGCATTTCTGTTACCTTAAGGTACCAGAGGTAGGTAACAGAGGTATCGAAATGAGTTGTACTTTCAGATTGGATTTTCAGACAGGGGCTCCCAATATCAATACTGGCCGTTTATTGCAAACGTATGGAAGGGTATCAAGGTCATAATTCAAATACGTAGTTGCATTTTCTATTCTGCAAGAACACAAAGTGTCTCTCAGTAATATCTATTCTGTATTTTATAAAATGTCCCTATGCCTGATTCCATTTGCATGTAATGGGTGTTTATTATGCGTTAACACAAAGTGCTTCTCAGTAATATGCATTTTACATTCTACAAAATGTCCATTTGGTGTTGTGTTCCCACATTAAAAAAAAATATATAGAAGTGAGTGTCTTTCTGTAATGTGGAATCTGCTTTCAACAGAAAGTCTTTCCGACTGGCTCTTTGATTATTCTGTTTCAATTCCATCGCATTTCCTCAACTTGCGTTTTGTTATGTTGGCTTTCGGTAACTCTGATTACGGTTATTTGGCATTTGCCTTATGGCTTTCCGACTTAGCTTATTTCGACTACGCAACTAAATTTCTAGCTTCACTTCAACATGAAGATACTCAGAACGTTATTGTATTAATTAGATTTCAATTTTCATCGAGTTGCAGATTTTACTCCAATCAAGTGCGTAAACAGATAGTTATATTTTATATTTAAATATATGCCTTTTTATATAATTTTTTAATAGTTATTATTATTATTTTCTTTCCGAAGTCCAAAATCTAGCACTTAACTTGGAATTCAGTCGCATAATACAGTTGAGCGCTGTTTTCTTTGAAAAGTTTTGCTTTTATTAAAACTATAAAATAAGAATGATATTCAGTAAACAATATCGCCAGTTTTGTTTATCTCTTTCGCTTTTTTAGATCGACTCTCAGATAACATGTATGTATATTAAAAGAGTCGGTCGTTGTGATTGTGAAGTGTGGTGCAGCTCAAACTAGTTCGAGTTTTTTTGTTTTTTTTTGTTTTTTTTTTTTTGTTGTTTTTTGTCTTTCTTCCCTGAACGTTTGCAGTAGGAACGTAAGAATAAAAACAGATATTAAGAAATAAGTCGGAACACAGCATTTCCTACAAGTTTGCATGTACATCCGCATAATCTGATTAGAGTCTTTAAATAGTTCCTTTAAAACGCCATCGAGGTGATTATATTGTTTGCTGGCACCTCGTAATATGGCCAACAGATTTATAATAAAAAATCTAATGTTTGATATAAACAAGAATATAAATAAGAACATTTATATTCTGCATAGTAGACGTCGTTTAAGTCGGCCAGGGCGGCATCAGTTTTCCATAGGTGCATTAAATAGAGATATCTGTATTTCAACATGAAATACAGATATATGTAATTGTAACGCAGATATCTGTTTTTGAAATGTAGATATCTGTATTTAATTAAGTAACTGGGATATCTAATTTAAATGCAGATATCTGCATTCCCACTACAGGTATCTGCATTTGAAATGCAGATATCTGAATTTCTCCTTTAATTAGAGATATCTGTAATTGAAATGCAGATATTTGTATTTGAAATGCAGATACCTCCTATTAAAATACAGATATCTATATTTTGAGCAAAAATAGAGATATCTGTATTTCAGTTACACATATCTGTATTTTAATTAGATATATCTGCATTTCAAAACACTAAAATACTGCCTGATACCGGTGAAAATATTCCGAAAAGAGAATGATAAAACACAAGAGAGCACTTTTATGATGCCATCTTCTTAATCCGTACTGACTACATTTCTGCAAATAATTGCTCATTTTCTAACGTTTAAATATTTACCTTTACAATGATTGACTGTTTACAATTTTGATATTAACCTTAACGTTCACTTTCAAACCACCACACCCCGGAAGATGACAGACCATCATACATGTCGGTGAAAGGTTATTAATCATATTTTCCCACCATTTGATAGTAGTAAGTAAAAGGAGAGTTCTGGCCTACTTTGGAAAAATCAATCAAAGCTTTAGTTTTCCCAGGTGGGCCAGAATCTCTTCTTTTCCTAACTACTACTCATCCTGTCTTCTTACTTTTTAATACCATAAAAGCAATTAGGACAGTTTTTTTGCGATCAAGGTGGGCATATCCCCAGTTCTTTTCAGGAGCGAAAAGATACCTAGTCCTCTTCAAGGGCTGCTCTGGAATTTCGGATAAAAGTAATAAAACAAAATCACAAAATTTGATTTGATTAATTTCCGGATGGTGATTTTTTTTTTTTTTTTTTTTTTTTTTTTTTTTTTTTTTTTTTTGTAAAGTTGAGCTTCTTCTTTTGAAACATAATCTTTTAATTTTGCTTTCAAAGAAAAAAATAAGAATCTTTCATTTTTTAATTCATTATAATATAATATAATATTCACAAATATAGTTGTTTTTGATTGTTTTTATAATAGCATAATTATCTTGCATGAATTTAAGATGTATTTTTATCAAAAGAGTTATATTCGGATATTCATATTTAAGTTTACAGTGATTATTTTTTTTACTTATAATACCACCATTATATAAAATAAGCATAAATATATTATTATTATTATTATTATTATTATTATTATTAATATTATCATCATTATTATTATTATATAGGATGTACAAACAAGAAACAATCCAATCATATCACCGTAATTATTTTAGTGTGATTCGGGGAGATAATGATAAACTTTTAGAATATATAAGTAAACCTGGGGGAATATTGATACAGTATTATTTTTCAGACGATAACCAAAAGAAAGCAGCACTATTACAACAGTATCGTGTGTTGATGGAACAAGTAAAAATGTCAAAAATTCAAAATGGTATACAAATTGTAAAAACGAAAAAACGTTATTTCAATCAGAAGGATGTTATGTTTGTAAAAAATGCGGCGAAACTGAATTTGGTGTTATTTTTGAACAGGTAACAAAACGTGATAGAGGCCAATACAAAACAATAAACCACATTAAATACATGCTCAAATGCCTACAAACTAAATTAGTGCGCGCCATACCGGATGGAATATTAAATATTGTAAAAAAATGATTTACAAGAACTGTGTTCAATGCCAGTTATAAACTTAAGCTGATATTAAAAAAAAACACGGGCTATCATCATACTATGACAATGCACAAAAGATATATTGCAGAATAACGGGAGCTCCATCAATTTATTTATCAGGTGAAATAGAAGAGCGGATTATTTATTTATTAAAGGGAGATTTTGCGTTCATTTAAAAACACTGCCCGCCGAAAAGAAAGAATTTTCTCAGTTATTCATATGTTTTTGATAAATCATTTAAAATTTTAGGTGTGAAAAAATATGCTAAATATTGTAATCTTTCAAAAGGAAGGCAAAGTTTGAGAAAAAATTATAAAATTTGGAAAAAAAATATGCAAAGATGGAAATTTCATTATTCTGTGTAGTTATATTATAGATGAATACACCAAATTATGATAATAGAATAAAGAGTACAAAAGAAAAAATTCAAACAGAGAAGATAATATGCCCAACCAATGTTTTCGGATGCCGGATAAAGAAATACATTGATTCATATGTTGTTAAACCTATTGATTTATTACGACATCAGATCTTGATACGGGTAACAAAAGAATATTGGATCTGCCCTCTCCAAGAGACCCAGAAGAATGTGTAGACACCACAATGGTCCTGTTACTGTTAAATATTTATATGACCCCACGAAGGACATCGCGGGAGAGATAGATGAAGGTATTTGAAAACAGAAGGCGCAAGCACATTAAAAGGCAGGCTAGATATGAGCTAACACAGAATTAGTGGCCTTGCTGATCCTGTCGAATATGATGATGCAGTAACTAAACGCTATGTCGCGGCAATACTCTAGGAACTAACTGATACTATTAATGAAATGCAGCCTGTCAAGAATATTGTAGAGGCATAACATAAAATTTTTGGTGTTATTGATAATCAGATGTTATTTTAAAATATAAGCTTTAAAGTGGGGGTGGAAAGAAGTTCACAGAAATTCTATATTAACTAACTTTTTCGAACCAAGCACCACTGATACCATTGAGCATACATTACATGCAGTTAAAATGTCAGGATGCTTTGCTGTAGAATGTAATGTTAACCTACCAAGACCGATAACTAGCGGTCATTTCTATGGATTTATCCATGGGCTACTCCCAGGTGTGCCGAAATATGCGCCATTAGAGTTATGACATGGTATTCGAGAGTATTATATTAAAAAATTGACTTTTGTGGATGACAATATATTTTATTTTTGGGGTGGTTTCACTGAACACCCTGATGAAAGCCTTATTCATATCTAGCGAGTTGTTGGAGATGGATCAACAGTATATTTATATTATAATTTATACAAAAAAAAAAAAGAGAAAAAAAAAACATATTTATATAATATATAGATGGAACAAACAATCATGCTTTCATCTCAAGTAGCAAGAGTGAATGATTCTAATAACACACCAAGTGACTTTATAATAGTATTTGATCGGCCAGTTACATTAGATAGAAATAAAAGCGCTTTTATAGGCCTCAAGGAAATAAACACGATGACATATTCATGGTACAATGTTAGCAAAGAATATATTAATGATATAATCAGGTAACACATTGGCACAGAATATAAAATTATTGCTTTTATTGTTATTCTTATTCCGAACTCTCTGACTATATACGGGAGCTTCTTATTAGAAACGGCAATATGGAAACAGATGAAGATAGCCTAATTAAAACTGAATTAGATTTGACTAGTTTTAGATGCTTAGTAACAATTCTGAGGGGGTTTACTCTTGACTTAAGAGAACTTATTGGTTTTGAAAGGGAAATAATCAGGGAATCAAGTTTTGGGACCAATGCCCCGAACATATCGAATAGCATCGACACTCTTTACATCCACTGTGATCTAATCAGTAAATCAATTGTTGATGGAAGTTACAGTGACACAATATATACGGTGAGTACAGCAGCTCTTATTAAAAGTTACCCATTTTCAAAAGAACCAACAAGGATTTCATATTGCGAAGTAAATAAGACAATTATTAACAATAATAGAATATATATGGCAGCAGATGTGTGTGGTAGAATAATAAACCTAAACGGCGTTGATAAAGTATTTAGTTTTATCATTAAAGAAGAATAAAATATTTATAGATAATATAGTGGGAGTACAAAGGAGATATATCCAAAATTTGGGCGAATATGAATATTATGATGCTTTAACAGAAACGCGGAGTGAATATAATCCATTGACTGAAGGATCAGGATTTTTTATATATTTTTTTTTTCAAACTTAGCGACTGAGGGTGAAAAAGCAGCATCAAAGCAGCAGAGGCAGCATTAGAGTCGGGAAACAAAAAAAAAGTTGGAGAAAAAACCGGAGTATATGTATCAATCAAGATTTTTCCCAAACAACCGATGACGGAGATAATAACTAACGAATTAATGAAAGAAGACACCCCAACCCCAAGGGATCCGTACTTGAATCCAAGATTGTCCGGGTGCGGAAATGAACGAATTAAAAAAAAACACTTATTAACAGGGAAAAATATTTAATTATAATATATAGTAATGTTTAGTAGCACAGAATACTGCAATCGTTTTGAATACATATCTGTTCAACTTAGCACACCTGTGACACAACCGGAAGGCAACGCGAATCAAAGTAAAGATGGTTATACATTTTTGATAAATGATAGATCATCGTTCTTTGATTGGTATAATGCCTACCTGGATATAACTTTATAGTAAACAAATTAGTGGACGGGGCAGGTTACGCAGGCAATGATGATATTGCCATGATTAGACGCCGCCCCACTGATATCTGATCTACGCGTAAAACAAAACGGCAAAGTTGTTTACGATGGTACTAATCTATTTCGAGTGACAAATATCAGAGATCTTCTCGAAATGTCTCAAGATTATGAGAAAAACAACAGGAACGAGTGAATACTTTCATTTAGATACAACAGGTACAACGGCAATCGCAGTTGATGCACATTGGATGGGCCACAATGAGGGATTTTTAGCGCGCCATGGTTCTGAAGCAAAAGAAGTAAAATCAATAATCCCATTAAATAATTATACGTTTTTTGATGGACTGAGAACAAATATTTTACCTCCAAGTCAAATTCAATTAGAATTTGGACTGGCACTTGATAATAATTTGATATATAGAGCCAATGGCATTAATGCAGGGAGGGTTGTTGTAACCAGATTTATGTTTTGGATTCCGAGAATGATTTTCAATTCAGAGGGTCTTTCATATGCAATGGAAAATCACACAAAGACAATGTGGATATACCACCGAGAAATGGTGCTGGAATCAGTATCATCTAGACAGTGGGAATCAACAATTGTTATTACGGCTGGCGTAAAAAAATAAAATAAAAAAATTAAAAAAAACCTAACACATCTTTGTTTATTTACAGAGAGCTAAAAAGGCTCTCGATCAAGAACAAAATCCTCATATTTTTTATACATTCAATATTAATGAGGGTGACAACAATTGTTATTTACAATCGGCGAGAGTGTACGTTGGAAATGACATATATTATCTAGAGTTAGAATACTCATTTGATAATATGGTGAGAATATACAGAGATGTAATCGACTATTCTGGAAAACAGAATGATAAAAATATTGGGTCTCTTTTGACTAGAGAAAACTTTCAATCATTATTTGGTCTTATTCATTTTAATTTAACATATAGCGATGACGCACTCCAAAGTTAAGATCCCAAACAACTCATATTACGGTATAGATTAAGCCAGTCTGCTGGTGATAACTACAACGTTTAGGCAATAATTGTTTAATGATGAAGAGGTCAAAGTTGATATTGTTGGAAATGAAACAGTAATAATCTAAAATAATTTGTATGTAATATAGATGACTTCGTACAAACCATATTCAATAAATTTAACTGATGGACAAAAGAAAAGACATTAGCAAATGCGTACAAAAAAAAAAAAAAAAAAAAAAAAAAAAAAAAAAAAAACGCTTCGCTCACACTTCGACTTAAAAACAGTCAACTGTTAGGGGATTTTCCTCCATTTTTTTAACACAAACAAATATTAAAAGAATTAAAAAGACGTCAGCGGCTAGAAGAGTTCAAAATCACAAATGTCGACTCAAAATAAAAATGCTGGATTTTTAGGGGCACTGACTCTTCTTGTTCGTGGGTTAATTCCTGTTGCCAGCAAAGTGACGGTTCTATTGGCATCTGGTGCTCTTTCAGGATTGGCGTCAACTGGAAAAGGAAAATTATCTAGATCAGGGATGATAACCATATCGGCTTCACGAAAAACAAACGTATTAAATATTATACCGGGTCATATTTAACACAAGGACAAAAGGATAAGATTAGAAAGGGCAAACCAATTTATCTCACTAAAAATCAAACGATAAAAGGAGGATTTCTCCCACGTTTGTTGGGGGCTATTGGTATTTCACTAATTCCTCCAGCAACAGGTGCTAAAACAGGTAAAGGCGGAAGCCGCAGAAGGGGGAAAGGAGGCCTACAAATTGATAGTCGGTCAAGGCCATACCGAAGAATACCAAAAATTAAAAACAAATTATTTAAAAATAAACCAATTAATAATTTTGATATAAATCTTTGGGTTAGCGAATTAGGAATAAAAAAACCTTTGATGGCGTTTTTGGTAAAAAAAATGTAAAACTCAAAAAATGCGGATTAATAATTCTTGATTACCCTCACGGGCTCGGCACTCACTGTACTTATTATATAAACGATATGTATTTCGATCCATTTGGAGTACCCCCGCTTGAAAATCTCAATTTTATTAAAAGCTTTATCAATCTGCAATATCAAGATACTAAATCAGTACTTTGTGGCTACTATTATCTGTTTTTATTAAGCAAGATCAAGAGGGAATGTTTTATTTTATATAAAATTTTAGACCCATTAAATCCAAAAATAAATGAAAGAATAATAAAAACATATTATATAAACCATTGGAATGTTTCATAATCTAGATTTTAAACTCGAAAAAAAAAACCGTTCAATCTCGCCCTCGCAATCCGTATTATTTAATTATTAAAGAAAGACCACAGATTCTTGTTTAGTTCGGTGGATTGATGACAAAAATCAACAAACAGGTTTTAGTTTAGTCGACGAAAATGTTAACGTTTTTAATAACTTTGACTTCCTGTTAATTGCTGATGGTATTAAACAAAACAGTGGAGTTCCAGAATTAAAAATGAGAGTTAACAGATATATTATCAAATCTTACAGTGAAGATTCAATAAACAAAATGCATTTAGTGACACTAAAATTTACTGGACAGTCTAATAAAAATGATGTAATAAATATAGCAATAAGAAATCTCACAGATGTTCACTTAACAGATTTTGGAAATTAATGTTATCAATAACATTAAAATGTAACCTATTAATATTATATAGGTTTCATTGCAAAGATGGAAAGAATTGGCTGGGAAAAAGAAAAAAAGTTGAACAATATTATGAGGACAGGTATGATAAAATTCAAGATTATAAATTTAAACGAGCTTCCAGTGCAGACTTTTATAGAAGAGCATCGGAACCAATCACAAACAAAAATGAGAAACAAAAAAAAAAGTTGGGAGAAAAGATTTATGAACAAACAGAAAAGCAATTGGCTTCGATGCCCGATTAATGAAATTTGATGAACCATCAAAAGTACCGATGCTTATTGCTACTCCTTTACCTGAAGAAGCAGCAAGACCAAATGAGAAAATGATTATAGATGTTGACATTGGTATTAACGAAGCTTGACCTTGATTTTGAAGTCAAAATGCCGTCTGAATTGTTAGCAGAACCAGAAAACCAGCAAAAATAACCTCGAACAATATCAAAGGGATTTAGGTAACAAGACAGCCAGAAAAAAGAAAAAAAGGAGATGTAAATGACGAGTTACAAACCAAACACAACAGTATTAAAATTATAGAAAGTATCAAAAAGATATAAGAGGGGCAATACATGATAATAAAAGGAGAAGGTCTTTCCAGGCACCCATATAAAAGTGAGAAAGATGGAAAATATGGAAATTTACAAATCGATGTACCTCAACGTTGAAAATAAAAGACTTGTTGTGACAGGCGGAGGCTATATTATGATGGATGAAAATGTTAATTCTGATCTTGTTGATCTATTGACAAAAAGAATAAAATGGGGAAAAAAAACATGTTTTTATTTGTTTCAAGATATCTTCAAGAAATTAACCGATCACTCTGGCTTACAACCAAGAAAGAAAAAAGCAAAAAGTATACAATTATAATATTGTAAATGGGAGATGCATTCGGACATTTTATAATAGTCACGATGATCTCATTGGTTTTCCTGAATTATTGGTTCAATTGAGACAGGAAATAACAACAATAATATGAAAAATAAGGGGGTTGTAATAATCGTTGAACTGCTAAAACTCGGGGCTATTTCCAAAGATGAACACGAAATTTTATATGATCAAAATTTTATTTAATAATATTATAATGAACAGTTATTGTATAAAAGAAATGAAAAATTACATTATATGTAAATCCTACGTATGTCTTAACAATAAATGGGAGAATAATGAGAAAATCAACCTGTGCATCATGGGGAATAACAAAGACTAAATTCGTCAAAAAAGATGGGAGAGCTATTGATATTCACAAGACAATGTGCGTCTGTTGCCTTAAAAGAGATTGACTCTTCCTGGATATAAATAATGCGGGCCCGGTAATCCCCTTGATTTAGGAAAACCAACTAATGAACTTGATGAAAATTGTATGCAACGTGATTACTGTTATTCAAATGGCGTACCAAAAAACGAATGTGATAAAGAAATGTTAAACGATTTGGGGAAAGAGCAAAGGTAAAACAGTCGGCGAAAAGGTTGCAAAGAATTTAATAGGGAAAACCGTTATCGAAACAAAATATAAACTTGGTTTGGGGAAGAAAATACTCAAATGACCGCCTTAGCCGATGTATTGCATAAACCAATAAAACGAAAATTTCAGAAAAAGGCCTGTCATTGTTGTTGGGATTGATGAAACATGGTCCGATGATTTGGTTGATATGACCTCTTTTGCTAAATTTAATAAAGGAATAAAATATCTTTTACTAATCATTGATATTTTCAGTAAGTATGCATGGGCAGTGCCAGTGAGATATAAAAATGGGACTTCTGTCACTAAAGCATTTAAAAAAGGTAATTATTAACAGTAAAAGAAAGCCAGTAAAAATGGGGATGAAGGCAGAGAACTTTACAATA